>CM059191.1:29622512-30134337 GCA_030323885.1 Branchipolynoe longqiensis
GGAAGTTTTGGGGTGAGGAGCAGATGGAAGCTTTTGGGCATTTTATAGTTACTCATATACTGGCTTGTGCAGCATATATATACATATATATATATATATATATATATATATACATATATATATATATACATACGTATAAACATATATTATGGATATATATATTACAAGCAAAACTGTCCGCCCATTCTCCATGAGCCTATTGTGTTGCTGGCCTTACGACAATATCAGGGACCCATCCATGATCCCTGACACACGGCCCCCAGAGCCACAGGTTAAAAGGACCGGCTCGGAGCCTGAGCCTCTCACTCGGGCTCTTCCTCTGAGCCACTCTAGATGGACCGAGTCCCTCACACAAGGGTGGTGGTGGTGAGGGGGGGGGGGCTGAAAGATCGTTGGTTAGTACCGACACACCAGTTGTGGGGTGGGGGTGGGGAGAGGGTATATGTGGTGGGATGTATGTGGGCAGATGTATGTGGTGTGGAGTGTGTGTGTGGGGGGGGGGGGGAGAGGAGGGTACCCATGGTTCGAGTAGAACAATAGTGACATGTCGGGAGTGTTGGGGACACACACATGTGTTTTAGGCACGCTATCCGGCAGTGTGTAAAGAGGAGATGCACCTCACGGCTTTGTCCAGTTTCCGCCCGCCGCACGTGAAGAGAGTAGAGCAGAAGGGACATAGGAGGTGGTGTTTTCCTCCTACAGAGTCGCCTCTCTTAGTCTTCTACAGTAAAAGCTCTCTAACTCGACTGATCTTGGGATTGACTTCAAATGGTCCATTTACGGAGGTGGTCGGTTTAGGGAGGTACAATATAGTTATTTACAATGGTATTGTTGGGACCCAAATAAAGCGATCGGTATAGGGGAGTGGTCGGTCTGTGGAGGTGGTCGGTTAGAGAGGTGTTACTGTACTTGTCAAGCACCTGAAAATAATTGTAAGAACACACATATACGTGTATGTATATAGCTATGTACCTATATATTCCTTATATATTATATATAAGTATCTGCCTATTTATATATATACATATTTCAATGTGTTTCAGTATGCAGATATTTATATATATATATATATATATATATATTACACTAAAACCTCTCTAAATCGACCGATCATGGGACCCACTTTAAACGATCCACTTAGGGAGGTGGTCGGTTTAGGGAGTTTTTCATTTTGTTACAATGGAATTGTATGGGTGATCATTTGGGACCCAAATAAAGCGATCGATATAGGGGAGTGGTCGATCTGTGGAGGTGGTCGATTAGAGATGTTTGACTGTATCTATGCCATGATAATATATGTGCTTTAACCCTGAATCAAAACCATATATATATACAATGATAATATATTTCGATAAACATGATTTAATGGATAGATATATATATATATACTGGAATTGCACATTACAAGAAATGTATGTTGCATTGGCAAATAACAATGGATCTCTTCCAATTGAACATTGCGACATTTCCAACTATCTGCACTGCACCTACTATTTGAAACAAGTTCCAAGTACACTTCAGCCGTATACAAATTGTGTAGGACTAAAGAAGCATTACACGTGAGGAGAGATGGATGTGTGGTGTGGGTGGGTGGTGGGGGGGGGGGGTTGAATTATTAGTGAGTTGCAGTGTTTGGAAGGCGTCTGCTGCGACAGGAATGTCCGCCATGGCGCTGCGTAGGCGTGGAGTGATTTGATTGTCTCCCGGTGGGTTGATTGGCAGTTGCTGGGCGTGGCCGCGTGGATGTGTGCGCGCGCACTTAGTGGCCGTTACCTAAATGAGAGCAAGGCGTGTTTTGGCCGCCAGCTTCCGCCCAATTTACACCTGCGCTACATACCATGTGGCTGCGAGTTCATCATAGCCTAGCTGGAAACAGATGTAGTAAATGCGCATGCCATCTAAGAAGGCAGGGTCTGCGTAGATAGAAGATGCACCCTGCACTACACAGTACCCTGAGATGGAGGTGAAGAACAACCCATTAGAAAAAGTGGAGAAATTGTCAGTAAATGAAATGAACACATAAATTCTTTTCTCAGAAGCAAAAATATATTCTGCATATACCTTGTTATATTTACCCATAGTTTTTTTAACTGATTAGCAGATTAATTCCAGAATACAATAAAGCATGGTAGATGATAACTGACCAACTAAATATTTCGTTTTTAACTATGACAGAAACTGAAGCTGCAACTATCGAGTACTTGTGGGGGGAAAAAATGCGTGAGCGAGTATGCGAGGGCTGTGTTGTGTGGATGAAGGTGAGGGTGTGTGGGTGGGGGGTGGGGATGGGTGTAGGTGTGGGGAACGGGACGTGGAGCGTCGGCATCCGGTTGCATATGTATGTATTGGGGAAGGTTGATGGGGTGGGGTGGGGAGGGGAGGGGCAGGAAGAGGGGGAAGGGAGTGGAGTAGTCGATCTGGAAGAGGGGGATCAAAGAGGATCAAACGGTACAAAAAGGATCAAGAGGTTCCCTCGGTGCCTGGGTATAAGTCATGCTGTTGATCTGGATGTGTATGCACTACGCGATATCATCCAAGGTAGCTGAGCGGTGCATCCGCGACAGAGGTATTGTCATGCAGGTAGCTCCCTATTAACGACCGGACGTGGTGGCCTAATCAGTAGACGGTTCCCTTGCCGAAGGTTGGGAGTTTGAAGCAAATCCCAGCCTAGTCAAACCAATGACTTATAAGTTATAAAATTGATACTTGTCGCCACCTAGCCTGACACTCGGCATTAATAGGATCGGACATGGAGTGGACTGGATTGCACAGAATAAGGATACTGTGTGGGACATTGGGTCATGGTGCTGGTGGTCTGGTCTCCCAGTGGGGCAGCTCTATAAAACACGTACGCACTATCACAAGTCAGTACCCATCCTGATATGACCCTAGATGTTGTTTGGACGTAAAACAACACCAACCAACTCCAGGTGTGCCGCAGATATTGAGATAGCAACTGCAGTTGTTGTGGAGCAGACAGCAACTGCAGGTGTGGTGGAGAAGATAGCAACTGCAGGTGTGGTGGAGCAGATAGCAACTGCAGGTGTGCTGGAGCAGATAGCAACTGCAGGTGTGGTGGAGCAGATAGCAACTGCAGGTGTGGTGGAGCAGATAGCAACTGCAGGTGTGGTGGAGCAGATAGCAACTGCAGGTGTGGTGGAGCAGATAGCAACTGCAGGTGTGCTGGAGCAGATAGCAACTGCAGGTGTGGTGGAGCAGATAGCAACTGCAGGTGTGCTGGAGCAGATAGCAACTGCAGGTGAGCTGGAGCAGATAGCAACTACAGGTGTGCTGGAGTAGATAGCAACTGCAGGTGTGGTGGAGCAGATAGCAACTGCAGGTGTGGTGGAGAAGACAGCAACTGCAGGTGTGGTGGAACATATAGCAACTGTAGGTGTGCTGGAGCAGATAGCAACTGCAGGTGTGCTGGAGCAGATATCAACTGTAGGTGTGCGGCAATTCCTTTGAGGGGTACTACACAAGTGGGATATATACATATATAGCCCCACACAAAGAAACACTCTATATCTTTTGAAGGTAGTCTATTTCTGTGATCAATGAAGTCGAAAGTGGATCTGTAAAAGCACTATTCCACCCGAAAGCAAGTCTGCCGACAGCCCCCGATGTAATAAGATACTTTTGACTCGGCCTAAAGCAATATTGCCACCCCTTCCCCAGCTTTGCTGATAATTGCCAACCCGACTGTGAGTCCTGCTTCCACGTCGTCCCCAGCATCGCTTATCTTTCTTTCCTTTTGCACAGGTGTGAGGGGAGTGGGGAGGGTGTGGATGAGGGTGTGTGGGGAGGGTGTGGCTGAGGGTGTGTGGGTAGGTAGGACACCTCTTGATCGTTAATGTGTAGTCTGATGGTTTTCAGTGGCTGCCATCTTCTTTTTTCATGGATAAATATAGTTTAGCAATTAATACAGGTTTGTTAACCAAATGTAACCCACTGCATGTGGGTGCAAAGCTATTCCCCTAACACCTGAAAGAGTAATACTGTTACTGTTAGTAATAACTAATAATAATAGGGAAGGGGGTTGTGTATACATAGTATCGTTGCTGTATTGCAATATATGTGATGTATAAGCATGAGTAAACGCGAGTATAAGAGCACGAAAGGGATTATATGTTAATTTACTACCTTATTATTGATGGGGTGGCTTGCTTGATGTATGGCCCCCCCTCCAACCAAGTGACCAGTGGCGCCTCCACTGCCACACTTCTATCCTGGATGCTACACTGTCACTTGCGCCCGAGAATTTGTATATATACGTTATACATATGCTATAGATGATGATGATTAGATGCAATGACCTGTTTCTCCAGATGGTATTTAATAATGCCCTGCAGAGTTGTAAACCACTGCCTTCTGGTACAGGTTCTTGACAGAACCGAAGGCTAAGGGAGCAAACCCTAAACAGAAAACCATGTCACTGTGGCAGCATTAAGGGTGGTTGATGTATAGAACTCCCAACATCTCCCGTCCAGCCACTGCAGGGACAAATAGTTTTGCACCTGTCTTGACATGTTCCTGCCGGTGTGAAACCTCTATTTGCTCCCCGAGAGAGTGCCGCTGGTAACTTGCAAAAGCCAGCAGCACTTCAACACTTTTGCAAGCAGGTTTCATGAAATGTACAACCGCACAAAACAGTGGAGAGCAGCAGTCAAGTAATGAAAGCAGTTTTTGTCGCATCGTGACCGACAGCATGATGATGGATGATGATATATGGTATATATATATATGTTATATATACGTTATATATATGTTATATATACATTATATGTGTACGTTACTTTTACGTTATATACAAGTTATATATATACGTTATATATACATTATATATACTTTATATATACGTTATATATACATTATATATATGTTATATATATGTGATATATATTCATTATATATACGTGCTCAGTCGACCCATTTGAAGTTTGGGCTATTTTCCATTCCACCAGTGGTCCACAACTGGTTCATCAAAGGTTGTACAATATAGCAGTACAACAATGTTACTAGTATATATCTATAACCTACATATATAACCTATACAACCTATATATAACCTATATATAACCTATATATAACCTGTAAGAAGGAAGGCTAGAAGTCATATATAGCATTTAGCATATATAGCATATATAGGTATACAACCTATATATAACCTATATATAGAATAGTTATACGAATCTTACCTGGGTACAGATGATGGATAACTGTTGTTTTCCCGAGGTACAAGCCTCGGTTAGATGTTGGCTAGGGAGAAGGAAGCACGTCAGGAACCAGCAATCTTTACCTACTTATTCAGGATAAAAATGATCTTAAACTCAAATGGATACTTTAATGTTTTCGTCTTGGTACAAGCAAACATGATAGATGTGGCAGGGTGTGGAGGGTGGGCCCTAGCCAACATCTAACCGAGGCTTGTACCTCGGGAAAACAACAGTTATCCATCATCTGTACCCAGGTAAGATTCGTATAACTATACTATTTTACCTCGGTACTACGCCACCGGCTAGCTTCAGGCTAGGGAGAATTTTACATAACTTCATTTTTATCCTTAATTCATTCATATTCAAAACCATATATAGTTTTATACATTTCATACAGTATTCATTAGTATTAATACTTTTAACTTTTCTCACCTGTCTTGTTAATTGGTGAGTAAGCGTGTGGCCAGGCCGCTCGACTTTTCTAGTCGTTTGTTGTAATGTTTTGCAAACGATCTAGCAGTCTTCCAGCCTGCATGTGCCAGGATCCGTTTCACTGAGATCCCTAGCAGTCGTGCTTTGGAGACCATGGCTCCTCGTGTCGAATGGGAAGCGTAGCGTCCCGTGTCCACTCCTGCTGCCTTCAGGACAATAATGGTCCATCGTGCCAGAGTGTCTCTTGAAATACCTTTGTGTGGTTTAATAAAACTCACCAACAACTGTCTTGAATTCCTAATAACTTTTGTCTTGGCTAAATATACCCGTATGGCAGACACTACACACAGTTGTCTGTCATCCGGGAAACTGTTCAAATGCACTGTAGATAATGGATCCCCTGTGCGGTTTGACTTTAACAATTGGTGTAAATCAAACGTCGCCTCCTTGCGATCTATCTCCAAACCATCCAATGACAATGCTACAATCGTCTGTCCTCTGTGACCAGTGACTAACAACAATAATACTGCTAGCTTAAATCCTAGCTGTTTTAAATCTAAATTCCTATTACTAGGCCAACTCTTAAATAGTGTGAACACAATTGACACATCCCAAAACCTATTATATTTTGGCTTTGGAGGGTTTCTTTCGTAAACCGATCTCAAAAACCAACAAACCACTTGGTGTTTCCCAATTGTCTGTCCATCAATTCGGGGAAGTATAATGGATAAAGCGCATCTTGCTGCATTCAGCGCTCCAAACCCCAACCCCTGATCTTCCAGCATCCTTAAAAATCTAATAACTTGTGCAATTGTAGGCTTCATTGGCTTTACCTTCATAAGCAAACAATGAAGCCCCCATTTCTTCAAATAACTTGAATATAACTTAACAGTTCCTTTCCTCCAAACATGGGAAGTTAATCTCTCCTGAGTAACCTTATCTAACCCAAACTGTTGCAAATACTTGTTGAAAAACGGAATTCCCAGAGGTGTATTATTTACACGTCTCCGTGAATCTTCCACCGGCCTTGTGGGAATCGTATAGGTTCCTTGGCTCCGGGGGCCACTCCTACTAACCATGACTGCATGTCCCAATCTGGAACTATCAGTCTCCTGATCTTCATTGCTACTCCTTTGATTTGAGGAAAAACTGACAGCCATGGAAGTTTGCGTAGCCCTATCTACTTGTTCCCTGGAGGGGGGAACGGCTTGGTGGGAGGAAACTCCCTCCTGAATGGTCGATTTCCGTCGTTCCAGCCGAATGACTGGCGCTGACCCCGACCTCTGGGCTGGAAAGTCGGTCCCGACCTTCCTCCTCTGGCAGGGGGCCGACGAAAATCCACTCGAGCTCTACGAAACTGAGTGTTGGGTTCCACCGGCTTACCTTTGTCTAAATTCTTGCCATACTTTGCTTCAGCCTCCACTCCCTTGAAGAGATACTGGAGCTGACCGCCAAACATCTTGGTTTTGTCCAACGGTTTTCCCTTTATCGGCTTGGGAGGAAGGAAAAGAGTATATTCCTTCCCATCATTGTCCACAATTTTCTTGGACCTGGCTACCTCCCTACCAGCCTCGGTACAGACGGCCTTGAAGACATTCTCAAACCGTCTACTCGAAATATAGTTAGCAGCAGCCGTTAACATGCCCAGACCCTTATCCATGGTTCTGGCCAGCGAAGAGAACTTATTCTCAGTTTGCATACGATTGGCCACTGGAGCAACCGCTGTTAAGGCCCCAAGCACCGCCTTGTGAACTGTGAAAAGAGTCAACTCAAACCTTTTCCTCTCCTCATTCAGATGAACCTCGTTGTCCATCTCCTTCACCTGCGAATGAGGAACACCTTTAATCCCCGTCAGCTGTACACCCAGCCTGGTGATCACTTCGGCCGGTTTGAAAGTATTAAAGTGTCCCTTAATAGTTTCTCTCATCATGGTTGTTGTAAGGACTTTCTTAGCTTTTTCTTTAGCGCATTTCTTGCGCACTTTGCCACCTATCTTCGCAAACAACCCCACTCGGTCAGTCTCTGAATCTGATTCCGTTGTAGATGAATCATCAGAAGAATCTGAAGAAGAATCTTTCTTCTTCTTCTTTTTCTTAGTCTTCCTTTTCTTTGTCTTCTTTTTCACCACCTTCTTCCATGCCTTTGTGTAGGCGTCTCCTGACGAGACCACCGCTTTCTTGACTTTCTTCTTTTTAACCCGGCGCATTGGGTCCGAAGATGAATCATCATCCCCTGACAACTCCTCTTCCCCACCAACTCTTTCCTCGTCCGAGTCAGTCTCTGGAGGAGGTGACCTTTTCTTTTGACGAAAAGTAGCCTGGTCACGGTTAAGGAGCTGTAACTCCAACATCTCCATCCGGGCTTCCCAATCCAGTGGCGGCACTCGCAACACCACCGAATCACAACTGTCGTCCGGATCCGACATACCATGCGTCCCGGGCCGAGGCGACGGAGGAACCGCCAACACCTGCCCCTCATCGGACTCATCCGGTGGGCGACCCTCTGCGGCAGCTGGTGCGACCGTCTTACCGCGCTTCGTGGCCATCAGAAATCTGGAAACAATCGAACGAGAGTTACCAAACAGCCATGGCGCATAGACTAAATGTCACGAAAGATTAATTTAATAACCATTGTGCATCTAGTGGTGTAGTAAACCGTTTTGAACTGTTTCTACACAGGCGTGGATAAGCTAATTTTGTCGTAGGTCGGTGTGAACCAAACCAAACGAGGGGTAGGGACCAGTAAACCGGTACCCTCCCACACTCTCTGTTCCGTACACTTCTCCCCCCTGCGGCTACTGCGCCAGCAAGTTGGAGAAAATGCTACGAAACTCGGAGCGTACGCCTAACTATGGGGAGTCTATAAAAGAAACCCAAGATTATTTCCAACGCGAATCCATAAAAGAGACCGCGGAAATAATCCCAAAAAGACAAATGAGCCTAATTTCCAGAAGCCCTTACGTGTTCCACGTCAACAATGCCGAATCGGCGTATATTAATTTATCGAAAAAACACCACGAGATGCACAATAATTCAATAAATTAACCAAACAAAACACATATACCATAAGCATCTTCATACACTTAGCCTGGCAGAAGCAAACCGATAATCCAGTTCCAAACCCCTTACGGGCCTCGCTCCTCCGACTACCGTCACAACGCCGAAACGGCGTAAATTAATTTATCGAAAAACACCACGAGATGTGCAAAAGTTCAATAAATTAAGCAACAAAGCATATATACGCAAGAAATACATATAAACGCTCCACAGGTCTTCATACACTTAGCCTGGCAGGAGCAAACCGATAATCCAGTTCCAGACCCCTTACGGGCCTCGCTCCTCCGACTACCGTCAACAACGCCGAACCGGCGTATTTTAATTTATAAAATAATTCCATAAAATCGAAAAAACACCACTAGATGCACCATTAATTCGACAATTTAAGAAATAATACGCATATGTACACAAGCAATACGTATCCTCCTGTATTCTTGGGTTTTTTAAACTCAAAACAACGCTACGACGTAGCGATAATCGAGTCGACAAGAAATAAACAAAATGGTGAACCCAAAATCAGCGTACCGGCACCCAACTCGGTTTAACGCTAATAATTACTTTAATACATTCGCCACTTTAATATAACTTGCACCAAAGAGTTATATGTGTTAATAAACACTCCTGTGAAAAAATAACCTCCAACTTACCGCGAATTACGTAGTTATTTGTCAGTAAAAACCGCTGTCACCTCACACACGTCTTCACCGTGCGAGATCCATATGCTAATTGCTGGTTCCTGACGTGCTTCCTTCTCCCTAGCCTGAAGCTAGCCGGTGGCGTAGTACCGAGGTAAAATAACCTATATATAACCTATATATATAGCCTATGTATAACCTATATAAAATTGACTCCACCAGCAATTACCCCGACAGCTTGGGGGGGGGGGGGTGGTGGTACCACCAACGCAGCAAGGAGGAATATATATATATACAGTATATGTTCCCCTTGCATGTATACTTGTATAATGCGTTATGCATCACATATATATAAAGGATTTAAAAAAAATGTAACGATGCCTCTACTTTAGAGCACATTGATTTTTATCATCAGCTATTGGACATCAAACATATGGTCATTCTGACATATTTCTCTGGGGGAAGCCCACTGCTGCCATATAGGCTTCTCTTTCCGATAAGCAGCAAGGTGTATTTTATATGCACTTTACCACAGACAGGACAGCACATACCACATCCTTTGATATATAACTTATATATAACGTATGTATAACTTATATATATAGTTTATATACAACCTATATATATAACCTATTCTATTTATGAAGTCTCAAAACCCTATAGCGGATAAGAACTCTTCAAGTATCCCTTTCACCTTCAAGCATACTCTTTCTTCGCCTTCCCGCCAGCACTCCAAATCCAACACACACACACATCACACACACACGGTCACTAAGGCTGTGGCGCGCTGGCAACATGAAAGGAGGCCGGGTGTCCTTGACCTTTGTCGGGGTGTGTGAAGGCGCGGGTTGGTCACACGTGAAGCCGGCCGATCACTCAGAGGCCTCGGCAAGAGGTCCGGTCGATCCCGGTCACTTCTCGGAGGCGCCGCCTCGCCCACCTTATTATGCTTTACCGACTACCGACTGCCGTCTCCCCCGTATCCCACCCCGGGGAACAGGCCGTGGAAGCCGCACCGGAGTGGATGTCTCTGTGATGACTTAGAAAATTGATACTTGTCGCTTCCTAGACAGGCGCTCGGCATTATTAGGATAGGGCAACGAGCGGTTGGCTCATTGTCAAGGATAATGTGACTGAGTGGGATATTTGGTCATAGTGCTGGTGTCCTGATTTCCCAATGGGGCAGGACTATAAAACGTGCCATGAGTGCACAATGTCACAAGTCGGTACACATCCTGATATGAGCTTAGATGTTGCCATGACGTAAAACTCCAACAACCAATCCAAACGTGTGAGGTGCGTGGCGGGGGGAGGGGGGGGGGGAGGAAGGGAGAAGGGGGATCCATGCTATTACATCACCCTGTAATCAGATCATTGAAGATCAGCATTGATAAT
Organism: Branchipolynoe longqiensis; assembly: GCA_030323885.1. Classification (NCBI taxonomy): domain Eukaryota; kingdom Metazoa; phylum Annelida; class Polychaeta; order Phyllodocida; family Polynoidae; genus Branchipolynoe; species Branchipolynoe longqiensis. Next base: position 29,633,247 of record CM059191.1, read on the forward strand.
GGCATTATATCAGGAGTCCCTTGTGGAGATTAGATTTGGTAGCAAACATTGAAATAAAAGGATTGACAAATATTGCTTCATTGTGCACTAATTCAGTACCGACTTGTGACAGTGCACATTCATAGTGAGTACTGCCCCACACTGGAAAAAAACCCAGGTCACCAGCACCATGACCCGACTTACCACTCAGTCACATTATCTATGCAAACTAGACTGGGCAACCCCCACTAAACTGCACTGCAAAGGGGCATGTGATATGTCACGGCCCACCAGCGGGACGCCCAATGGAAGGTAACCACGCTAAGAGTAGCCAGATAACACACCACACAGCTATGTACAAGCCTCTGATATGTAAATAGGAGTAGGCTAGTCTAGTAATAAGAGTAGAACAAAATAAAATACATTTATGCCAAGAAAATCCAAAAGAAACTATCATAGGCTACTAACCATACCAACCAACTATCTATCTGCTACTGAAATGCAGGCAATCAAATAACTTATCAGCAGCTACTGTGTGGTAAGATAACACCAACACTACAACTGGCCAGCATTGAAAACAAGCCTGGGTACCCGGGCTTATATGCTATGGACAGTATAAATACAGCCTCAATAAAAATAAAAATAAATAAATTAAAAAAATATCCTGACACTGAGCTATCCAGTCCTTGGACTATCCTATCATTCGTCCTGATATAAGCTATGATGTTGTTAGGATGTTACCAATCCCTACCTCCAGCACCACCCAACAACAAAACCCCACAAAACAAAATCCTACCGAAAACAAGAAGCAGACGCGCATACATATTAAAGCAGCCTAATCCGATAAAACGTATCAAATGTTCACAACCAACCAAGTACCTAGATTTGAATCTACGTACCTAACTTATAATATATACTGATGCACTTATTAAGCATGTTTTGCCACATTGAAGAGGATGTTAAGTCAATTTATTAGGATATGTTACCGATTAAGCCTTATGGTGTTAGCCTGCTTCTCCAAATTAATTTGGGATGTTTTCACTTCAAAGTTTGTCATTGAAAATGAAAGTTACTTCACACTAAAGCGGCTGTCACACCTCGCCGGATTGAGCAATGGACAGAATTGTCCAGTCCGGTGGTGATGAGTATCAAAATATATTAAAATGTGTCAAAATGTTGCGCTATCAGGTCAATGGCCGCTGGACGAACGGCCATGAAACGGACATGAAACGGACATGAAATGGGCATGAAAAGGACATGAAACGGACATGAAATGGATAGCCAATGGACGAAACAAACTCAAACCAGACAAGAACCGTAGCCATTCCTAGTTTTGTGCATGTTCAAAACTTGTACGTGCACAAACCGGACATTGTTCGTTTTCTGTCTGTTTCCCCCAATCCGGTGAGGTGTGACAGGGCCTTAAAGAAACGTAGATTATACTGATCGACCTAATATATTTATCACAGAAAATGACAGAAACTCAAAACCATCGGACTATGCAGCTTTAAGCGACTAGATGTGTTTTGATACATGTTGCATATGCAGGGAATATACGTATAGAGGACAGCTGCAGTCTGAAGACTGCCTGACGATTGATGCATGTGGCAAGTAGTCGGGCGTGGCAATTACAACTCGCAGAGTGGGCGGCATTAAAGCAGAGACAGTAGATTCGACCAGACAAATAGGCGCCGTGTGTAGGACGTAATTAATGGGGCTGAGCAACACCGGGTGATGCATTGATCGGGAAATACTTTGTCGCTGGGTACTGCTCTTGGTTTGTTCGTTGTTGGAGTGTTACGTCCTGGCAACATCTAAGGTCATATCAGGATGGGTACTGACTTGTGGAAGTTGTTGTTGGTTGTTGCTTTACGTCCTAGCAACATCTAATATTATATCAGGATGGGGACCGACTTGTGACAGTGCGCACTCATGGCAATGTTATAGTGCTGCCCCATTGGGAGACCTTGCTGGCAGCACCATGACCTGATATCCCACTCAATCATAATATCCTGACACTGAGCCAACCAGTCCTTGCCATATCCTAATTATGCCGAGCACTGGCTAGGAAGTGACAAGTATGATTTTGTATTTCATTGGTTTGACTCGACCAGGGTTCTAACCTGTGAGTTCCAATCCCACGATCTACCAAAACGGGAGACGGACGCTCAACTCATTCGGCCATCCCGTCTGGTCACTCTGCTTGGAGTAGTGCTGTGAAGCCGCGCTATAACACGATCGTTGAGGGTCCATAACATATGATCATGAAGAATGTAGGGTCGCGCTAAATCGGGTTTCAATTCACTGAATTACCTTTGAATTAAATTGAATCCGGGTCCAATAATACATGGCATTTTATCCGAATGAGCGTAAAATCGGGGCGCGTAAAGTTGGGGTTTCACTGTACTAGTAGCATCGCCACGGCTAGGTTGGGATCTCTTATGGACCCATATATACAGAGTTGAGGTCATGTGGTCAACAGGTTCCTCAAGAAAGGTGTGTACTGCGCACTATCATACTATTGTGAAGGACCGCGTCTTGATCTGTGCAAAGTACGGGATGGAGAAAACCGACTCTGGGATGTTAAAGTTTCACAGTCCGATGGTTTGGGGTTTCCGTCATTTTCTGAAATAATCTACCTTATTTTGGCTTGAAGGAATTTTGCTTTAAAATAACTAACTTAGAGGAGAGATTTTGAAGTGTAAATTTTGGTGGGCATGTCAAAACTCTGACCCATTAAGCTTCACTATTCAGCAGTAACAGCGTCTATTACCAACACTTACTGTGCCCTGATAAGCATTTTGCTTTTGAACATTTGATGCATTTATAGGACATTGCAATTTTAATGGAGAAAGCTGTCATTTGGATGTGTAATTTGTTTGTTTGTTCTGGTCATATCACCTGATCAGGATGGGGACCGACTTATGATAGGGTGCACTCATGACAAATTTATAATGCTGCTCCACTGGGAGACCAGGACCAGGCCTCTGGCACCATGACTCAATTTCCCACTCAGTCACATTATCCTGATACTGAGCAATCCAGTCCTTGCCCCTATCCTAGTTATGCAAATCTAGTTAGCAACAAATATCAATTTAGTAAGTCATTGGTTCGACTCTACCAGGTTTAAAACTCCCGACCTTCCCCATGGGAAGCCTGCACTCTACCGATTCGACTACCACCTCCGGTCCCCTCTATTATTGTATAAGGGCCACTGCTTTCATTGCATTGCATTGCATTGCAATGCAATGCAATGCAATGGTAAGCTTCAGGTCTAGCTTCAGGTCTAGAATCTATACTCGTGGGGGGAGGGGAGGTGGGAGGGGATACTTTAAAATTCGGTGTGGGAGCCATAGATTGTGCCCGGGGGAACGGAATGGCTGCCGAGCCGTGAGTTATAGGGCGGGGCATTCGCTAGGAAGCCGAGACGGTGGGCGGGCCGGTTGAGTTTACTATCATTTCAGGACTCATCAGAGGCTGAAGAAGAACAATACAAAAATAAGGCTGTAATATTGTTTGCCTGAAGGTAGGAAATAGTGACAACTATTTTTATTTTATTTTCTGATATCAATGGGACAATTTCCCGCGGGGATTGAGTCATGGGGGTTATGTGAGGTGTGGGGTGTGGGTGGGGGTCGGGGTGGTAGGGGCGGAAGGAGGCTGAGGTTTGGCGGGAGGTGCGGTGTGTGTATTCTGGTGTGTGTGCGTGTGTGCAGGTGTGAGCGGAAAATAGTGGAGTTGGCTGGAAAATAAAGTGACGCTGATGACAGCTAGTCAGTCCTCAGCTCTTTTGCCCAACCCAAGTGCTGGTTTTTTGGTGAGGGGTAAAACAGTTTATTCATCAAAACATACTTGTTTTCAATGCCGAGGCACGGGTATTCCGCGGCCATGTACATTACATTGTAGGCCCTACATATGTTGGATACTTAGTTAATTATTAGAGTTTTCCATCCTGGCAACACATAAGGTCATATCAGAACGGGTACCAACTTGTGACCATGCGCACCCATGGTGACATAGTGCGCACCACTCAGTCACATCATCCTGACACCGAGCCAACCAGTCCTTGCCTTATCCTAATAATGCCGAGTTCCTGGATAGGAAGTGACAAGTATCAATATTTAAGTCATGGTTTTGACTCGACCAGGGTTCGAATCCATGGATTCGAATCCCACGATCTACCAAAACGGGAGATGGACGCTCAACTCATTCGGCCATCCCGTCTGGTACCACGGCCATGTAAATTACATTGTAGATGGGTAGATAGTTCTGTATGTACCTAGGCATAGGATATATTAGTAAATTAAGATGGGAGATTTCCTATGATTCTAATAGCTGAAAGAGGCGAGTAGAAACTGTCGAGTGCTGTCTGAGTGTGAATCGGAAATTTATTCCTTCCTGTGTGGTTTCCGATTAAACACACCACGTGACTATCCGGGTCTCCCCACCTTCGGCGCATCTATGGCTACTGGTGTCTAGGCCTGAGCGTGATTGAAGATGCATTGTGGAGCTGTGGAGCTGGGCCCAGAGCGGTACCCTGAGCTGCTCCGTATACGGTGTACAGCTGCTCGCTATATCGCTGTGAACGTGTTGGCGCCACATGTTGGCAGGGGATGCGGATAAATTGTGTTCACACTGAACCATAATTATCTATATATCAAGAGTTCAGGCGCAAAACCACGTAAACGCCAATCCAAAAGTGGTGATAAACATTTTATTCAAACCTCCAATTAAATTTTTTTATTTTATATTCCTACTTGTTTGTTCCTTGCACCATAACCATGTGATCATAAGAAAAGTGGAATTAGTGAGAATTAAAATTATTTTCGGGGGAAAATCTTTTATTTAATTTTCTGATTCGCGTTTACGTGGTTTTGCATCTGAACTCTTCATATTATCTTGTATATACACATATATTTACATGTATACATATACAGTAAAGCCTCTCTATACCGACCCCTCCACAGATCGACCACTCCCCTATATCAATCGCTTTATTTGGGTCCCAAAAATACCATTGTAAGGATATTCCAACTCTCTAAACCGACCACCTCCCTAAATGGACCACTTAAAGACGGTCCCATGGTCGGTTGGCTTAGAGACTTTATACTGTATATACAAACACTTGCAATAGGCCAGGTATGGCTGCTTTCTCCTTGGTCTCTCTCACTGCAACACGCGGATGAGCAAAAAAGAAGACAGGAATGTATGCTTCCACCATTTATTCTCAACCTCTGCCCACCACGGCATCACAAGACCAAGTGACCCACTCCATGACCAGCCAGGTCATAGGTGACCTCTTCTGGTAGCGGGAGCCACTAGCCGGTTGGAGTATGAACAGTCCGCACAGGGACCCGCCAAACGGCTAGCGTGCTGCCACCTGATGCGGAAGAATTGTGACAGTAGATGATGTAGTCCCTGCAACCACCGCTTGATGGTGGATTTCATGTATTGACTACTAGACACAATGCTCCACTAATCTGGTTAACCACCCACCAGACGTGTAGAGAGCTGGCTTCCCGTGCGGAAGGTCGGGAGTTCGAATCCCAACCGAGTCAAACCAATGACTTAAGAAATTGATACGTGTTGCTACCTAGATTGGCACTCGGCATTAACAGGATAGGACAATGACTGGTTAGCACAGTATTACGGATAATATGACCATGTGGCATATTGTGTCATGGTGCTGGCAGCCTGGTCTCCCATTGGTGCAGCACTATAACCTCACCATGAGTGTGCATGGTCACAAGTCGGTCACATCCTGATATGACCTTACATGTTGCTAGGACATAAAACAACAACAAATAAATCCTATATCCACCAAACCCCTCATGTGGTTTGTTTGTTGTTGTTTTACGTTCTAGCAACATCTAACGTCATATCAGGATGTGACCGACTTGTGACCGTGCACAATCATGGCAACTTTTATAGTGCTGCCCCACTGGAAGACCAGGCCCGGGGCACCATGCCCTGATATCACACTCAGTCACATTATCCTGCCACTGAGCCAACCAGTCCTTGTCCTATCCTAATAATGCCAAGCACCAGGCTAGGAAGTGACAAGTATCAATTCTTAAGTCATTGGTTTGACTCAACCAGGGTTCGAACCCATGATCTACCAACACAGGAGATGGACAGTCTAACTCATTCGGCCATCCCATCTGGTCTCTACGTAGGTATCAAGCCGGCAGTGAGCGAAATCTTGATTGGTTGTTGGAGTTTTATGTCCCAGCAATATCTTAGGTCATATCATGATGGGTACCGACTTGTGACAGTGGACACTCATGGTGACTTCATAGTTTAGTATAGCTCCCACTTTGAGACCAGGCCACTAGCATGATGACCTGATATCCCACTGAAGTCACGTTACCCGGACACTGAGCCAACCAGTCCTTGCCCTATCCTAATAATGCTGAGCATCTGGCTAGGAAGCGACAAGTATACATTTTTAAGTCATTGGTTTGACTCGATTCCACGGTCTACCAACAGGGGAGACGGATGCTCTAACTCATTCGACCATCCCGTCTGGTCAAACACCACCTCATGGAGAGGACATATCAGTCATAGATCAAGGAAGAGCAAAATATAGAGCCTGGGTATGAGGGGATAACTTCACTGACAAAGGACTATCAAGTCCGTGGGTGTAGAGGATAGTCTGTTGAGCTTGATGAGTGAGACAAACCCCATGTAGGTGGGGCCACTGTCAGTAATCCATAGTAGATGGGGCGTGAACAGCAACGTGGAAATTGATGCCACTTCTTTATTTATACTCACATAACACTTATTACTTATATTATTACTGAAATTAGTTCAGTTGAGTGAACTCTGGCTGGACCCCGAAAGGCACCTCTGTTTATTAGAGCAAAAGAAATACATTTGAGCGAGTGAGGGTGATAGTAGGTGAGCACAGTTTGTTTGTTTTTGTTTTACATCCTAGCAACATCTAAGGTCATATCAGGATGGGTACTGACTTGTGACAGTACGCACTCCTGGCAATTTTATAGTGCTGCCCCACTGGGAAATCACACCGCCGGCACCATGACCCGATATCCCACTCAGTCACATTATCCTGACACCGAGCTAACCAGCCCTTGCCCTATCCTAATAATGCCGAGCACCAGGCTAGGAAGTGACAAGTATCAATTTAAAAATCATTGGTTTGACTCGACCGGGAACCAAACTGGTGAACTCCCGATCTTCCACATGCGAGGCCTGTGCTCTACCGATTCGGCCACCGCATAGACACACGTCCTAGGAACACTGAAGGTCATATCAGGACGGGTAATGAATTGTGAGAGTGCACCCTCATAACAACTCTGTGTTGCCCCAGACCAGGCCGTCCACACCATGACCTGATATCACACACAGTGGCATTATCCTGAAACTGAGCTTATCTGTCCTTGCCCTATCCTAATTATGCCGTGTGCCTGACTAGGAAGCGACAGCATACATATATATGTAGATATACATATATATGCGGATCTATATATATATACATATATATATATATATCGATATATATTTATGTATATTTATGTATATATGTATCTCTAAGTCTAAGAAGAGTGGAGAGGGTATTGAGGAAATCGTCTACTTTTGCCGGCTAACCAGGCTCTAAGTCTGAGCCGTAGATGTATAGGAGAATGTCGTGATGAGACTGGGGAAGGAGGCTGGGGATGGATGTAGGCGCAGTGTTCGGGCTGTAATGTGGTGTGTGCTGAGAAGCCTGAGAGCGCGTGTGTGTGTGTGTGTGTGTGGAGGGGGGCGCCGGTCTGTCCCGGCCTGGGGCTGGGGATGAGACGCGGCGGCGGTAGGTGTAGACGCGGGCACGGGGGCGTGGAGGAGAGGGGAGAATGAAAGGGTGGGAGAAGGGGGGGGGAGGGGGGAGGGGATGAGAGAAGGGGGGCCGAGAAGTGGGAGGGGGAAGGGGGAGGGGGAAGGGAGAGGGGGCGTGGAGTAGACGGGAGAAGGTGAGGGAAGAAGGAGGAGGTGAGAAGGGGGCGGGGAGAAGGGGGCGGGGAGAAGGGGGGGGGAGAAGTGGGGAGAAAGGAGAGGGGGCGGGTGGAAGGGGAGGGGGATGATTTGGGGATGAAGGGAGAGGTGTGGCGACTCCCAAGCTGGAGATAGGAAGGCTTATAGGCGGATCGCGGACTGCCGGCCGGACGTGTCTGGAGGTGTCCCCCGACGACTTGATTTACCCACTCACACCCCGGCCGACCGGCGGGCGGGGCATCCCTGGGCGGGCAGCGCCGCTAAGTGTTCCTTCCCAGCGCTGATAAACAGTTCACGTCTTATTTGATCGCCCACACGATCAATATTGCCTAATTTCCTCCCAAATCCCCGCAGCCCCACTCAGTAGCCCCGCTGATATGATAGTATCCCGATGATGCCTGCCGGTAGATAAGCACCGGCAGTTCCCATGGGGGAGTGGGGAGGGGGGAGGAGGGGAAGGGGAACGGGGCGCCACATCTCCCCCCCCCCGTCCCACCTTCCACACCTCCACTTTCAACATCCCCTCCCAATGGTCTCCTCTTCCTCTGGAGGAATAATAACAGCGCCTTGGAGCTCGGGTTTGATTTTGAAATGAGTAGCCTGCAGGTGACTGGGGAAGGATGGGGAAAGGATTGACCCCCCTCCTTCTCCTCCACCTCCATCACCCCTCTCCCCTCTCCCCTCTCTCCGCTCCCCTCTCCCCTCTCCCCTCTCCCCTCTCCACTCTCCTTATCCCCCATGGCCGACCCCCCCCCCCCTCCACTCCCACATGCCACGCCTCCCCTCATTAGCCACCCAATCCCATACACTCGCACTGCTGCAAGCCAGCTGCAGGAAATGCCGTGGGAGGATTGCTATGGCCGCTGCTATCGCGCTCTCTCCCATCCCCCCTCCTCCGCCTCTTCCTCACCCATCCCGGCACAGACACACCTGCAACCCGACTAGCATTTGAAGTGTGTGGTGTGTCGAGCTATAATTGATGTGTCGGCCGACACACCGTCCACCAGCCCATCACTCCGCCATCCCGCCCCTGCCCCATCACTGCCCTTCCTCTCCGCGCCTTCATTACAATTCCCTCTCCTCCATCCTCCCCCTCCACCACCACGTCTCCTTCCCCCATCACTACCTTTTCTCTTCCCCCATCACTACCTCTCTCTTCCCCATCACTACCCGCCATTCTCCATCACTAACACGCCCCTCACTCCATCACGAATAGTCCGGCTCCCGTCTCCCAATTTTCCTAATTTTAAACCTCATAATCTGTCCTACTATTACTACTATGGTCAAAAACAGAGAAATTGACACCAATATTGTGAAAATCGGTTAATTATTATTTCCCCCCCCCAACAATAATGGTAGTCCTCTTGGAAAATGGCTGCTACAGGTCGCCATGATGGATTTTCAAAACTACAAACCCAATATTCAGTTTTAGAGTTGTCAAAAACATATAAATCGACACCAAGATCATTAAGATCGGTTATTTCTATCATTTTGAGTGTTCGCACCTCGAAAAAGGGTGTCCATTTTGAAAAATGGCAGCCGTCTTGAAAATAGTGCCTCGATGAGTGGGCACCCCTTCTGAGACTGAAGTCACCTACGTTACCTTCAATCCCTGAATGTTTCATAAAATCTCCAAAATATGCAGTTTTTTTCTGTGTGGGACCCAAACTACAACCTGTCCCTCCCAATCACTAACCATCCTTCCCCCCATCACTACCAGTCCATCCCCCCCCCCCCCTTTCCTACCCCTCCCATCACTCCCCCTCTGCCCATCACCATCAGAACCTCCCTCCGTCACTAACGTGTCCATCCCCATCACAAACCACCCCCACTCTCCCCGTCACTCTCCACTCCCCATCAGAAACCCCTCCCCTCATCACTCCCCCATCACTCTCCGCCCACCCCCACCCCCTTCAACGCAATCCCTCTTCCCTGCCTCCACCCTTCCTCAACTCCCATCTCAGCTCGATCCGCTCAACACTCAACCAAGGAAGCAGTCCTCTCCTCCGCTCCCTCCCCAATCCCCCTCCCCCACCCCAACCCTCCCCATGCGCCGTCCCAATCACCACCGCCTCCTGTCCTGCCTGTCTATCACCCCCCCCCCCCCCCCCCCCCCCCCTTCCACCTCCACCCTCCACCCTCCACGTCCACATGTCCTGTCTGTCTATTACACTCCTCCTCGCCCCCCTGCCCCTCCCCCTTCCCCTTCCCCACCCCTCCCCCTCCCACCCCTCCCACTCCCCCTCCCCCCTCCCCCCTCCCCCTTCACCCATTCACACCTTGCCACTCTGCAAAACTCATAACGCCAATTCAGCCCGCCAATTGCGCTTCCACCTGCCTCACACCCATCACCACTCCCCGACCCACCACCCCACCACCCCACCACCTCACCACACCCCACACCCACACCCACGCCCCCACCTGACAATTACATCAGAATGCATTCCCGTCGATTTAACCCGACCGTGGCTGCGCACCTGTGGGACTTCTCAGCCAATCAGCCCGGTTCCCACTGTCTCTCCGGCTTAGTCATAATGCCCGCAACGCTAGGGCCGCCGAACCGCTCTGTCGCCAACCCCCTCCCACCCTCCACCCTCCCACCCACCACCCTCCCCCTCCCGCCCCTATTCACGCTCTCCCTCTCTCTCTCTCTCTCTGCTCCTCTTCACAACCAGGCCGAGGAGCATCACAAAGGATCTACTTTTTTTAAAGGGAGGGGGAGGGTCGGGGCTGCTTATTTGTGCTTACTCTGACACTCTACAAGTGAAATCTTCAGTTAACGTTGCATAATCTGATTTCTGTTCCTGTCAATTTTCTGACATTAATATATTAATTTGATTGTTAGCTTACTTTGACACTGTAACAATGAAATGTTCACTTAAAGTTAGATAGTCCGATGGGTTGTAGCTTCGGTCAATTTTCTGAGATTAATATATTAATTCGTTTACTCTGACACTGTGACAGTGAAATTTTCAGTTAAAGTTGCATAGTCTGAGCCAATTGAGTTTCTTTCATTTTTCTGAGATTAATATATTAATTTGATTGTTATAATCATCCTTACTTTAGTTTCAGTTTATTTTAAATGGCTAACTTTTTATATATATTTGATATATAATATGTGAACTTAGTTTTTGCAAGCACACCAAAACTCTGACTCCATAGGCCTGTGCAGTAACAGGTTCTATTAAATTGACTCAGTGTTCCCTTCTATGTGGAAACAAATGCTTAATAAGTACATCAGTAGCTAAGTTAGATATGTAGAATCAAATCTAAATAAGTGCTTTGGTTTTGAAATTGTGATGCAGCTTCAAGGGGTAGGGATACAGCTTTCAACGATTAAGTAAAATAAACAACCCACCCCACCTGCCCACAGGATTAAATTAATTACTCGTGGAGTGTTGCAGTACCGGACCACCTCAGGTCGCATGTATGTGAGGCTATTTAATAGAAGTGCACTGTTCTTGGATGTTAATTAAACTGTTGGCTTTTTTTTTTTTTTTTTAATTTGTTTGTGGTTACAATTCCAGGTTTGCTTTCTGTCAGTATCGGAGGAGCATTTGTCTTAAAATAGAATTATTTGTTGCGTGGCCTTCAGCTGCAATTAATTGGGGCTTGCATACATTTCTACAATTCTATTTCAGTAGTTGGATACTAAATAACTTGCACACATGCACTGTTAAAGCTGCATAATCCAATGAAAACATAAACATTTCTAAACCTTGCCTAGCTTTGATCCTCCATACCCAACTTAGATACTGACGCACTCATTTATTGAAATATAGAAGGAACAGGCAATTTAATTGTCACTGTCGATGTCTGAGATCCATCATTTTGTTGTGCACACCAACATTTATTTAGTAAATATCCCCACCTAATACCGCTTTTAAACTAAGTTATATCCATCCAAATTAAGATTGATTATAACTAAATATATGGATCTAACTACCAGCTCCTCCCCTCCACCATTAGCCGCCCCTCTCCCCATCACAACCCGTCCCTCCCCCATAACTACCCCTCCCTCTCCATCACTACCCCTCTCTCTCCATCACTACCCCTCTCTCTCCATCACTACCCCTCTCTCTCCATCACTACCCCTCTCTCTCCATCACGACCCCTCTCTCCCCCATCCATACCCGTTCCTTCCCATCAGTAACCTCATCACTACCCGTCCCTCCCCATCACTACCACTCCCTCCCATCACCACCCCTCCCTCTCCAACTCGACCACTCCCTCTCCATCACTACCCCTCCCTCTCCATCACTACACATCCCTCTCCATCACTACCCCTCACTCTCCATCACTACCCATCCCTCCCTCATCCTCCCTCCATCACCACCCACCCCTCCCCATCACTACCCGTCCCTCTCCATCACTAACCCGTCCCTCCCCATCTCTACCCATCCCTCCCCATCGCTACCCATCCCTCCCATCATTACCCCTCCCTCTACATAACTACCCATCCCTCCCATCACTACCGCTCCCTCTCCCTCACTACCCCTCCCTCTCCCTCACTACCCATCCCTCCCCCATCACTACCCGTCCCTCCCCATCACTACCCGTCCCTCCCCTCCCCTCCCTACCCATCACTACCCCTCCCGTCTCTTCCCCATCACTAGCCCCCCTCTCCATCACTCCCCTCACTCCCCATCACTACCCCTCTCTCCCCCATCACTACCCGTCCTTCCCCCATCACCAACCCTCTCTCTCCCATCACTACCCCTCCCTCCCCCATCCCTATAACTGAACACAGTTATCTAAGTCACACCCAACCTTGAGTATTCTGACCTGGTTCTGGTGTAGTTCTGGCTGTGGAGTATCTCCCAGCTTACAACATTGCCTTTATGGCGGACCGGTTCATTGTGGTCCATATTGGCCCATTGCTCAAGTCCACAATCACTCTTGGGATAGATGATGGCCAGGCGATGTGAGGTCGGCCAATGTGTGTCTCCCCCCCCGCCCCTCCCCCATCCCCTCTCCCCAATCCCATCTCCCCCATCCCCTCTCCCCCATCCCCTCTCCCCATCCCTCTTCCCCATCCCCTCTCCCCCATAACTACCCCTACCTCCCCTCCCACCTCCCACCACCCCAACCCCCACCCAACTGTCCCTATCCCCCAAACGCCCCGGGCTGGCCGAGTGACCACACAAGAGGGTGGTGGTGTTTGGGGTGGTGGTGTTTGGGGTGGTGGTGTTTGGGGTGGTGGTGGTGGTGGGGTTGGTGGTGGTAGTGGGGCGGTGGTGTTGGGGGTGTGGTGCGGGTGGTGTTGCGTGTGTGGTGGGGTGTGTGTGGAGGTGGGGGTGAAGACAGGCGTGTGTGTGGAGGTGGGGGGTGTGTGTGGAGGGTGGGCGGGTAGTGAGTTTTGTTTTGTTTGTTGCTGTTTTACGTCCTAGCAACATCTAAGGTCATATCAGGACGGGTATCGACGTGTCACAGTGTGCACTCATGGCGACTTTATAGTGCTGCCCAACTGGGAACCCAGGCCGCCAACACCATGAACCTGATATCCCACTCAGTCACATTATCCTGACACTGAGCCAACCTGTTCTTGCCCTATCCTGGTAGTGAGAATGTGCGGTGGAAGTGCGGGCGTGCGGGTGATAATGGGGTGGGGTGATGAAGTGCGGGGGAGGGGGGAGAGTAGGGGGATATGGGGTCGGGGGGCAGGTGGGCGGGGGGACGGAGTTGGCAGGGTCTGTGACAATATTGCGAGGTAACTGCGTGTTGTCATTGCTGGGCATTGTCATTATTCTAACCCCTGTTGCCGACCTCCCTTGGTGTGCCTTACCAGCACCGTCCCGCCCATCCCCTTCGCCCCCCGCGCCACCACGACTCCTCGCCGTCACCCCGCCTCTCCCCGCCGTCGCCAAGTCACCAGAGACGATGGCGGCAAGATGAGTCAGGGGACTGTCATCCGGGATCAAAACACGCTATCCCACTCAGTAACACTACCACTGTGACAGCCCATTCCTGCAAACAATCCCCCAGCCCCACCCCCACCCCTAAGTATAATCATTCCACCATCTGCTCCTCAATTCGATTAAAATACTATATATATACCTATACATATATATATATGTGCTCTATAATCTATTATGGGAATATAAACAAGGACACTACCACCGAGCAGTTCTCCCCCTCTATTTACTCGACACCGGAATACTACCCAACCTGCTATGCCTAGCTTAGTTCCTGAATCCACCACTGCACTGCCACCTGCGAGTGGCTCATGACTGCATGATACCAGCTGCGCCTGGTCACTACCACTGCCGCTCCCACTCACACACATTGCTGTACTTAACAGGGCTAGTTAGATAGGATATAGTGACGATGATAGTCTGGGGGGGGGGGGGGTCTGTTTCTCGCCATTGCGGTGTGATTTGCCCTTCCTCAGTTTTGAAAGTGACGCTGCTAAATATTAAGTCTCTTGGGTGGATATCATTATGTCTACATGTGTGCGCGTGGAAGGGGTAAGTTGGTGTAATAGAGTGTATGTAGGTATGTGAGTAATGGGGCGGTGCTTCAGAGGATAAATCTATGTTTGTATGTAGTATGTATGTGTGAAGGTGTGTATGTGAAGGGATATATGTATGCCTTTTGTTTGTTGGCGTTTTACATCCAGACAACATCTAAGGTAATAATACTAATATGAGGATGTGTACCGACTTGTGACACTGCGCACTCGTGGCATAGTCCTGCCTCACTCGGAGTCCAGGATGCTGGCACCATGACCCGATATCTCACTCGGTCATATTGCCCGGATACTAAGCAGCCCCAGTCCTTGTTCTATCCTAGTACTAAACCCGAGCACCAGGTTTGATAGCGACAAGTGTACATTTTGTAAGTCATTGGCTTGAACCGGCCAGTATTCAAAACTAGTGACCTTCTGCACGGGAAGTCTGTGCTCTGCCACTTTGACCAACGCGTCCGGTCATATATGAATGTGTGGGAGCGATGCCTGATGGGACATGCATACATACATACGTACACACACATTCATACATACATGTATACAACCTTTTAGGTATGTATGTGTGGGGGCAGTTCGAACCCTGGGCGAGTCAAACCAATGACTTAGAAATTGATACTTGTCACTTCTTAGCCAGGCACTCAGCATTATTAGAATGGGGCAAGGACTGGATGGGTCAGTGTCAGGATAATGTGACTGAGTGGGATACAAGGTCATGGTGCTGGCAGCCTGGTCTCCCATCACCATGAGTGTGCACTGTCACAAGTCGGTACCCATCCTGATATGACCTGAGATGTTGCCAGGATGTAAAACTCCAACAACCAACCATCTACATACATACATACATACAATCTTTTATGTATGTATGTATGTATGTGTCAGGATGTACACATGTATGTATGCATGTATGTGTGGGAGGGTGTGTATGTGTGGGTGTACTACCTGACAATATGTATACACTACAAAAGTATGTATGTATGTGTATGTATGAAGGGGGCGGTACCTGAGAGGGTGTCAGGCTGGGTAACTGGGTGTGGGCGTGCGAGTGGCTGGCTTCCTCGCTTCATGCGCCGAGCAGTTAGCGATAGCTGCTCGGTTGGCTTTGAGTGGGGACGTTATGGCCACCCCCAACATGGGCCGGGGAGAGGGGGCGGCGGCTGGAGTCAGTCGGCTCGGCTCGGCTCGCCTGAGCAGCTCAGACGACCGCTGTCTTATTGGCTGCAGCTCCCCCGTGGCCGTGTCCGCCGGGGTTCAAATTGGGATGGCCCTCACTGCGATCATATCTACATCTGGTAGAGCCGCTGGCACGAACAGCTTATACCGCCCGCACGTCGAGTCACCCGAAACCACGGTCCCATGTGTAGCTACACCCCTTAAGCACACACACACTCACGGATACTCACACTTACACACACTTAGACATTCAGACAACCCCTCAGACACTGACACACACTGACACACACACATACACATACACACACACTCATTCACCACACTCACTCACACACACTCACATATGCACACACTCAGACATTCAGAGAAACACTCATTCACAACACTCACTCACACACTCACCCACACACTCACTCATTCACACACACACTCACTCACACTCACACCCACTCACACATTCACCCACTCACACACGCTCACACATTCAGACATACACACTCTTACACTCGCACACTCTCATGCCTACTCACACATACTGATACACACTCACATACACACATACACACTCACACACACTCACGCTCACACACACTCATATACACTCACACACTCAGTCTCTCACGCACTCACACCCTCTCACGCCCTCACAGGTACACACATACTCGGATACACTCTGATACCTAAATCTCCAGGTTCACATTCACACTCACGGCCCTCAGGCTAATAATAAATACCCTAACCCTCCTACATGACCACACACATGCAGCAACCTGGTCTCGCAGTGGGATTTTAGTTCCTAGCAACATCTAAGGTCATATCAGGACAGGTATCGACTTATGACAGTGCACATTCATGGAAAGCTTATTGACCTGGCTGCCACCACCATGACCTCATATCCCAATCAGTCACATTTTCCTGATACTGAGCTAACCAGTCCTTGCCCAATACTAGTAATGCCTAGCGCCAGGCTAGGTAGTGACAAATATCAATTTGGTAAGACATTAGTTTGACTCGACTGGAATTCAAACTCCCAACCTCCCACATCGGAAGCCTGCGCTCTAACCGATTCGGCCACCGGTTTTGGTCACATACCTAAACGCTACCAATTGCACTCCACCACTCTGTGCAGTTCATTGGTGCACAAACCATGCTACATGTAGGCAATCATCACACAATATTCAATGCTCGTATTCCCTAGATACTGCCGGACATGCCCTCCCCTCCCCGTCCCGTTCCCCTGTCCTCTCGCCTCTCCTGTCTTCTCATCTCCTCATCTCTCCATCCATCACCAGGTCTACAACCCACCTGGCCCCCCTGCTTTGGTCTCCCTGCTCTGATCCTCGTCAGAACCCCCCCCCCCCTACTCGAAGCCCCCCCCCCCTCGATCCCCCCACCCATATTAACCTTACCCCGGTGCCCGTCTGACCAGCGCTCACCTCGGCGCTGTGTCATCGCTGTCCTAACAAGGAAGGTCCCGAGGCCGTCTCGACTGCCCTTGACCTTGAGTGGCTCCTCCTGGCGGGGACCCGGATGCAGGTAGGGCTTCAGTCGCCCACTCCTCCAGATCAAGCTCACCCCCCCCCCCCCCCCCCCACTCCATCTCCTCCGACCAGGCTGAATGCGTTGAGCGTCCGTCTTCCAGTTTGGTAGATCATTCAAACTCTGGTCGATTCAACCCAATAACGTAAAAATTGATACTTGTCGTTTCCTAGCCAGGTGCTCGGCATTATTATGATATCGCAAGGACTGCTTGGCTCAGTATCAGGATAATCTGACTGAGTCGGATATCAGGTGATGGTGCAGGTGGCCAGCTCTCCCAGTGGGACAGCACTATAAAGTCACTCTGAGTGAGCACTGTCACATGATGGTACACGTCTTGATATGACCATAGATGTTGCCAGGACGTAAAACTCCACCAGCCAGCCAACTAACAACCAACCATCCACCTCCTCCCCTCTCCTGTCACAAGTCTCCACACCCACACACCTATGTGAGAAGGGCAGGGTCTTTAGGCAGCCCCTCCCACACACACACACCTACACAAAACCGTCCACCTCTTCCTCAAAATCGAATCCCCTCCTCACAACCTCAAACATGCCCCCGCCCCACACCTACGTGAGAACTATCACATCTACAATCCCCGCACCTCTAGCACCCAACACACTCACCACCCCCTCCCCCTCCCCTCCCTCCTCCTCCTCCCACTCCCGATCCCCTTCCCCTTACCGCCTTCTGCCCTCTCTCGCCCAACCCACCCCCCAATCCAGTCGGAAGTCCCGCCTCTACCGGCCAAGCACTCAATTCCACCCACACACCCACACACCCACATACCCACACACCCACACACCCACACGTCCACACACCCACTGCACTGGAAGTAGCAGCTCTGCACACACTAACCCACATACACACACCCACACACCAACAGCATCGGAAGCGCTAGCTCCACAAACACACACTCACACACACTCACACACACTCACACACACTCACACACACTCGCTCTCACACACTCACACATATCGTGGGAAGTGCCCGGTCCATACACACACAGACACTTACATACTCACACACACTCACACGCACTCACATACACTTACCCACTCACACATACACACTCACACACACTTGCACACACTTGCTGTAACACACTCACACACATCGTGGGAAGTGCCCGGTGCACACCCACACACACACATACTCCCCTACTCACACACAGACAGCGCCAAGTGGTGGCGACAGTGCCCTCTGGTGGCGGGTTCCCCACGCACAGCCCGATGACGGTGTCCCCACTCGGGCACGCTCTTCGGAGATAAGCGGAACCCGGTGCGCATGCTCCGGTGCGCGTGTGAACCTGGGTGGGTTAGAGGTGTGCGCTCCTTGCCCGGCAAACATCACGCATACCACCCTTAGGTGGAATCATGGCGACACTGCAGCGATCACAGTGTGGAGTACTCACAGTGTGAAGCAATCACATCGTGGCGCAATCACAGTGTGGAGTAACCACATTGTGCAGCAATCACAGAGTGGAGCAATCACATTGTGGAGCAATCACATTGTGGAGCAATCACATGGTGAGCAATCAGAGTGTGGGCAATCACAGTGTGCAGTAATCACGGTGTGAAGCAATCATGGTGTGGAGCGATCACAGTGTTGAGTAATCACATGGTGAGCAATCACACTGTGGAGTGATCACATTGTGGGGCAATCACATGGTGAGCAATCAGAGTGTGGGCAATCACAGTGTGGAGTAATCACATTGGGGAGCAATCACAGTGTGGAGCGGTCACATTGTGGAGCAATCACATGGTGAGCAATCAGACTGAGGAGCAATCGGAGTGTGGACAATCACAGTGTGGAGCAATCACAATGTGGGGAAAGCATAGCAGGGGCAATCACACAGTGGATCAATCACAGTGTGGAGCAATCGCAGTGTGGAGCAATCACAGTGTGCACACATCACAGTGGCCAGCAATCACAGTGTGGAACAATTACAGTGTGGGGTAATCACATTGTGGAGCAATCACATGGTGTGCAATCACAGTGTGGAACAATCACAGTGTAGAGCAATCCCTCTCTGAAGTTAGTCACATAGTGGAGCAATCACATTGTGGAGCAATCACATTCTGGGGAAAGCATAGCGGGGGCAATCAAAGTGTGGAGCAATCACATTCTGGAGCAATCACAGTGTGGAGCAATCACGGTGTGGAGCAATGGCTGGGAGAAGCATCAACTTCCACTGGTCAACCGTTTCAGTACTTCATTCACACTATCTGATTTGGAAAGAATCTGGAAACATTTGGGAAATAGAATCAGATGGTCAACTAAACACACCCTGATAATCTCTCTATCGTTTTACGTCCTAGCAACATAAAAGGTCATATCAGTACTTGTGACAGTGTGCACTCTTGGTGACTTTATTGTTCCCCACTGGGAGATTAGGCCGCCAGCATCATGACCCCAATATCACACGCAATCACATTATCCTGATACTGTGCCAAATGGTCCTCGTCTTATCCTATTAATGCTGAGCGCCAGACTAGGTAGTGACAAGTATCAATTTCATAAGTCATTGGTTTCACTGGGCTGGGATCCAAACTCCTGACCTTCCACACGGGAAGCCTGCATGCACTCTACCGATGCATCCATCGAATCTGATCTCCCTGTCAATAGACCACTTGCATGGTTAGTTGGCCAAAACAACTTGCATTGTTCGTGATGCTCAGCAACACGGGTAATTTGGCATTCGATCGCCGCCATAGCTCTACAGCCTTAAGCATAATACAGGTGCTGCCACCTAGCTACTTTCGCCGGTGGTTCTTTCTGACTTATACGCCAGCGCTGCCTGGTTTCTTATTTGATACGTAAATACTTCGAGAATGCTGGCTCTGCCTGTCCGACCTGCCCTCTGCGGTCGTTAGCTCGAACTAGCGGACTAATTGGCTATATAAGGCCCGTCTCAGCGGCAGAGAGCTCACTTCGACACGGCCACAGGAGGACACTGGCTGGCTCTGAACTGCCATCCCGCCCACCCCTGCTAAAAGACTATATAGGGCATAGGGTTAAAAGCTTGTTGACCTCTTTGTGCATAACTCATTGATTACCTCACTGTGCTTATTCTACGGAACTTAATTGTGCTTACTAAAATTGACATGTGCTTACTACTTGACTCATTATCGAAGAAAAATAAATCCAACTTTAAACTCATATGCAGTGTCGGTGTCTAATTATTGACTGTGTACAAGAAGCTTTAGAAGAATCAGCGAATGCACAAAAGGTGTGACTCAAAAGCCATTGATCACCCGGCATCAACAGCTCCAAGTGACAAGTCATGCAACCTTATGTCCTCATTGCGTGACCTGCTAGGGGCTCCTTCATTCATCATCTACAGTCAGCCATTTGGATCATGCATCATTCCAAGCCTTCTTATGATTCTTTGCTTACGCGATAGAAATAATTGAGGTTCCTCGTTGTCACAGAAACACTTCTCACGTGATGAATTTCTGCTTTGGATATGTGAGCAGAAATAGTGGTTTGGCTTGGTATTTTCTTGAGGATTAGATATTGCCTTGTTTGAGGTGGCTTTGTTTAGTTTTATCTAAATCCGAAAGGTGTGCCCTGTTACCCTAACGGTAAACATATCATGTTAAATACATTTATGGGTTGGGATACAATATGCCTTGTGTGCGATGAATCTTTCTGACATCGTGAACTTATCGAATAAATAACAGACTAAATGATTGTGCACACTGACTTCTATTTTCAAAAAAATCCTCTTTAAATCCAATTATCTTCCTCAAAGTGCTAACATGTAAGCCACAGACCCCTAATCCATTCCTCGTGGGATGCTATCTTTATTTCAGAATTTCCTCACAAGGAACTAATTTTATCAAGATTACTGCGGGGATGAAGTTTTGATAATCGCCACGTAATCAAAATCAGGTGATTATGGTTGCATAATCCAATGGTTGTGTTGTTGTTTGTTGTTGTTTTACACCCTAGCAACATCTAAGGTCATATCAGGACGGGTACCAACTTGTGTCAGTGTGCACTCATGATGACTTTATTGTGCTGCCCCACTGGGAAACCAGGCCACCGGCACCATGACCTGATATCCCACTCAGTCACATTATCCTGACACTGAGCCACCCAGTCCCTGCCCTATTCTAATAATGCCCAGCGCCTGGCTAGGAAGCGACAAGTATAAATTTTTACGTCATTGGTTTGACTCGACCAGGGTTCAACCCCACGACCCCCCGATCTACCAGCATGGGAGACAGGCGCTCTAACTCATTCGGCCATCCCGTCTGGTCCTGATGGTTTTGACTTTCTCTCACTTTCTGAGATAAATATATTAGGTTAATCATTATGATCTACATTACTTTAGTTTGAAGGAACTTTTATTATAAATAGCTAACGTTGGGTATACTTGAAGTGAAAACATGCTAACTTAATTTCAGCAATCTCTAACACCATAGGCTTCAGCAGTAACAGGTTTATTAAGGTGGTTTAGTTCACCATTACATGTCACAACAAATATGTATTAAGTGCATTAATATCAAAATTGGATACGTGGAATCAAATCTCCATAACCGTTTGGGTTTTGAAAATGTGATGCTTTCATCGGACGATACAGCATGTAAGTGATGAGCCAATAAGAGTTTGTTTCTTTGCTATTTTACATCCTAGCAACATCTAAGCTCATATGAGGACAGGTACTGGCTTGTGACAGTGCACACTCATGGTGACTTTATAGTGCTGTCCCATTGGGAAACCAGGCTGCCGGCATGATGACCCGATATCCCACTCAGTCAGATTATCCTGACACTGAGCCAACCAGTCCCTGCCCTATCCTTTTAATGCTGAGCGCCTGGCTAGGAAGCGACAAGTATCAATTTTTTAAGTCATTGGTTAGACTCGACCAGGGTTCGAACCCACGACCCCATGATCTACCAGCACCGGAGACGGGCGCTCTAACTCATTCGGCCATCCTGTCTGGTCCCGATGGTTTTGAGTTTCTCTCATTTTCTGAGATAAATAAGGTTAATCATTATAATCTACATTACTTTAATTTGAAGGAACTTTTATTATAAATGACTAACGTTGGGTATACTTGAAGTGAAAACATGGCAAATTAATTTCGGCAATCTCTAACACCATAGGCTTCAGCAGTAACAGGTTTATTAAAGTGGTTTACTTCACCATTACATGTCACAACAAATACGTAATAAGTGCATTAGTATCTAAATTGGATATGTGGAATCAAATCTCCATAACTGTTTGGGTTTCGAAAATGTGATGCTTTTATCGGCCGATACAGCATGTAAGTGATGAGCCAATAAGAGTTTGTTTGCTATTTTACATCCTAGCAACATCTCAGGTCATATCAGGAGAGGTACCGGCTTGTGACAGTGCACACTCATGGTGACTTTATAGTACTGTCCCATTGGGAAACCAGGCTGCTGGCACGATGACCCGATATCTCACTCAGTCACATTATCCTGACACTGAGCCAACCAGTCCTTGCCCTATCCTATTAATGCCGAGTGCCTGGCTAGGAAGCGACAAGTATCAATTTTTAAGTCATTGGCTTGATTTGACCAGGGTTCGAACCCACGACCCCACGGGAGACAGACGCTCTAATTCATTCGGCCATCCCGTCTGGTCCCAATAAGAGTAGACCTATGAACCGGTTCAGACTAATTGCGACTGATGGGCAAAGGAGATTGGATATATGTGCCCATGAACCGTCTAAATACAAGTGATGCTCTAATGCGAGTCACTTTCTAGATCGGCTTCGATAGAACACTGCTCTTAAAGCTGCATCGTCGGAGGAAAGGTGTGCCCTGTTACCCAACGTGTGTCCTGTTTTTCAAAACAGGAAAGATTATTTAGATGTTATTCTACTTCTCCAACTTATATACTTCTGCATGTATTAAAGGACACATTTTCAAAAACAAAAAGATTATCTAGATTTGTTTCTACATATCTAACTTAGATACTGATGCGTTTATTAAGCATTTGTTTATGAATAAAAGGGAATAATGAGGGAATGTAATAGTACCTGTTCACTGCAGACGCCTATATTGTCAGAATTTGGTGTGCTTGCCAAAACTAATTTTATATTTTTGCGCTTTAAATATCTCAAAAGTTAACCATTTAAAATAAAATTACTTAACACTAAGGTAAAATAGATTATATTGAGCAAAATGACAGAAACTAAAAACCATCGGACGAGCCAACTTTAAGAAATTGGTTGCATCATAGAAGGCCATGCTAAGTCAATGTAATAGAACCTGTTACTGCCGGAGACTATGTTGCCAGAATGTTGATATGCACGCCAAAATAGATAAGTTGTGGGACTCAAATCCAAGGTTTCAACCGTGATCAATTCAAAACAATGACTTCAGAAAATGTATGGCTATGCCTAGCCTGACCCCTCGTATTACAGTGAAACCCCGATTTAGCGTGCCCCAATTTAATGCGAAATCGGATATAACGCGATGATTCATTGGACCTGGAATTCTTTAATTCAAAGGTAATTCAATCAACTGAACGCCGATTTAGCGCGACCTCGCTTTTTTTTACGATTTATTTGTATGGATGTTTTCAACGATCGCGTTATAACGGGGTTTCACTGTACTATAGCATAATAGGGCAAGAAGGTGTGAAATGAGGAAGAGCATTTCTCCCCTAATAAATAAACAATTGGAACCCCACACAAATCCCAGGAGATAAGTATCATAAAGTAGTTACAAAGATGCTTATTCAGTTGCCCTGACGGGACTATATTTAAACTGATGGTTTTATTTACATTGTCCATAACATATGAGACTGTCTCAAAAGGTGCTCCGCAATATGGGACAAAAAAAAGAAAAAGTTATCACCTTTTGAGACAGGCTCATATATGTTCATGATGGAACTCCTTTTCAATGCTGAACAATGCTTTCATTTTCCACCGAAATAACCAAAATAGTCACGGAAGGGCGGTTTAAACCACCTAATTAATGACGTCTGCACACCTATTACATACACTGAGTTAACATTAGGAATTGCTGGGCCCAAATACCCATGTAGTCTTTGGTAGTGTGATTGGTTGGTTATTAGAGTTTTACGTCCTGGCAACAACTAAGGTCCTATCAGGATGAGTACCGACTTGTGACAGTGCACACTCCTGGTGACTTTATAGTGCTGCCCCAATGGGAAATCAGACCAGCAGCACCATGAGCCAATATCCCACTCAGTCACAGAATACTGACACTGAGCTGACCAGTCCTTGCCCTATCCTATTAATGCCAAGTGCCAGGCGACAAGTATCCTATTAATGCAAAGCGCCAGGCGACAAGTATCAATTTTATAAGTCATTGGTTTGATACGACCGGGAACCAAACTCCCAAGCCCTACCGATTTGGCTGCCGCGCCCGGTCTGGTAGTGTGAGCCGAATGGCATTATCGGGGGTGCCTTCCCGTTTACGCAACTGAAAGCTTAGAATGACTTCAGAGAGTTTGTGAAATGTCACAGAGATACATGTCATAGAGATACATATCACGGAGCCGAATGATGGAGAGGGATACACAGACAATGACTGTTATCAGTGCGTCTGGCAGGGGTCGACCTTTGCTGATAGATCAGCCAATGTCTTTGCTTTGATAGCAAAAGCGATGGTCGGAAACGGTATCAACAGAGGACAGTAGACATCACTGTGTTTGCTACATTGATGGAAGGGCTGAAATTACGTGTGGTGCCAGGGATGGCAATGTGTGTGCTGAGGAACTGTAGCCAAGATTGATAATTTGGTGGGAGTGTATGTGTGGGCGGGGGGGGGGGGGTGATGGGGAGCTATGGATGAGGGTTTAAGGGGACCAGGCGGGGGGAAGAGGGACTTGATATTCTTTTTTTTTGTGTAGGGTTATTTTGGGGTGTTTTTTGGGGGGGGCGGGTTTTATGTCCTAGCAACATTTAAAGTATTGTCAGGACGGGTCTCATCTAATTGTGACAGCGCGCATTCATAGCGACTTTATAATATAGGGCTGGCCCACTGGGATATCATGCTGCCGTCGTCATTACCCGATATCCCACTCGGACGCAATATCCTGATTCTGAGCAAACTAGTCATTGCCATATCTTAGTAATGTCAAAGTCCAGCTAGATAGTGGCAAGTATCAATTTGTAGTCATTGCCTTGACCAAGTGGGGGAGAGGTTTGGAGGGATGGGGGGGGAGGGGGAGAGGGGGAGAGGAGGAGAAGGGTTGCGTGTGTGAGGAGACATCATGCAAAGGTGCTGCAGTCGCGGGCACAATTGGCTGTTGGCAGGCCAGGCAATCCCCCATAGATGTCTAATTTCATGCCGGTGAATAGGACAGATGCTGTCGGTATTAATATCAAGCATAGATGGTAGCTTTGTGACAGCGATCCCCCCCCCCCCACCCCCTACACACACATTCGCTATTCCACGCACGCACTGGGATGTTGGACTCAGGTTCGAAGGAGGTAGAACAGTCATGCATGTCATTACTGTGAGATTACCGGGGCGGTCCCGTGGCGGTCCCGGGGCTGTCCCTGGGCGGTCCCGGCAGCCTTCAAATGCAATCACAAGCTACACACACCAGCAACACACCCACACCCACACCAACACCCACCACACACCCACACACACGCAGATACTCGCCAGCCTTTGTAGCCAGCATCCAGGTGACTGGGAGGTCAGTCCACTATGGCATGTACTCGTTCACCTGTCTGCCAAAGGTGACGGCTTCCGCCCATTGGCCGCCACCTGCGCGTGTCGGGATGCGCAGTTGTCAGTGGGTCAGTGGGCGTCCCGCGTCCATCGATCCCCACCGCCCCCACCCCTAAAGCCGCCCTTACCACCACCCCTACCAGTACCACCGCCTCTACCAGTACCACCGCCCCTACCAGTACCACCGCCCCTACCACCACACCGAACGCCGCGTCTTGCGGGCGATTCAATTCTCGGTCGAGTCAAACCAATGTCTTATAAAATTGATACGTGTCACTACCTAGCCAGGCGCTCGACATTATTAGGATAGGGCAAGGACTGGTTAGCTCAGTGTCAGGATAATGTGACTTAGTGAGATATCAGGTCATGGTACTGATGGCCAATGACCCCCCAATAGCCGATGTTCACTTGTTATGCTAGGGGGTCATTAAACAAAAACACAAAAAAGGTACTGGTGGCCTGGTCTCCTGGTGGGACAACACTATATAGTCGATATTAGTGCGCACTGTCACATGTCGATACCCGTCCTGATATGACCTTAGATCTTGCCAGGACGTAAAACTCCAACAACCAACAAACCTACAGCCCCCCTCTAGCGCCACCTTTAACCACTGCCTCTACTGCCATCTCTACCGCCGCCCCAACCTCCACCCCAACCTCCACCCCAAACTCCACCCCTAACATCCACCCCAACCTCCACCCCTACCACCGCCCCTACCACCGCCCCAACTGCCACCCCAACATCCACCGCTACCACCGCCCCAACCTCCACCCCAACCTCCACCCCAACCTCCGCCCCTACCACTGCCCCAATTGCCACCCCAACCTCCACCCCTACCACCGCCTCAACCTCCACCCCTACCACCGCCCCAACCTCCACCCCTACCACCGCCCCAACATCCACCCCAACATCCACCCCAACCTCCACCCCTACCACCGCCCCTACCACCGCCCCAACTGCCACCCCAACATCCACCCCGACCTCCACCCCAACCTCCACCCCAACCTCCACCCCTACCACCGCCTCAACCTCCAACCCAACCTCCACCCCAACCTCCACCCCTGCCACTGCCCCAATCTCCACCCCAACCTCCACCCAACCTCCACCCCTACCACCGCCCCAACCTCCACCCCTACCACCGCCCCAACCTCCACCCCGACCTCGACCCCAACCTCCACCCCTACCACCGCCCCAACCTCCACCCCTACCACCGCCCCACCTCCACCCCGACCACCACCCCAACCTCCACCCCTGCCACCGATCCAACCTCCACCTCTACCACCGCCCCAACCTCCACCCCTACCACCGCCTCGACAGCCGCCTCGACAGCCCCTTCTGCCGCCGCCCTTGTCTCCGTCGCCACAGCCGCTGCCTTTTCATCAGGTCACCGAGTTCATACACACACTCCGCGACTTACTCTTGTTGATTAGGTCGACCCCGCCCTCTGACAAGCGGGCCTGTTCGCGTGACGCCGGGCCTTCAAGCGCCACAGGGCCGGCAACAGTGGTTCCCACGCCGGTGTCATCCAGTCAGTCCCCGCCCCTCCCGCCCCGTCCCCCACACTCCCCCGTCCTCTGTGTATGTGTCTGTGGAAGTCAAAACAGAAACAAAATTGACAATAACGAAAGACAAGATGGCCCTGGATGCGAGCAGCTGTGTCGAGGCGGTCGTTCCGACTCTGACTGACTCGTGTAAATTGTGTTTAGGATCCAAGCCGCAGACGACATCAAAGGGCCAGCGTCCATGGAGTGCTGGATGAAATTGCAGTCGGGGTGGGGTGGGGTGGTGGTGGTGGTGGGGGGGTGGGGTGGCGGATGGGAACCGACACACAAGGCAATGGGAAAATGGTAGCAATACTACCCCTCACACACAAACATGCACACACATGGACATGTATACATACA
The DNA here is from genome assembly GCA_030323885.1 of Branchipolynoe longqiensis. Lineage (NCBI taxonomy): Eukaryota > Metazoa > Annelida > Polychaeta > Phyllodocida > Polynoidae > Branchipolynoe > Branchipolynoe longqiensis. Next base: position 29,661,000 of record CM059191.1, read on the forward strand.
CACATACACATACACACAAATACACACACCGTGCGCGATGGCTGAATTGGTAGATAGTAGGCCTGCCGTCTCCCGCGCGAGAGATCGGTAGTTCAATTCCCGGTCGAGTCAAACCAATGGCATATAAAATTAATACTTTTTGCTTCCTAGCTTGGTGCTCGGCATTAATAGGATAGGGCAAGGACTGGGTTGCTCACGGTCAACATGATGTCACTGAGTGGAATATTGGGTCATGGTGCTGGCAGCCTGCTTTCCCAGTGGGGCAGCACTATAAGGTCGCTATAAGTGTGCGCTGTCACAAGTCGGTCCCCATCCTGATATGACCGTAGATGCTGCCAGGACGTGAAACTCCAACAACCAACCATAAATACAGACATACAGACATGCACACATGCCTACATATACACATACATATACACACATATACACATCTTCTTGGCTGCCTATCGGTGATCAGCAACTCACCATTTGTTGTGAACTCGTTGATGACCGATGAGTCCATTTTGTGCTCAGAATGTGCAGTGGCATGTTGGACATGTGTGTTGCTGCAGTCAGAGAGTGGTGGGTGAAGGTGACAATTTGTCCTCACTTGACACTTGACGTTTAGCTTGAAATATGATCAGTTTCAAATAGAAGCATGCCTTTCCGAATAGAAGCATGCCATGTCCTGCTGTCCTTGACCACTATTTCCCAGGTTGTAGTGTTTATATTATATTTCTTCAGGCTGTATCTAAGGCAGTCCTGAACCTTTTCTTCTGGCTACTTTGATTTCTCTGTCCTTTTACAAGTTCACAGTAGAAGAGAGCTTTTTGTATTCTATCCTCATCCATTCAGACTACTTGGCCAGTCCACCCGAGTTTGGTTCTCAATACCATGCAGTTAATGCTGACCGGTGTTGCTCTCTTTAAGACTTTTGTGTCTGGGATCTTATCCTACCACCTGATATTTATAATTTTCCCGAGAGAGCTTATACATATACACATGTACATATACACCCTCCTCCAGAATGTATTGGATGTCAGTTCCCACGGATACCCAAACACATATTATTAGACTGAATTGATTTTATGATCTTTGGCCAACAATTCTGCAAGGCAAACAGTATGCAGGATCTGTTTGCTACTGTAAAACAAGAAGACATTTTAGCTTTCTTGAGGGCAGCAGGGATGTACCTACCACCTCATATAGTTTATGAAATCAATCTTAGCCAATTTACTAAGAATCACTTTTACCTGGAATTTTATTTTCCTTGACCACAATTGTTATAATTGTGACCTTTTTAATATCATATGTCTCTTTTGAAAAATATTTGATTGTGTGCTTTTACAATCTGCGTAAAAAAAAGTGATGGTTAGACGAAAATGGACAGAATACAAGTTAAGCACTTCTCGTTCTGAACATGGCCTTTGTTGCCGGCATCGCATAACACAACCACCAATCAATCAATCATGCACACGTGCATACACACATATATACACACTAACACATGCTATCTAGGGGCGGGTGGATATGGACAGATAGGGGGTGGGCCCTGGGCGGGTCAGCTGTGTGACGTCATCAGAGCCCTTGAGACGCGGGTGTAGACAGGGGTCTGGGTATGAGGATAGATGCTTGATTAGGGCGCGCTGATATAACAATGATAACACACCACCACACCGCCTTACACGCACGTCTCCAGGTCGTACAGCTCAAATCAACCATAGTAAAGGTAATCTGCTTCGCACTGCTGTTGTGGTTATATGTGCGCGCCAGCGAACACTATGTGATGTGCGGTATGTGCATGTGTATGTGTGTATGCGTATGTGTGTATTATGTATAGGTGTATATGTGCATGTCTGTATTCTCGATGTCAGACATCCGGGTACTTTTTGTGCTCACAACGCTTGAAGGGTAAAATAAATGCCACTGTCGTAGAGACAACATTAAAACTACCCTAACGGCGGTGGGGATGAGGGTGAGGGTGAGAGTGAGGGTGAGGGTCGGGGTGAGGGTGCGGGTGAGGATGAGGGTGCGGGTGGGGGTGAGTGAGTTTGTTTGTTGTTTGTTTGTTGTTTTACGTCCTAGCAACATCTAAGGTCATATCATTATGAGGACGGGTACCGACTTGGGACAGTGTGCACTCATGGTGACTTTATAGTACTGTCCCACTGGGAAACCAGGCCGCCGGCACCATGACCTCGTATCTCACTCAGTCACTTTATCCTGACACTGAGCACACCAGTCCTTTCCCTATCCTAATAATGCGGAGCACCTGGCTAGGAAGCAAAAAGTATCAATTTTTAAGTCATTGGTTTGACTATAACATATTCACACCCACACACCCAAAGTAGGGGTGACCGACGAGCATATCGAGATACGAGCAAAAACTGTTTTGGTCGGAACCACTTATGAATCTGTGGGTGTAATGTGTGTGATGTGTTTGGTGTGTGGTGTGTAGTGTGTGTGGTGTGTGGTGTGTGTGTGGTGTGTGTGGTGCGTGTGTTGTGTGTGTTGTGTGTGTTGTGTGTGTTGTGTGTGGTGTGTGGTATGTGTTGTATGTGTTGTGTGTGTGGTGTGTGTGGTGGGTGTGGTGGATGTGGTGGATGTGGTGGGTGTGGTGGGGGTGGTGGGGGTGGTGTGTGTGGTGTGTGTGGTGTCTGTGGTGTGTGTGGTGTGTGTGGTGTGTGTGTGGTGTGTGTGGTGTGTGTGGTGTGTGTGGTGTGTAGTGTGCGTGGTGTGCGTGGGGTGCGTGGGGTGCGTGGTGTGCGTGGTGTGCGTGATGTGCGTGATGTATGTGATGTATGTAATGTATGCACACATAACTAATTAGCCCACGGACGCCGGTGTGACGCGCGTCCCGATAGGGGCACCGGGCTGATATCGAAAGCTAATATACACTCGTTAACCAGACTCCGACGTGTCCACATCACTACATGGTGTCAGACACAGCTTTGAACTACACTGGAGTTTTTTGGGGGGAGGTACGTTAGTGGTTTAAGCAGGGGAAATTTCAGTCTCAGATGACTGGTCTTGTCATTGGTTTGACTCAACCAGGATTCGAACCCACGATCCCATGATCTACCAACACAGGAGATGGATGCTCTAACTCATTTGGCCATCCCGTCTGGTTCAAGTTGATGAAGTAGGAGAGAATACACACACACACACCCAGGTGGAAACCACTAGATGCCCTCAATTCGACTTTATCTATATGATTTAATAAATTCTCCAAACGTAGCGGGCTGTGATAGATAACTATTAAACAGTAGATTGCAATTGCAGTAGATTCATGTGGTTATATCCATAACTCAAAAGTCCGACAGTTTATCTCTGAAGTTGCTTAGCGACCCTGTCCCCGAGACTGTGATGGGGGGAGTAACGAGTCATTCACGTGCCAGCGAGAGAGAGAGAGGGGGGAAGCATTTCTGACAGGTAACTCTTACATGCAACTCATTGAAGATTCAACCGAAATGTTAGTAGCTTTCTTATTCCACCGTTTTTCTTAAGGAATTGCTACATAAACTGCCCCTTTCTGCCAGGAGTTCCCGGATTAATGGTAGTCCTTATTGGGCGTGTTTTTAAACATGTGAATTGTTATCTGTAGTGGAATTTCATAGCACTAGCAGGGTTACCTCTAGCCCGCGTTAAACGTTCACGCGGGGCAGGTACACTAACCCTCTAGTTTTCTAACTCAGTAACTGATATACTACTATGATATTGCAGCAACATGCATGCATGATCTGTTTAGCAATGTGAAACAGGAAGAAGTCGTATCCTTCATGGCGATAGCAGGACCGTACCACCTGATATCGGTCATTAAACAATTCTTTCAAACAATTTCAGACAAATGCAGCCTCTTAGTTTTCCGTAGCTGTTATTTTAATGATTGTGAGCTTCTAAAATGTCCAAGCGTCTTTTGACTAAAACATAATTGTATGCTTTTACATTCTGTATAAGAGAAATTACTAAATAATATTAATAATAATAATCTGACAGAATAGCGCCCACATATTGAACACTTCTCGTCATGAATATGGCCTTTGTTGCCGACACAGCATTAAACAACCGCCAATCGATCGTCAAACACGGAACCATCAGCTTGAACCAACTGCACCTCTCTTTTATGACACTAGATGCCTCTGGCAAGGAGGGTGCATACATGATGCAGCCCCCCCCCCTCCTCCCCACACACGCGCGCATGCGCGCCCTCCCAATCCCAGCCGTTCATTAGAACACCTCCGCTGCTGCACGTCAGTCACATGGGGAATAAACCGCGGTTGATTATGCAAATCGCACCATTCAGTACTCGCCATGTTCTGCCTCTGCCGGCAATCGTTAGGTGTAATTCCGGCCGACACTCACCACTGCGCCGCCCCGCGCCGCGCCGCGCCGCCCCGCGTAGCACCGCGCCGCACCGCGCCGCACCGCGCCGCACCGCGCCGCACCGCGCCGCACCGCGCCGCACCGCGCCGCACCGCGCCGCACAGCGCCGTGCAATGTCACCCCCGAGACTTGATTTGCCTTGTTGCTAGGTGGCCGGGCGGACAGTGGTACCGTAATAGCCTTAGCGCTTGGGCGCTATTTGATGGTGACCATTGGAGATAACTGCGCGCGCACTCTGCATATTCATGACCGCATTGTTTCCGGCGCGTCCAGCTAGCCGGCGCCACCGGTTATTATAGGAGACGGCGGCGTTTAGCGCCGGCCCCTTCTTAATGAGCAGCTAATCGGGGCGGGGTGGCACGGGGCGGGGCAGGGGATGGCGGGAGGGGGCGTTGTGGGGTGGGGCGTGGGCGGGGCGTTGTGGGGGTGGGGCGGGGAGGGGCAGAGCGGGGCCGGGTGGAGCGGAGCTGAGCCGGGCAGGGGGAGGCCGGGTGGGGCGGGGCCGGACGAAGCGGGGCGGGGCGCGGCGGGGCGGGGCGACGCAGGGCGGGACGGGGCGGCAAGTGCGCGCCAACCGGGGAGTGGTGGCTGGGGAGCCGGGAATAGGAGGTCTGGTGGTGACGGTGTCTATCCCAGGGGGAATGGGCCCCTCGCGAACTGGACAGTTGGAGTCCCACGTCCCAAGGGTGGGTGAGAAGCGCGATGGACGGTCACTGATGGTCACCGAGGGCCAGACCTAATGGGGCGGGGGGAGGGGGATGCGGCATGTGGGAGGGGGATGCGGCATGTGGGAGGGGGGAGGGGGGACACCCCAGAGAGTACTTGCGTCTACCATTCTCCCACTATGGTGTAATTAATCAATACCCCTGTTCTTGTTGAGTGCATTTTCAAGCATCAAATCGGGGTCGTATCGGGGCCGGGTTGTTAAATCTATGGTGGATTGACATTTGAATGGACGGATGGGTGGTTTATTATACCTGCAGCTAGTTTGGTGATAACTATTCGAAACGCGCTGTTAATGGTATGGTGCCCGATCGTGTACCCGGGGGATAGATAGGGATATGTAGGAGGGAGAGGGGCACGATGGGTCGAGAGGGAACCGGGGAATGTAGGAGAAAGGTGGGGACAGGGGGAGGTAGGAGGGAGATGGGGAGAGCAGGCATGGTTGAGGGAGAGGGAGGTGATGGGGCGGGGAGAGGTGCGGAGAGTAGGTAATTGGTGGAAAGTGGAAGGAGGAAGTAGGAGAGAGGTAGGGAGAGTAGTCGAGGGATAGAGAGAGGAGAGGAAGGGAATGGGAGAGCAGGAGAGAAGTGTGAAGAGTATGCGAGGATTGGGGACGGGAGAAGGGAAGGTTGTGAAGAGTAGGTGAGGATTGGGGACGGGAGAAAGGAAGGTTGAAAAGAGATTGGGAGAGTATACGAGGGATCCAGTGGGGGGATGACGGGGTGCAGAGAGGCAGGATAGAGGTGGAACGAGTAACTGAGGGTTGACGAGGGGAAAGGAGGGGGGGGGGAGTAAGGAGGGCACAGTAAGTGAGGATTGGAAAGAGGAAGAGGGGGACGGCATGAGAGAAGAAAATAGTGGAGAGGGTGGATGTAGAGAGGATAGAAAGGGGACTGAGTTATCACCCATTGAGTGAGGCTTCGCTCGTCATCAATGGCTCCGTCCCTTGTGGATGACACCAGCGCCTTTGCCTGAAGGGCGCATCTCTCGCCCCCCCCCCCCCCCCCCCCCCGCCACCCCGTCCCCCGCCCCCGCATGTCCAAACAATGGTAGCGCCGACCACCCACCGACGGCAGCGTTGCCATGGAGTCAGGCATGTGGTGCAATATCCTCTGCAATCATCCGGTACTCCTGTGGAACCCAGCCAACGACACCCGGCAACGGGTTGGTTGGTCGGTTGTTTGGAATGTTACTGTCCTGGCAACATCTAAGGTTATATCAGGACGGGTACCGACTTGTGACTATGACAGTGCACACTCATGGCGATTTGATAATTATAGTACTGTTCTACTGGGAAATCAGGCCACCAGCAGCATCCATGACCCGATATCCCATCCCACTCGGTCACATTATCCTGACAGTGACACTGAGCCAATCAATCCTTGCCCTGATCTATGAATGCCAGGCACCAAGCTAGGAAGCGACAAGTATCAATTTTTGTAAGTCGTTGGTTTGACTCGACCGGGAATCGAACTCCCCTGGCAACGGGCGGTAGTATCACGTGCACGGGGCGTCACCGGCCCGCCTCCGTAGAGTCCCGCCCCCCCCCCCCCACCCACCCTGGGTGGGCGGGCCGCCAACAGAGGGTCCCGGCACATCGTGGACATATTAAGCCGCTTGACCCCCTGCTGGGTGGGCACGGCGTGCAGCCATTGTCACCGACACGCGACACTGAGCGAGGTTGGGGTGGATGGGTTTTGGGAGGGGGGGGGGCGGTGTGAGTGGGTATGTATGTGGGTGGGTGTGTGGGGTAGTTGTGTGAAGGAGATGTGGGGGATGTGAGTGTATGTATGTGTATTTCTATGAGTATATCAGTGTATGTAGGTGCATGTGTATGGGGCATCAATGTGTCAGTGGTTGTAGGTGTATGGGCATGGGGGGTATCAGTGTGTCAGTGTCTGTAAATGTATATAGGGTATGCACTGACGTCACGCAAACCGGAAGTGCGGCCATTGTGGCGATAGTAACCACAATAATAACACACTGTCACACTGCAAACTCAATGGCTATGAGCAATCTTCATACAGAAAAAGTGAAATATCTATAAAACTAATCCACCTAGAAACAAATCGGTTGGTACACATATAGAAAACATGTTTACCAATAAGATTATATTAAATTTATATGGTTAGGGTTCTGGATTTCTATAAATTTGAATAAAACTGACATTTTGCACTGCGCGTACCGGCAAACTGCCCGCGAAGGGCAATGCTATGTCTATGTGGAGCATTTATTTTTGTAAAATAAATTTAAAAGCTTTCATTGGATCGATTAAAAATATCTTAATGCGCGATTGAAGAGGAAGATCTGAAGTATTTAATGTAACCTAAGAGCAATTTTACGCTGAAAGTATTAAAAACAGAGATAATAGTGAAAGTTGGGATATTCTGAGTGTCAGTGCCAGTGCATTGTCAATGGCCGTGAGCAATCTTCATACAGAAAAAGTGAAATATCTCTAAAACTACACCACTTAGAAACAAACTGCTTGGTACACATATAGAAAAAAATATTCAACGAATAGATTATATTAAATTTATATGGTTAGGGTTGTGCATTTCTATTAATTTTGAATGAAATAGACGTTTTGAACTGTGCGTACAGGCAAACTCTATGGGTTGTTTACTGTATGATATCGCCACAATGGCCGCGCATCCGGTTGATGACATCACGTGAATACCCTATATATGTATGGGTGTCTCAATCAGTGTCAATGTATGTAGATTCGTGGGTTGGTTGGGTGTTGGAATTTTACATCCTGGCAACATCTAGGGTCATATCATTCATTATCATGATGGCTGGTGACTTGTGACAGCACACTCATACTCATATCGACTTTATAGTGCTGCCTGACTGGGAAATCATGCCACCAGCACCATGACCCAATATCCCACTCAGTCACATTATCCTGACATGGAGCTAACCGGTCCTTGCCCTATCCTATTAAAGCCGAGTGCCAAGCTAGGAAATGACAAGTATCAATTTGGTAAGTCATTGGTTTGACTCGACCAGGAATTGAACTCCCGATCTGCCTCACGGGAGGCCTGCACTCCACCGATTCGGCCACCGCTCCCCATGAACACAATCGGTGACACAGACACATATTCACACAGACATGGGTGGAGTCTTTTTTTAAGTGTGAGTGCAGGGCAGGTGTGACTGGTGTGGCGGTGGGTTGACATAAAACTCGGCTTGGGTGTGACGTGCGAGCGGTATGGATACTGCCAAAGAGATACTTGAGCGGATGACAGGAGGGTCGATCATGCGAATGACAGTTGTGGTGAGGGGGGAGGGGCGAGGGGGGGGGGGAGAGGAGGAAGGGGCGGGGCAGTAGGGTGCTTATCAGTGGACAACGGCGGACCGTGGGTGGGGGGGGGGGGGTCGGTTTTGGAGGCGGGAGCAGTGGCCACCCCTGGTCCCTCCCCTAAATCCACAACCACACAGCCAGCACCCGCACCCCCATCCCCATTGTGCGCGTATGTGTGTGCAGGGAGATCATCCGCGATAAGCTAATCGGCGCACGTCCCCCCCCTCCACCCGCCTCACCCTCCCCCCCGCACCTTTAAACCGTCGCTGTTTACCGCCGAGTCCAGCCGAGCCTGCAGATAAATCGGCGTCGCTTATCACCCCCTCCCCCCTCACGGCTTTGCTCGCCGTGGGACGGGTTGGGAGGTGGGATGGGGACGGGTGGAAGAGAGGGAGGTAAGCCCCGTGGTGGGTTCGGGGGGACCCATCCCGGGGATCAGGGAAGGGATGGCAACAAGCCCTGGCCGCTACCCCACAGCACAACTTCTCTTTTACCCCCAACAGCCACCTCCCCCCACACTCTCCCCACTCCTTCCCTTCCCTCCACCGACAGCAACCCGTCCTAATTCCACGGCGGGTAGGAGGGCCTCGGTCGTAAGACTAGGACTAAGATTCAGCCTCAAAGGCAGATTATGACTAAGAGTCAAACTTAGACTAAAGCCCTGGTCACGTTAGTGAACGTAGTTGAACGTAGAATAGATTAACGTGGGTGAAACTTGCTATCACTATGTTAAACTACGTTAAGGTACGGCATGTTTTGCTTGATCACCCACCTAATAGTACAGATAAATACATTACGGCATGGATACGGGTACATCCAACTATGTTGAACTACGTTACCCTCCACTATGTTCAACTTCATCCACTAATGGTTATGTGACCGCGGCAGAACAGCGAAGGTTTTGTGTGGGTCAAAGCATGCTAGGGTATGTTAGAGTACACTAGAGTATGCTAGAGTCCATTAGAGTACACTAGAGTACATTAGAGTACACTAGAGCATGCTAGAGTATGCTAGAATATGCTAAAGTACATTAAGAAGTATGCTAGAGTACACTAGAGTATGCTAGAGTATCTTATCATCAAAGAGGCTATGTCTGCCTCAAACGTACCTCGCTTTTGAACATGTCTAAAGCTTAAATCGGAACTCACTGCCCACACATGTACTTATCGCATTCTCATCATGGAGAAGTATGGATGCCGGTATGTTCAACTACATTCAACTACGCTCAGCTACGTTCAGCTATGTTCAGCTATGTTCAGCTACTTTCAACTATGTTCAACTATGTTCAACTATGTTCAACTATGTTCAACTACGTTCAACTAGATTAGCCTCCACTACGTTCAACTACGTTCACTAATCTGTATGTGACCGGGCCTTAAGACTCATACTAAGAGTCAAACCAAGACAAGCTAAGAGGAAAGTGTTCGATTCACTCCGTTCGTCCGACTTGTCACCCCCCCCCCCCTCCACCCTCCCCCCCCCCCCCCCGGGTAGGGTGTTCGGTTGTGTGAGAGATGAGCGTGGGGTGGGGAGGGAGGGGAGTGTCAGGTTGGATGTGTGGGTAAGTGGGTGGATTAAGAGATATGTGGGTGGGTTGGAGGATCAGTGGGTGGGTGGGTAAATATGTGGGCAGACAGGTGGATAGATGGATAAAGAAGTGGTGGGTCGTGAGAGAAGTCGGTGACTGGGTGGGTGGGTGGGTAAAGGAATCGGTGATGTTCAGTAGATGGGTGGGTGGGTGGATATGTGGGTGGTTGTGAGGGAGTTGATGGATCCCCCTTATAACAGCGGGTGAGAGTGTTGTTTTTTTTTTTTGGTTTGTTTTTTTCTTTTTATTGTATTTTTTGTTTTTTTTTTGTGTTTTTTGTGGGTGTCTGGTTTGTTTAGTTTGTTCTTGTATCTTTTTTGTTCTGTGTATTTTTTTGTTATTTGTTGGCTGGCTGACTTTATAGATCCCCTGCTATAAGACTAAGACTTAGTAAGAGTGGGTGAGTGGGTGGATGAGGGAGCTGATGGATCGCCCCCCGCCCCCGTACAGTGGGTGAGTGGATGGCTGAGTGAGTTGATGGATCCCCCGTAGCAGTGATTGAGGATATCCCCCGTACAGTGGGTGAGTGGGTGGCTGAGTGAGTTGATGGATCCGCCCCCCCCCCCCCCCTATAGCACTGATTGTGTGGTTGGCTGAGTGAGTTGATGAATCCCCACGTACAGTGGGTGAATGGCTGGCGGAGGAGTTGATGCCCCCCCCCCCACCCCCACCCCCCCCCCCCCCCCTCCCCCCCCCCCCCCCCCCCCCCCCCCCCCCCCCCCCCCCCCCCCAGTAAAGTAGTAGATAAATGATCGTCTACCAACTTCTGTGGGTGGCTGGCTGAATTGATGGAACCCCCGCCCATTACACTGGGTGAGTGGGTGGCTGGTTGAATTGATAGATCCCCCTCGCCCCTCCCCCTCCCCTTTCCACCCATCCCCTTCCCCGGCAGTAGAAGACCGGGGATCCTCCCGACCGGCCTGTGCTGCCATACATCAATGCCAGGACCTTGTTATATAAGTGTCGCTTCTGTTCGGGCAGCAGTCACGGCGCGGCCCGGGCCATCTCCTGATGACCGATCGGGTCCCTGCTGACCGCGACAAAGAATCCAGCCATCTCATTCAACCACCACACCCTCCCATAACACCAGCCCAGCCCACCACACCCTCCCACCCTTCAGTCCACCACACCCTCCCACCCTCCAATCCACCACACTCTCCCACCCTTCAGCCAACCACACTCTCCCACCCTCCAGTCCACCACACCCTCCCACCCCCATCCCACAATCAATGCTTCCGCCGGCTGGCGCAGGGCGGCGCAACCGACTAACACACCGGAAGTCCTTATTTTTAGTGTGTCCGGGTCATCCGCAAAAATGTGCCATAATTCTTCAGGATTCGCGAGTGGGTCTTTTTATCGTTGTTCTCCTGCAATTTTTAAAACTAATTCGTTCTTGTCTGTTTTCGTGTTGTTGCTGACTTACTGAACCTTTTCTACCGAGCACGGTGGCCGAATCAGTAGAGCGCAGGCCTTGCGTGCGGTGGATTGGGAGTTCAGTTCCCAGTCAAGTCAAACCAATGACTTATACAAATTAATACTTTTCGCTTCCTAGCTTGGCACTCGGCATTAATAAGGAGACAGAAAGCACTGGTTAGCTCAGTCTCAGGATAATGTGACATAAGTGGGATATCGGATCTTGGTGCTGGCAGCCTGACTTCCCAATGGGGCAGCACTATAAAGTCACCATGAGTGTGCACTGTCACAAGTCGGCACCCGTCCTGATATGACTTTAGATATTGCCAGGACATAACAACTCGAACAACCAACGAACCAACGAACCTTTTCTCGGTGGTTATGTGTGACGGGGGTCACGTAGCGCCCCATGTGTCGCTACGGCGCATGACGGCGGGCCCCCGGAGACCACCACCAGGCGGCGGTGTAAAGGATGTTCACGTAAACGGCGCTTCATGCCGAGCCGCTTGTGTGCCGCCACGCCAGAGGATTAATATTTCACTGAAGCTGGAATCCGCCACTGAACACCCAGCACCGGCAGTCAACCCCCGCACCCCGCACCCCGCACCCCGCACCCCGCACACATGCTTACCACAACACACTTGGACCAGACCGGTTGGTCGAATGAGTTGCGCGTCCATCTCCCATGCTGGTAGATCGTGGGATTCGAACCCACGGGTTCGAACCCTGGTCGAATCAAAGCAATGACTTATAAGATTGATGCTTTCCACTTCATTGCCAGGCACTCGGCATTATTAGGATAGATCCAGGACTGGTCGGGTCAGTGTCTGGATAATGTGACTGAATATGATATCAGGTCATGGTGCTGGTGGCCTGGTCTCCTAGTGCGACAGCACTATAAAGTCACCATGAGCACGCACTGTCAGAAGTCAATACCCATCCTGATATGACCTTGTTGCCAGGATGTAAAACTCCAACAACCAGCCACAACACACACCACACGCTACTACCCCCGTCACAAAAACCGCCACCCCCAGGGCCTGCACCCCACACACTCCACACATACCCCCTCCCATACACACCGCTGCCACTGCTTCCCCTCTGCAAGGTACACACCCTCCGCGCACACCCTCGTCATTCACACACACACCCTTCCCCACACATACCGCTCAGACACCTCCAGACATGCCCACCCCTCCACCCACCTAACCCCTCCACCCACCTCCCGGTCCAAATCACCATTCTTAAAAGCACACCCCTACTCCCTCCACAGACATGAATCTGCCATATGCACAAAATATTCCCCCACAAACCTCCTCCCACACACACACCTTCCATATATACACCTCCACTTCCACCACACACTCCTCTCCCGCGTCAAACACTTGCCCACCCACCCAAGCGTGAGCTGTGACTATCTTTCGTGTTAACAGCAACATTTACTCTAGCTCGTCACATGAGCCGCAGGAATATGGGCAAGAACAAAAAGCTGCTCTTTGTTTATTAGTTGCTCTTTTTTTTTCTGCTGTTGCTGTTTCATTCTATTGCAACACAGATATAACTTATTATACGCCTATTGTGACACATCCCTTTGATATTTGAGTACAATACCTGGCCATGCTTTCTTATTCTGAATATAAGATATATATATACAGTACAACCTCTCAAACCGACCACCTCCATAGTTCGACCACTCCCCTATATCGATCGATTAATGTGGGTCCCAACAATAGAATTGTTACCATATTCTAACTCCCTAAACCGACCAGCTCCCTAAATGGACCACTTAAAGTCAGTCCCATGTTTGGTTGTTGTTGTTTTACATCCTAGCAACATCTAAGGTAATATCAGGATGGGTACCGACTTGTGACAGTGCACACTCATGGCGACATGGCCGCCATCACCATGACCTGATATCCCACCCAGTCACACTATCCTGACACTGAGCCAACCAGTCCTTGCCCTATCCTAATAATGCAGAGCGCCTGGCTAGGAAGTGACAGTATCAATTTTTAAGTCATTGCTTTGACTCGACCAGGGCTCAAACCCACGATCTCATGGTCTACCAACACAGTCTACCAACACGGGAGTCTAACTCATTCGGCCATCCCGTCTGGTCAGTCGGTCCCAAGGTCTGTGGATTTAGAGAGGTTTTACTGTAGGATATGCATTTATATATTATTCACCTAGCTGGAATCTAGCAAAGAAATATAGAATGCATGCGAATCGTAGGACAAACGTCAGTATGTAATACCCCTGTCACACTACGACATAACGAGCTAACGTAAGCCTGACGTGATCACATTTGGTCATTACGTTGTCGTACGTTGGGTTACGTTATTATGACGTCATAATGACATTAGACTGACATCGAGCTACATCATGTTACGTCGTGTTACGTCGGCGTGCGTCACGGTTTTGAACCCGTTCAAAACTTTCGACGTGACGCGAACGTAACGGTTTACGTTCGCCGTACGTTCTGTACACATTCGGTGAACGTCAATGACGTTAAACCGACGTTATTAAAACGTTAGTCACTACGTTCAACTACGTTCCACTACGTTGACCCACAATAAACTGAGTGCAAATGGCCACGTGGCGTAATGGGAACGTCAGGAGAACGTCAGGAGAACGTCAGGAGAACGTCAGGAGAACGTCAGGAGAACGTCAGGAGAACATGCATTCAACGTCTCATGACGTATCTAACGTCATGTAACGTTATTCTGGCGATGGAATAACGTTCATAACGTTCCGTGAACGTAAGGAAGTTGACCTCTCTCGTTGAATAACGCTATCACTACGCTTTACCGACATTACGATCTCGTCCATTACGCTGCATCCACGTTCAACTTGGGCCCAAATTTGCATACTACGCCGAGAAGTTCAACGTTCTTCACGTTCTCCCTACGCTGACGTCATTACGTCGTAGTGTGACAGGGCCATAAGCGTGCAAGTTATTCATAGGCAGGGTATGTAGCAGTGACACAGTAGCACATGTTTAATGTATGTGTTTGTGTGTGTGTGGGGGCGGGGGGGGGGGCAGTGGAGGCGGGGTGGAGCCAGCCAGCCCAATTCCCTTTTGTGTCTTGGAAGGCAATTTCCTAGGTTGTGTCGGCAGAAGAAAGTGGACACTAGACGGTGTTATGTTTGCTAGTATATAGGTGCAGGCTGGCAGGCTAGAAGGCTGGCAGGCTGGCATGCTGGCATGCTGGAAGGCTAGAAGGCTGGCAGGCTAGAAGCAGGGTTCGCATAGATCCCCGAAAAACCCTCAGAAACCCTTGATTTTCGAAATAACATCCACGAGTAGCTGAAAACCTGTGTTCACATTAAACCCTTGAAAGCCCTTGAAAATGCTTATTTATGTCCAGCGAGTCTCGACCGTTATGCCGCTACTGTCGCGGAAAATTACTTACTTACTTTACAATAGGGTAAACTCCAGCATCTTTTGCTGCGAAAACGTTGAAAAACGTGTATCTTGTGGTACATTTTGAACACTCAAAACCCCCTTGAAAACTCCATAAAAACCCTTGAAAAATGTCTGTATTAAAGTCCCCAAAATAGTTGAAAACCATGTTGATTAATAAACTTGAAAACGTGAATCGAGAGAATTTGGTGGCCGCCATCTGCGTTGTTTTTGCGTTCTCTCCCAGTTCATCAACTCTACACTGATATAAATACACATTGCATGCTGGAATGAGCACCTCCAATAGCCTGTTTATAGTTGATTCATCCCAGAACAGTCCTTTGCTCAGAGTTAGACATGGTCCTCATTCACTGTGGCGTGCGATGGGATAGGGGTATTTTATCAAGAAATTGGTCTGCTTAAAGTTGCATAGTTCGATAAAAGCATTAACTTTTCAAAAGCAAAAGAGTTATCTAGATTTGAACATGCACTCCCGGCTTAAAGATTGGGTGTACTTATTAAGCATTTCTTGATGCATGGAAGTCAATTACTGCTGAAGACTATGCACACCGAAATTAATTTAGCATATTTACACTTCAGTTAGCCATTTTAAACCAAACTGACTTCAAACTAAAGGTGTTGTCACATTATGACGTATCTCGCAAATGCGCAAAATCACTTTTAATCGTCGAGAAACATCAAACTTGTTGGCATCAGCACAACGTATTGGTAGCATGCGGCCAATGTTGTGGTAAAAGTTTGGCGCATCGTCCTGATATGACCTTAGATGTTGCTAGGATGTAAAACAACAAAAAGCAACAGTTTGGTGCAACGTGTGGGAACGACCCTCACTCACGCGCAGCATGTGCCTATCGTTCGGATAACGTTATTCCAGCCTAACGTCGCCATAATTTTGGCACCCATGTGTTGTCGCGCGTTGTCAGTCATCGAAAGTTTTGTGCAAGCACAAAACTTCGCCAACCAACTGATGCGCGCCACCAACCAACTGACACGCACCGCTGACCATCGCCGTAGATCAACGTATACCAATGCATGCCTAATGTGTGTGTAACGTAAACTGACATACCCCGACGTAGCGCCAAAAAATCACATACATCGACGCACGTTGGCGAGAAGCGCCGTAATGTGACATCACCATAAAGGAAGGTAGCTCGGAGCAGTCAAGCAAATATATTTAGCTCAGAAAACGTCAGTAACTCAAAAGTATCGAACTCTGTCACTTTACTAAATTAATGTAACAAAGTGAAAAGAGCAAGCAGGTGACCGGGCTTAAGGGCTGGCTGGTTGTTGGATTATGTCCTGCCAACATCTAAGCTCATATCAGGATGGGTACTGACCTGTGACAGTGCGCACTCAGGACAACGTTTTAGTGCTGCCCCAGTGGGAGACCAGCCCGCCAGTCACATTATGCTGACAGTGAGCCAACCAGAGTAGGAAGCGACGAGTGCCACTTTTTAAGTGATTTGTTTTACTCGACAAGGGTTCGAACCCGTGGGTTGGTTTGAACCCCCAAATCTACCAAAAACGGGAGACGGACGCTCAACTCATTCGGCCATTCGGTTTGGTCACCGGGTTGATGGGCCATGTGTCAGTCGACCCAGATGGGAATAATGTGTCTGTGTGTCCGTGTGTCCATGTGTCCGTATACATGTCCATGTGTATGTATCTGAACCGCCGCTGACTTCTAAAACAAGATAATAATAGCCTCGCTAAATTGGCGCGAAGCTGTGCGAAGCTGTGCGCACAGTGCGCACATTGAAACGGTCAGTGATACATTGGTTCGCCCAGATAGGGCCCCCGGTGAGGCGGCGGTGATGGGGGGGGGGGGGGGGGAGTAGTACTAGTTGTGGGGATTGGGTAGGGAGTGGTCGAGTGGTCAGTGGTCAGGGTCCGGTAATAACAGACGTGACAGGGTCCGAAGGTCGGCCATTGTGTGGTGTATTGGATGTGGGGTGTGCCGACCGGGTTGTGTAATACACACTGTCACCCGGAGACCGGTGATCGCTCAGCGCCCACTGTGCACTGCCCCGCTCATCCACCGCCATCAAGTCAGATTGGGTGGGTGTGTGGGTGGGTGGATGTGGGGGGTGAGAGAGGAGATGGGGTTGGGAATGGGTGGCGGACGAGGGGTAGTGGAGGGGGGATGAGGGCGGAGGGAGGGGAGGAGGGAGGAGGGAGGAGGGAGGAGGGAGGGGAGGAGGGAGGGGAGGAGGGAGGGGAGGAGGGAGGGGAGGAGGAGGAGGGGAGGGAGGGGAGGAGGAGGGGAGGAGGAGGGGAGGAGGGAGGGGAGGAGGGAGGGGAGGGGGAGGGGAGGATGAGGGGAGGAGTGAGGGGAGGATCGGGGGAGGAGTGAGGGGAGGAGGGAGGGGAGGGGGAAGAGGGGGGAGGGAGGGGAGGAGGGCGGGGAGGAGGGAGGAGGGATGGGAGGACGGGAGGAGGGAGGGGAGGAGGGAGGGGGAGGAGGGAGAGGAGGAGGGCGGGAGGAGGGAGGGAGGGGTGGGAGGAGGGAGGGAGAGGAGGGGAGGAGGGATGGGAGGAGGGATGGGAGGAGGGGAGGGGGGGGAGAGGAGGGATAGGAGGAGGGCGAGGAGTAGAGGAGGGGGTAGGGAAGGAGGGTCGTGGTAGGGAAGGAGGGCAGACGGGGGAGGAGGGTGTAGCTGGGGTGTGAATGCGTGGAAGACAGAGGAGAGTTGGAACGGGCGAGGAGTGGAGGGGAGGGGGGAAGAGGAGGTGGGGATGTCAGCAGGAGAGGGGAGGAAGGCGGGGAGGGGTGGGGAGAGAGGGGTGGGGAGAGAAGGGTGGGGAGAGAGGGGTGGGGAGAGAAGGGTGGGGACGGGGTGGGATGGCGTGGTCGGGGTAGGATGGGGGGCGGGGAGGGTGTTCACCAGCCCGGCCCGGGCTTGAAGTGGATTGGGGCAGCGTGCAAACTACTCGGGCATGTTCTGAGCTGCTCGGATTGGCTCGGGACCTCTCGGGCATGCCGAGGGCTGGGATCCGCCTAAATTACGGCTCCTCAGGGTGTCTTCAATCTGCCGCCGGTGTCCACGCCTGGTGCAGACAGCTCCGACTGAGGCAGTGAGGTGAGGGAGAGGCCGTGCAGGAGTGAGGGGCGGGGCGGGGTGCTAATGCTTCCAGTCTTAAAGTTGCATAGTCCGATGCTTTTAAGTTTCTATCATTTTCATGAGGCAGGGCCTAAATATATTAGGTTGGTCATTTTTGTATTTACCCTACATTGGCTTGCAGTTGAATCAAGTTTGATTTAAAATGGTTACTTTTGGACATCTCTGAAGCATAAACATCGCACATTGATTTTAGTGTGTTAGGGTGATGCACTAACCAGTTCTATTAAATTGACTTAGTATTCCCTTCCATATAAGCACAAAAAGTAAACATCGGCTATTGAGGGTCATACTGTGCTTAAACATATCTGACTAAAAGTTAAATTTCAATCAGCTAAAATAAGCACATAAATGTATGTCCATATGTTTACCAACAAATGCTTAATAAGTACACATGCATCTAAGTTGAATATGTAGGTTCAAATCTATAAAGATGATTTGCCTTCGAACAGTTTATGCCTTTATCAGACTATGCAACTTTAAATCTAAGCCCGTCTGGGATTCTCATCGCAGACATTATATATAACATTGAGAGATATTTATTACATTGATATCATTCACTAGAGAACTGGCAGAATTGTAGCTAGTGGAAATGTTTCATATTTATCTGGGGGGGGGGGGGGGAGGCGGCTCGTTTGCGAATCAGTAAATAATTCATTGGTGATTATTGAGATCCATCTTCCCATAAGCAAATATGTTGTGAATTCTAGGGTCAACTGGGTTCAAGAAACCGAAAGTTCTCCATATATTTGATTCGCCTTGATATGATGAGTCAACTTATGTAATTCTACTTGCGAGTGACTGGGGACAGTTAAAAGTAACAGCTTACAGTGAAACCTGACGCCACGTTTGTAGCAACATTACATGTATTCACCATTCGGAAAACAGCAATTTATTTTGGCCTAATCAGTTGAGCGCTCGCCTCCCAGTTGACCGGATGCGGTGGCCGAATCGGTGGATTGCAGGCCTCCAATGCGGGAGATCCGGCATTCGTTTCCCGGTCGAGTCAAAGCAATGACTTGAAAAATTGACACTTGTCATTTCCTAGCTTCGCGCTTGAAATTAATAGGATAGGGCAAGGAGTGGTTAGCTCAATGTCAGGATAATGTGACTGAGTGGGATATCAGGCCATGGTGCTGGTGGCCTGATTTCCCAGTGGGGCAGCGCTGTAAAGTCACCATGAGTGTGCACTGTCACAACTCGGAACCCATTCTGATATGACTTTAGATGTTGCAGGGATGTAAAATTCCAACAACCAAACAACCCCTTATAGTAAGTAGGTCGTGGGGTTCGAAACCCTGGGTTCAAACCCTGGTCAAGTCGAAGCAATAACTTTAAGATTGATATTAGTTGCAACCTATCCAATTACTAGGATAGGGCAAGGAGTAGTGGAATGAGGAAGACCAATTCTCTGTTATTTAAATGTACCCTGCTTAATCAACTAATGTACAACAAAATATTAGCAACCCTTTTGCAATAGGTGTCTAATATAACATATCGGCAACCAGGACCCATACTACCAGCAACATCCGAGATTTTCTTTAATTTCTTTTTTATTGAGGCTGTATTTATACGGTCCATAGCATATAGGCCTGTGTACCCAGGCTTGTTTTCAATGCTGGCCAGTTGTAACTTGTAGTGTTGGTGTTATCTTACCACACAGTAGCTGCTGATAAGGTATTTGATTGCCTGCATTTCAGTAGCAGATAGATAATTGGTTGGTATGGTTAGTAGCCTATATTAGTTTTTTAAAATTTTCTTGGCATATATGTATTATTTTATTATGTTCTACTCTTATTTCTAGACTACTCCTATTTACATATCATAGGCTTGTACGTAGCTGGCTACTTTTGGCATGGTTAGCTTCCATTGATTGTAGTAACTGCCTTTGTTTTGTTGTATTGTCGTTTGCTTGTACAAGGCAGGCCAACATTGATCTGACTGCAGATCTGTCCGGTCTAAAGAGGTACACATGTACTGTTTTGAGGAGCGAGGTCAGGCCACTATTAGGCTGCATGCAGAGCTGTCAATTTTAGACAGGTACTACTGTATATATGTGCTGCGAGAGGAGCGTGAGGACAATATTGGTCTGTATGCAGAACTGTCCAACTTTGACAGGTACTACTGCTTAGAGGAGCGAGGTACGGACAATATTGGTCTGCATGGAGAATTGTCCGTTGTAGACATGTACAACTGTACAAACGTACTGTTTAGAGGAGCCATGTCAGGAAAATATTGGTCTGCATCCAGAGTTGTCCATTGTAGACAGGTACAACTGTACCACTGTACTGCTTAGCGGAACCATTTCAGGACAATACTCGTCTGCATCCTTAGCTGTCCGCTGTAGACGAGTATAACTGTACTATCTGGATAAACGCTGTCTGAACTGGCTTAATCCGACTAGCTTAAGTCGTTGATATGATAATGTAAACCAGAATGGGTGGCCGAATGAGTAGAGCGTCCGTCTCCTGTTTTGGGAGATCGGGAGATCCGAACCGATGAGTTCATGGGTTCGAATCCTGGTCGAGTCAAACCAATGACTTAAAAATGTATACTTGGCGCTTCCTTGCCTGGCACTCGGCATTATTAGGACAGGGCAAGGACTGGTTGGCTCAGTGTCAGGATAATATGACTCAGTGGGATATCAGGTCATGGTGCTGGTGGCCTGGTTTCTCAGTGGGGCAGCCCTATAAAGTTGCCATGAGTTCCCACTGTCACAAGTCGGTACCCATCCTGGTATTACCTTAGATGTTGCTAGGACGTAAAACAACAAACAAACAAACAAATGATAATGTAATGCTGAAATGTGTCAGTTGAACAAAAGAAATGGAATTTAAACACACACCTCGATTCGTGGAGGTGTGTCTTTAAATTGGAATCGGTTAGGATTCGGGCTGATTAGTGCACAGAAAGCGGCGCGCGTCATGATGTGATTAAGGGGATGGAGGGTGCAGCAGGGGTGTGGGCGTGTGTGTGTGTCTGCTGCCGAATAGTCTTATACAACACTCACTGTAGTGCCTGCCAGACTGTCTGCCAATCTCTAGTGCCATTGGACTGCTGATACTGATAGTGTGGAACTCCCCAATGCTAGCTCAGCTATTGACTATACACATAGTGACCAATTTCATATGACGTCACCACAGGTATTTAGGTCAGTGCGCGCGCTGCTTGGTTGCAGGACAACATCTGGTCACACTGCAAAGTCAATGGCAGTGAGCAATCTTCATACAGAAAAAGTTAAATATCTCTAAAACCACAACAAACCGATTGGAATACATATAGAAAACATGTTTCCCAAAAATATTATATTAAATTGATACGGTTAGGGTTCTGGATTTCTATAAATTTGGAATAAAACTAATGTTTTGCACTGCACGTACCGGCAAACTCAATGCATTGTCAATGGCAGTGAGCAATCTTGATACAGAAAAAGTTAAATATCTCTAAAACCACAAGACCTAGAAACAAACTGATTGGAATACACATAGAAAACATGTTTACCAAAAATAGTATATTAAATTGATATGGTTAGGGTTCTGGATTTCTATTAATTTGGAATAAAACTGACGTTTTGCACTGCGCGTACAGCAAACTCAATGCATTGTCAATGGCAGTGAGCAATCTTCATACAGCAAAAGTTAAATATCTCTAGAACCACACCACCTAGAGACAAACTGATAGGAATACACATAGAAAACATGTTTACCAAAATGATTATATTAAATTGATATGGTTGGGTTTCTGGATTTCTATTAATTTTGAATAAAACTGAGGTTTTGCACTGCGGGTACTGGCAAACTCAGTGGCAGTGTGCATTCGTTCTGCAGCCAAGCTGCACGTGCATACACGATGTTTACAAACATTGAAAGGGGTCTATATAGTCATGTCATTGCCATAATCAATCGCAGAGATAAAGCATTTAAATGACTTGAGATTCCAATGGGACGAGTGTAGTAGTCTGCGCTGACCTCTCAGGCAGACAGCCACATATACAAGTAGGATGATTGGATAGGATGGTGGCCTCAGGTAGCCTAGATAGTGTAATGGCTAGCATGCTAACCATCTCACTATCTAGGCTCCCTGATTCAATCATCACAGAAAGAAGTGTAGGTTTGCATCCTGCTCTAGCCGCAACATTTCCCATTTGTATCACCCTCCTACCCCCCCCCCCCCGTACCACCACTACCACTCCCTACCCCCGACCACCCACGATAATAACTCTACCAAACTGAGCAGTGGCGGGTCAGACTCATGACAGGCCCGGCGCAGGGAGACCCACCCAGACAGCAGGCAGGTCCTTCCATTCAGAGGATTCGGAGAACTCCCGCCTTATCTACTACTTCTACTAGGGATGCCACCAGGCGCGGTGGCCGAATCGGTAGAACGCAAGCCTCCCAGGGGGGAGATCAGGAGTTCAATTTCCGGTCGAGTCAAACCAATGACTTACAAAATTGATACTTGTTGCTTCCTAGCTGGGTGATCGGCATTAATAGGATAGGGTAAGGACTGGTTAGATCAGTGTCAGGATAATGTAACTGAGTGGGATATCGGGTTAAGGTGCTGGTGGCCTGATTTCCCAGTGGGGCAATGCTATGAAGTCAACATAAGTGTGCACTGTCACAAGTTGGTACCCATCCTGATATATGACCTTAGATGTTGCTAGGATGTAAAACAATATGACATCACAGAATGGGCTATTTGAGCCCCAAACCCAGTGAGTAGGTATTCATTTTTTCCAGGACCATTACACCGAGTGACTGACATCTTTATTTTTGATACTGCTGAGTGCAATGCAATTAATACTTCTGGATTATTTGAATAGTGTATTCACATATGATGAATATCCCTGTGAAGAATACAACTTTAAATCAAGTGACCAGATCTTTAAACCGTAGATGTTGCCAGGACGTAAAACTACAACAACCAACCAACTATGGATGCCCGCCCCAGCCTTGCCATGAGGATCTAGACCAATGTAAAAGCGCGCCGCAAGAGGGCGCGACGACCCAAGCCACTTGTCCATTTGCATGCTGGTCCCCGCTGGCGGCGCGTTCCTTATGACATACTGCCGGCACCCTGACTACTCTCCAGGGGGCGCTGCGGTAGGTTTTAATAGCAATTAATGCCTGGATATTGTCGGCCTGATCCGGCAATACTGCGGAAATACTCATCAGGCCGTCTGAGCCGTTCAACAGAGTCAAATAAAGGGTAGGGTGTGGTGGGTTGGGGTGTGGTGGGGTAGGGGAGTGTTGGGATGGGGCGGGTAGGCCGAGACGGTCAGGGGTAGCTCGGGCTGGAAGGGCGGGGTGAAGGGCCGGGAGGGTGGTTGGGCGTGAAGGGGCGGGTTGAGGGACGGGGAGGGGGGTTGGACGGGGAAGGCGGGAAGGGGCCGGGAGGGTGGGAAGGGGTGGGCTGATGGGCGGGAGGGCGGTTGGGTGAGAAGGGACCGCCCGAGGAACGGGGAAGGCGGTTGGGCGGGAAGGGGCAGGGAGGGCAATTAGGCAAGAAGATACAGAGGATGCGTGGGGTGGGAAAAGATGAGTGGGGCGAGGGGGCACTCCTCATGTATAATGTAAGTGTTTCCTTCCCACCCCGCTGACTGGGGGAGGACTTTCTGATGACGGTTAATCATGCATGGGCGGCGGGCGGGGGCGGAGCCGGCCGGAGTGGGGCGGAGCGGGGCTGAGCCGGGCTGAGCCGGGCGGAGCCGGGCAGAGCGGGGCGCAGGACCCCGTGTTGGCAGGTAACATACGATAATCATCCACCCCCGTTAGTGCCCCCTCCACACCTCACACACACCTACCTACACACACTCACATACACCTCACACACCTCCACACACTCACACTCACCTCCACACCTCACACACACCTCCACACACTCACACACACCTCACACACCTCCACACACTCACACTCACCTCCACACCTCACACACACCTACCTCCACACACTCACATACACCTCACACACCTCCACACACTCACACTCACCTCCACACCTCACACACACATCAACACACTCACACACACCTCCACACATTCACACTCACACACATCCCTACCTCACACTCAGCTCCACACACCCACACACACATTCACACACATCCACACCTCACACCCACATCCATACACTTACACTCACCTCACACACACACCTCCATACCTCAAAAATACCTCCCACCTACCCACCTCCACACCTTCATACACTCACACTCACCTTCATCAACTCCAAACCACCAATCTGCATACAGCCCACCTCCAAACACCCACACACCTCACATTCAGCACCACACCACCCACCTCCACCCACCTCCACCCACCCACACACCTCAACACCACCCAGCTCCACACACCCACACACCTGATTATCACCTGAACCCACCTCCACACCCCACACTCACCTCCACCCTACTACACCCCTCACTCACAGACACACTGCCCTGTACGCACGCACCTCCACATTTACTACCGCATGACCCCGCGCGACCCAGTCGAGCAGCTCACACTCAGAGTAGATCTGTGCAAACAGCCTCGCATCGCTGGGAGCAGCTCAGGGCAACGATCCAGGTGGTCTAATCGGTGAATGTGAAATCCCTGCAGCCATTTCCAGTTGGAGAGGCCACAGGCGGGACAGTTTGTTTGTTGTTGTTTTATGTACTAGCAACATCTAAGGTCATATTAGGATGGGTACCGACTTGGGACAATGCGCATTCATGGCAACTTTATAGTGATTCCCCACTGTGAGACAAGGCCGCTGCCAGCATGACCCAATATCCCACACAGCCACGTTATCCTAATACTGCCCAAATTAGTCCTGGTCCTATCCTATTAATGCCGAGCGCCTGGCTAGGTAGCGACAAGTATCAATTTTTAAGCCATTGGTTTGACTCGGCCGGGAATCGAACTACCGACCTTCCGCACGGGAAGCTTGCGCTCTGCCGATTAGACCACCGCGTCCAGTGGGGCAGACAGGGATGGGGGAGGAACCGCGAGCGGGGCCGGGCCAGGGGCCGGGTGAGTGGGTGGGGGTGGCAGCGTTGAGCGGACAGAAAGTCAACAAAGAGCACGCGCATCTAACATCAGTAGGACTAGGAGAGTAGCTCGCAACATACTGACCAACTGACATTGCCACTCACTAGGCTAAAAGCTCTCGATCAGCCTAGACGAACAGATACAAGAAACACCAGTTGGTACGGATACCCCATGTTGTTCAAATGCTTCCACACTGAGTGTAGATAAAATCCCTATTCCTGAATTGGGGTGAATGACAACCTTGCCTAAATCCGAGCACAAACTGCTTCAGGAGGAATCAATTATAAATAAGCTGTGGGGCTGGTGGTTCAAGTGGGCATTTTTTTTTTTATATCTATATTGGAATAAGTTGAGAAATTGAGAGAAAATTAAAAATGAAATTAGATGGCAGCCACAGAAAGTTCTGGATTTGACTTTGTACTAATTTACATGATTTCATCAATTATTCATCTGAACAATAGCAGGTTATGAAAAAAATAATATTTTGACAATATTAGTAGCATATTTGATTGCAAAAGCATGTGGTTACTTCCATAACCCAGTATTCCGACACATTTCATAATGGGTTGTACTGCGGGAGTAACTACAACAATTACCTGCCTGATTCCGAGTGGTAAAGCTCGCAGCAAGTCCCAGTTCCGTTTGTTTATTTATGGGTTGGGGTTTAAGTCCTAGCAACATATAGGGTCATACGATGGAGGTCCCAGTACCGACTGAATATGAAAACCTTAATCCGTCAGAACTCCCACACCCAAACTACCGATGTGGGGGGCGGGGGGCGGGTGTATATGGCAGGAGAGGTCATTGGTTGCAGGCGATCAAGGGCCTGTCTGCCTTGTTGGCGGGTCGGGGTGGTGTGGTGGGGGGAGGTGAACCCGAACCAGAAGCAAAGTGCATACAAGTTGTACAGGTCCAGTCGCCCGCAGGGCGACTGGACCTGTCGTGGCTTGTCTTTTATAGACTCTCCCACTATATATATGACAATGAACTGCTCCTGAGCAGCTCACACAGGCCAGGAACGGGTCCCCAGTGGTCACTCGGCCATGCCCGAGTTATGGCTACTTTCTCCCGCCTTTATTTCATGCCAGGCACAAAGGGGGCGATGCACCCGCCGCTCCTCCATCCTACCGCCCCGCCACCCCACCTCCCCGTCACCCCACCACCCCGCTACCCCACCACCCCGCTACCCCAACACCCTGCTACCCCAACTCCCAGCCACCCCACCTACCCACCACCCCACCTCCCAGCCACCCACCTCCCCGCCACCCCACCTCCTCACCACCCCGCACCCCACCTCTTCACCACCCCGCACCCCACCTCCTCACCACCCCATCACCCCACCTCTCCGCCACCCCACCTCTCCGCCACCCCACCTCCCCACCACCCCATCCACCCCCCCACCCCATCACCCCCCCCCCCCCCCACCACCCCACCACCCACCCCACCTCCCCGCCACCCAACCATCCCATTACCCTTCCACCCCATCACCCCATCTCTCGCCATCCCACCACCCCGCCGCCAAACCTCCCTGCCGGTGTGATGGGAAGGATCTCTGTCTCCCGCTACCCCCCCCCCCCCCCCCCCCCCCACCCCCACCACCGCCTGATGACCTGTGGGCGCCGAGACTAGAGGTGGGGTGGGAGGAGAGAGGGATTGTTTCAATGCAGCCCTCGTTCCACGGCGGGAACCCTCATTTGTCTCGCAGTGTTGAGGATTGGGATTGGCAGTGCAGCAGGGATTGTGATTATACTGGCTGACAACACAATAGCTGATAGCATGTATCGAGAGCAAGAGTGTCAGTGTGGATATGGGAAGGGCTTGAAGGGGAAGGGAGTCAGCCAATAAGTATGTTCCGAGATTCACTGGTCCCTCGGGGAGGAGTGAAGCTGCGACCCAGCACGCCGGGTAGCATCTCCAGGCACCCGGCAGCAGGTGTGTGTATGTGTGTGGGGATAGGGGTGGTTGGTTGGTTACTGCCGAACTTTCGCACGGGAAGCTTACGCTCTACCGATTCAACCACCGTGTCCAGTCGGGTGGGGAACGGTGGAGAGTCGGAGAGTGTGTGCGGACGGGGAGGAGGGGGTGGTGGTGGTGGGGGGGGGTGTAGGGAGGGTAGGGCAGTACATCTGGCTGCACCAACTGCATGCAGTCAACCTTTCAAATGCAATGAATGTCTTTATGCGCCCCCCCCCCCCTCCCCCCGTGCTTACGGCATGGAGGCAGCCCCGGTTAGTGTTGGCAGATGATGCCGGCGTCAGTGTCCACACGGCTCCCGGGCCGCGTCGTCGATAACGCCGGCTAATTGTTAATTATGATTACGGGGCTCGCTCATTACGCACCTGGTCCGGAAGTTGCGGGGCCCATGGGCAGGCGGCGCCTGCAGCATGCCCGCGTGAGTCTGTGTGGGGGGGGGGAGGAGGAGGGGGGGGGGGAGGAGGGAGAGGGGTAGGAGGGGAGAGGGAGGGTGTAGGGGGAGATGGGGGGGGACTGTAGGAGGAGGGGGAGGGGGCGTCAGTCATTGTTCGGCGGGCGGAAAGCACCAGCCAGCCCTCCGGAAAACAAACCTGTGGCCATTTGTCGCCGCAATCGCTTGTTTGAATAAAGAGAAACAAATACCGCGCCCCCCGCTCCACCGCCCCCCGCCCCGCTCCACCTCCCCCCGCTCCACCGCTCCCGCTCCATGCCACCCCCCCCCCCCCGGTCCACCGCCCCCACTCCACCGCCCCCGCCACCTCCACCAACCCCAGCTCCACCCCTCCCCGGCCCCCCGGGATTGCCTTCTGATTTGCATACTTGATGTTAGTCATTAGGACACCGGAAGTATTGATTGGGGCGGGCCTGCACATGCGCAATGGGTGGGGAATTTCGCACATACATCTCTCCATCGCCAGCTGCCTCTGCTTGTGTGCTTGGAGGGGGAGGGTGTGGGTGGTGGTAGGGGGCGGGTAGGGAGTGTAGGGGCGGGGGGGGGGGGCTACCCGGGTGTATTTACGCAAAAACAGGGCTTCAAATCTGTGTCTTTTATGTTCTGGAAACATCTAATATCATATCAGTGTTGGCACCATATTGTGGCAGTTCGCATTCATGGCAACTTTATAGTGCTGCCGCACAGGGAGACAATGCCACCGGTACCATGACCTGATTTCCCACTCAGGTCACATGGTCCTGATACTGCGGACTTACCCAGTGCTTGCCCTATGCTAGTAACGCAGAGCGCTAGTCTAGGTCGTGACAAGTATCACTTTATAAGTCATTGTCTTGACTCCATGAGGATTCAAACTCCGGACCTTCCACACAGGAAGCCAGCACTCTTATCGATTTGGCCAGCGCACCCGGTACACGAGTCTTAGACATGTAGGCCTATCAGAGCTCTTCTTGCGGATGGATACAATGCAGTTGCTGACACTACAGATGAAGAGCAAGAGTTCAGAGAGTGTCATATCCGAAGTGGGATCAGACTGGATGACGGAATCAGTTTAAGGGTCCATCTCTCGCTTTGGTAGATCGTGGGATTCGAACCCATGGGTTCAGACCCTGGTCGATTCAAACCAATAACTTACAAATTTATACTTGTCGCTTCCAAGCCAGGTGCTCGGCATTATTGTTATAGGACAAGGATTGGTTGGCTCAGTGTCAGGGAATGTTTGCTTGTGAATATTATGTAGGCCTAATTGTTAATTTTGTAAGGGAAAAGTGCTACTGCAAGTCATTCAAGGATACTATACTGAAAGCTGCGAGATCAACTGCACATGCCTGCGCATTGGGCAAGGAGTGGCTAGTAATATGACGGAGTGGGATGTCAGGTCAGGCCCCGTCTCCTAGTATCCTAGTGCGTCCAACGGCTAGTGAGGAAAAGCTTTCTCCTTGATAAAGTGGCAAACACATGGAATAGGATTCCACCCAAACTAATCACTAAATGCATTGAAAAACCTTGATTAATTTTGGAGTCAGTATTTGTATAGTCAGTCCTCGCCACATGCCCACTCTAATTATGACACATTATATATAGACAAGTGGAATCTGTTAACAGGCTGTTAACAGGCTATTAATATAGTATTATGCCAAAGATGAAGCGTTCAGGCGCAAAACCCCATAAACGCCAATCCAAAAACTGAGATTAACCTTGGAGTCAAACCTTTAAAATGTTCATTTTTTACGTTCCTAATTTTTGTTGCATTGCTCCATAACCATTTCAGTACACGAAAAGTGTAATTAGTGACAATTACAATTACATTCAGCCTTTTTTTTTCTTTAAAAAAAAATGTGGATTGGTGTTTACTGAGTTTTGCACATGAAATCTTCTTATATAAACAGAAGAGGATAACTATAACTATAAGTAAGTATAAGTGAAAACTATATATAAAATCACCACTGTTGGTATGCATTGTCACAAGTTGGCTCCGATCCTGCTGCTTATTGGAAAGAGTAGCCTATCTGGCATCAGCAGGTTTACTCCGAAGAAATATATCAGAATTACCATATGTTTGACATCCAATAGCCGCCCTTAAATAAAACAAACTTCCCTTTCCTTTCCAACTCAAACTGGGGAGGATCGGGGGGGGGGGGAGAACCTGGTCAGGCCGCAGACATGCCACCATTTTTACTCGCGCTAATAAGGAAGAGCAGCAGCATTAGAAGCCCGGTAATGGTGCACAGTAGATCATCGCCAGGCCTGCACAAACAGGGCCGTACCTCAGCGTTACACGGTGATTAACGCACCCTGACGCCGCCCGTCAGTCACATGACCACCACCCGGTTTCTTCCATGGTGGTGGTTGAGCCAGTGCCGGCTTCTGTGTGTGGGTTTAATGAAGTTGTCTGCCGCGGTGTAAATACATCTCCCATAATGCAGCTGGGCGTGTACCTATTTAAGTCAAGTTAATAGAACATGTTACTGTTAATAATAATAATATGTATATATATGTATATATATGTGTATATGTGTGTATATATGTATATAAATATATATATATATATATATACAGTACAACCCCGTTAAACCAAGCTCGGTTAAACCAAACGATCTGTTAATCCAAACTTTTGTCGACGGCCCGGCAAAATACTACCATTTACCATATAAAAAAGTTGGTTAAACCAAAGTCGGTTAATCCAAAAGTATCAGTTAATCCAAACAAAATTGTCAGCCCCAGGCCACTTCCGGTACAGTTAAACCAAACTTTCATGTGGTTTTAAGGTCATCTGAGACTTTTTTATATGATAAATGGTAGTATTTTGCAAGGTCACCGAAAAAAGTGTGGATTAACCAATCGCTTGATTTAACCGAGGTTAGTTTAATGGGGTTAAACTGTATATACATCCAAAACAATAATCATAGTTTTCACATAAATTGTACATTCATAATACACCCCCGTTTTGCCAAAGCCAAGTCAAAGTCAAAGCTCGGTTAAACCAATGATCGGTTAATCCAAACAAATTTCTAGGGTCCCTTCAAGTTTGGTTTAATGGGGTTATTCTGTATAAACATAAACATATATATACACATGTATATCTATGTATATACCGAAATCGACTGGGTTTCCTGAGCCTTCATGTCTGTCCCTGCATATTAGTACCTGTACCTCGTCACACAACTTTAACAACACCAACCATATCTCCACAACTGACTGGTGCTGTCTGTAACTGTGGCAACCAATCAGAACACCGCTGCTGCTCACAGTAACCGACAGATGGCGCTATTCTGTTCTGAGCCAGCGTGTAGCTTAAAGCTGCATAGTCTGATTAAATATCAAATTTTGAAAACCAAACAAATTTTCTAGATTTTATTTTGCATATCTAACTTAGATACTGATGCACTTATTAAGCATTGTTTTCTGCATAGAAGACAATACTGAGTTAATTTAACAGAACCTGTTACTGCAGAAGTCTATGATGTCAGAGTTTTGGCAAGCTTACCAAAACAAATTTTCCACGTTTGCACTCAAAATATCTCAAAAGTTTACCATTTAAAATAAAAGTAACTTTGTACTAATGTAAAGTACATACTAGTGATTGATCTAACATATTTATCTCAGAACAAATACAGAAATTCTAAACCATCGGACTATGCAACTTTAACCCAACAACCCAGTTAAAGCCAGCCAGCTAGGCACTGTACGAGGCACATCGATTCTGTACCTGCACATTAGATGCTGTACACAATTCCCACAGGACACACTATTTCGGATGGAATTCCCTCCGGGTGTTGGGGGTGGGGGGTGGGGGGGTGGGGGGGGGCAGCAACCTCTGAATTGACAAAGTTGTAAAGGAGACAACTCTTGAAGGATTTGGGAAGAGATGTTTTGGAAAGAATCCCACTGCTTGAGAGGAATTACAAATGTTCTTTACGCGGTCCCATTGAGGGTCGTCCAAGACACACCTGGTGCCATAAAAGAAGATGGGGCAGGTGTTGGCCGAGACCTTGATGGTGCTTGATTTTATTTTACTTTTGGTTTGTTCAATAGTGGATTTCTTGCCATTAGGCCAAATATTAAAATAATTAGGGTAGCGTGGGTGGTTTTTGGGGCGTTTATTTTCTGCCTATGACGTAGACATAATATGTGTGTTTATGATAGTTGAATTGTTGAATTTTAACAGGTAAAAATATATTCTTTTTATGCAGGAGCCGGCGATTTTTCAGGGACAGGCGGGGACGATCACCAATTTTTATCTTTTATTTGGCCTTAGAATAACAATGGGATTTAAAGATCTGGTCACTTAATTTAAACTTGCATTCTTCAGAGGGATACTCCTCATATCGGAGGGCACTATGGCGATAATCCAGAAGTATTAATTGTATTGCACTTGGCAGCATTAACAATACAGATGTGAGGCACTCGGTGTAATGGTTCTGGACAAATGAATACCTACCTACTCACTGGGTTAGAGCTCAAATATCCCATTCTGTGACAGCAGGCAGGGAGGATCTTGTGGTCTTATATCCTAGCAACATCCACTGTCATATCAGGACCAGTACCAACTTGTGACAGTGCACACTAATGGCGACTTTATAGTGCTGCCAAACCAGGAGACCAGCCCACCAGCACCATGTCCTGATATCCCACTCAGTCACATTATCCTGACACTGAACCAACTAGTCCTGCCCTATTATAATAATGGTGAGCACCTGACTAGGAAGTGACACGTGTACATTTTTAAGTCATTGCTTTGACTCGATCAACGTTCGAACCCGTGCGTTCGAATTCCATGATCTACCAAAATGGGAGATGGACACTCAACTCATTCTGCCATCCCGACTGGTCTATTTAGGAATGAGTAAAGTTGTATTATGTTACTGCCCTTGTAGTGCAGTGCTGGAGGCCCAGTCACCGTTTGTGAAGTGAGTTGCTGGCGTAGTAGTAGCCAGGTGCCCGCCGTCTTGTTATCTCAAGTATCTAAATCAAGGCGAAACAGTGGCTCCCCCCTGAGGCGCGGCGCGGCGTTTGTCATGCGGATTGGTATTCAGTTGCGCGCGCATGCTTCTCTTCTCTCTCTTCCCGCCCCCACCCCCGCAGCGCCACCACGCGGCGTGACATCACACCACACCACACCACACCACACCACACCACAGCGACCGGCCATAATCGGAGTGTGCCTGCCTATTTACCAGAAGAAAGAGCCTGCCGTTTCGTCAAGATGTACTTAGCACATGGGCTTCTATGGGGAATGGTTTGCAAACATGCAACCCGCCGTTTAACCCATTCCTGCCGGATGAACACAAAAGTGCTACAGGTCCATAATCGCTTATCCGAAATCCGTGGGACCAGTTGTATTTCGGAAGACAAGATTTTTCGGATTTAAGAATAAAGGTATACACTATATATGGAGGAAAGATTCCTCCAGTGTGTGTGGCGCGAGGGGGGGGGGCCACCCGTATACAACCCCCCGACAGTTTGGGGGGGGGGGCCACTCGACCAATGCGCCAATGGAGGAAATAGTAAAGTATACAGTAAAACCTCTATAAATCGACCGACCTTGGGACCGACTCTAAGTGGTCCATTTAGGGAGGTTGTCGGTTTAGAGAGTGAGAATATCCTTACAATGGTATTGTTGGGACCCAAATAAAGCGATCGATATAGGGGAGTGGTCGATCTGTGGAGGAGTCGTTTATATGTATATGTTCCCCTAGCATTTATACTTGTATAATGCGTTATACATCACATAATTCTCCGATGGGTGTGAGTTTCCAACGCACCTTAGGTACAGGTGAAGCCGGTGGTGGCGCCACCGGTCGCGCAGGAGAGGTACAGGAAGGTGGACATATTGACAACGGTACAGGAATAATATGATCATAAAGAAATATCACACTAATTAGTAATAATGAGTAGTTCCCTTCCGCGTCTTTATACTCGCATAATACGCTATACATCACATATATATGTAGTAAATTTATATACAAATATGTAAAGACACTGACGATATAGATAATGTATAAATAAATATACTCTATGCAGTGTATAATATCTCGATAAATTTATATGCATACTATAAATTTTAACATTACGATGTCAAGTAGACATTGTTCTGACTCTGAGCGTACATCGTACGTGGTGCACCATTAGTAAATCAATCGAGATAACATGAGTCGTATGTGAGTTGAGATCAAGTCGCGTGCATTCTAATATTTAATAAATAGTAAATGATTATGATGCCTAATTTTACATTCAGGAAAGCACATGGAGAAAAGCTCATCCATCGTTGATGGACAATTCACACGCGAACGTACGTGTTAGAATAGGCCGTGTTTGCGCCAATATTTCCACACACAACCCCATAGCGCCGCCCCACTGAGTGCTACAGCGGAGGTCACGCCAGCTTTTCCGCAGTCGTTGTTCCAGAGCAGTGTGCCACTGTCCACCCATTGAGACATCTCCTGCTACAAATTCGCCAGGGACGCTCGACTCGTCACGCGGAGGCACCGGCCGGCGGACGCTCCGGGCGGCGAGGGAACGAGGATGCGGCGGGGCAGGGCGGGGATTGCCGGGCGGCGAGGGGAAGGGGCACGGCGGGGTGGAGCGCGGCGAGGGGACGGGGAAGCGGGATGGGGAAGCGGCAGGGCGAGGTGCGCCCGTCGGCGATGGGACAGGGGCGCGGCGGGGCGGGGACGTGGCGGGGCGAGGCGCGCCGGGCGGTGAGGGGACAGGGCGCGGGGGGGGGGGGGGTGCGGGGACGTGGCGAGCCGGGGGGGGGGTAGGTGGTCGCCGGTATCTGACAAGCACCCGGCACAAGCTACTTACCTCATCACTCTTAGTCCCTGGACGCGCTCACTGAATGTGACGCGACGCCCGGCCTTCTTTGTCGAAAAAAAGAGTGTATATATACAGGGGTAGGAGGGATAGTAGCGGGTGGAGGTGGGGAAGGAGGGATGGTGGCGGGTGGGAGTGGAGTCAGAGGGATGGTGGCGGGTGGGGATGAGGGTGGGGGTGGGGTAGGAGGGATGGTGGCAGGTGGGGGAGGGGTTGGAGGGATGGTGGCGGGTGGGGGTGGAGTCAGAGGGATCGTGGCGGGTGGGGGATGGTGTGTTTTTGTTGTTATTTACACAGCATATAATATTTGTAAATACACATGTTCTTTTCGTCCCTATACATGCTATGCTCATAAAGGTCCTGTTATTGTTGTATTTACCCACGCTGTAATCTTGTCAGTTTACACCTTTGTGGGTTGTGTTTCTCAGGGTTTAGCCGGAAGTAGCTAATGCCCGGACGCTTTCGCTCGTCACGTGACTGGCATTGATACCTGAGGGGGTTGTTCCGGTTAGGGTGAGTGTATGGGTAACAACGCCAGTAACCACATACCTGCCAACCAGATGATTAGGTAGCTGCGGGGTGTGTGGGTGGGAGGGTGTGTGTGTGGGATGGTGGGTGTGTTGGAATGAGCGGATCCATAGAACCCACATTATGCTGGAGGTGGGTGACTCTTGGGGTTTGAGTGGGGTGAGTGTGGGTGGCTGACTGTGAGCGTGTGTGGGGCGGGAGGTCAAGGTGAGCGTGTGTGATGGTGGGTAGAGTGAGTGTGTGAGGGTGCAGGGCAGATTGAGTCGGTATGGCTGGGTGGGCAGGGTGAGTGTCTAAGGGTGGAAATAGTGAGTGCATGGTGTGTGAGTGCGTGTGTGAGTGTGTGGGTGAGTGTGTGAGTGTGTGGGTGAGTGTGTGTGAGTGTGTGTGAGTGTATGTGAGTGTGTGTGAGTGTGAGTGTGGGTGTGTGGGTGGGTGGGTGTGTGTGTGTGTGAGTGCGTGTGTGAGTGTGTGTGAGGGTGTGAGTGCGTGTGTGAGTGTGTGTGTGTGAGTGTGTGTGAGTGTGTGTGAGTGTCAGGGTGTTGGGAGGTTGCAGTAGTTAGTCAGTATGAGTGCGAGTGTGTGTGTGTGTGGGAGAGGTGGGGTCCTGTCGCTAAGTGCGTCGGGAATGAGAACATTGGGGGCGGGAGTGTGCATCTGTGTGTGTGAGGGAGTCTTAGCGCTAAGCGCGTTGGGAAGGAGTGCATTGGGCCGAGTGTGTAGTATGTGTGCGTGGCGGGTGGGATGTAGGATGATCTGACTTGGGCATGGCGGCACCAATAGGGTTGTTGGTTGGGTGGGCGTGAATGAACGGCCACAAGACGTACGGCCATTCTTTGACGGGCGCGTCACTACCGGCCCCGGGCATTGTGCCTAATGGACAGCCGGGGCCGGGATGACGCGGCCGGTCCGTCCATAAACAAGCCGGGCTCCGGCTGGGCTCAGATCGCCGCTTTGCACAGCATCCATACCCGTCAATGCTACACGAGGCGGCGTGAATGCTCCCCACATACTTCCCGTTCTGCCGGACACGGCGGCGTCGAGGCCAGCCCGGCAGATAACGGCGCATCGATATAATGTCGAAGGCAGGGACTGTTCATTGATGTTTGACCATTGATTCTCCATATTACAGGCCACTCCCAGCTCTATTAGTAGTACTAGTACCCTCTCCCCTCTCCCCTCTCCCCTCTCCCCTCTCAACTTTCTCCTCTTCCCTCTCCCCTCTCCCCTCTCCCTTCTCCCGTCTCAACTTTCTCCTCTTCCCTCCTCCTCTACCTCATCGTCTCCCTTCTAACCTCTCGCCCCTCTACGCTCCCCTCCCCTCTCCCGTGTCCCCCCTTCTCCCTTGTCATCCCTTCTCCCTTGTGCCCTCTTCTCGCTTGGTCCTTCTCCCTTGTCCTCCACTCCCCTCTCTCTCCTCGCCTCTCCTCCCTGCTCCTCCACTCCCCTCTCTCTCATCGCCTCCAATCTCGTCACATGTTAATTGTTATCCCCTTCCTCCCATTCCCTCTCATCTCCTCCCCTCTTCTTCCCTCTCCTCCCCTCGCTTCTGTTCCCCTCTCCTCCCACCTCTCCTACCCGCTTATCCCGTCTCCTCCCCTGCCCTCTCCCCCCTCTTCTCTCCACCCCTCTCCTCCCGCCTCCTACCCTCTGTCCCCTCCCACCTTCTCCACACACATCATTATGGACGCGTACAGAGTGCTTAACATGATTAGCTACTCTCATAAAGAACAACATAACTTACCGTGGGAGGCGGTCCATTTAATGTCACTGCCACCATCCAGTTGGATATCTCCGACCCGTAGCTCCAGTCCGCCGTATCCACAGAACCCGGTCATGACATGACCTTATATGTTGCCAGGGTGTAATTATCCAGCAACCGACCGAACCGTCCACAGGGCCCGGTGGGTACATCGAAATAGCTGGCCAAAAGGAGATAACAAAGCAATTTCTAAATTAATATGTTTAAGGCTGACGCGAATCGGTAGAGCGCAGGCTTCCCATGCGGAAGGTCGGGAGTTCGATTCCCGGTTGCGTCAAACCAATGACTTCCTAAATTGATACTAGTCTTGTTACTTCCTAGCCTGGCACTCGGCATTATTAGGATAGGGGAAGTACTGATTGGTTCAGCATCAGGATTATGTGAGTGAATGCGGTATCATATCATGATGCTGGTGGCCTAGTCTCCCAGAGGGGCAACACTATAAAGGTGACATGAGTGTGCACTGTCACCAGTCGGTACCTGTCCTGATTTGACAGGAGATGTTGCTAGAACATAAAATTCCAAAAACCACCCAACATACCATCCATGGTAAAGGGCTGTGTCACTATAACAAAGCAGTAAAACTCGTATGGCACTTTCCTCTACGAAGCCACAGGATCAGCAGTAGCGCGTAATACAAAACTGTAACACAAGGCGCCTCCTACTGCTCTACTCACCGGACGCTGGCCGAATTGGTATAGCGCAGGCTTCCCGTGCAGAAGGTCGGGAGTTCGATTCCCGGTGGAGTCAATCCAATCAGTTGGCGCTCGGCATTAATAGGATAGGGCAAGGACTGGCTAGCTCAGTGCCAGGATAATATGACTGAGTGGGATATCATGGTGTTGGCAGCCTGGTCTCCCAATGGGGAATCACTATAAAGTCGACATGACTGCGCACTAGCACAAGTCAGTACCCATCCTGATATGACCATATATGAGCCTGTCTCAAAAGGTGATAACTCTTCTTTTTTTTTTGTCCATTGTAACGATTAACACAAAACAGCACAGAAACGGTTACACTGAAAACACAAGGACATTTGCTTCAAATCAATATGTATTCAATTGGGATTATGAAATACCATGTAAAAAAACAAATCAGTTTATCCTGAGCAAATGCATAGGCAGATACTATGTTGATCATTACAATGTACAAAGTTTTGTCCCATATTGCTTAGCGCCTTATGATACAGTCTCATATGTTGCGAGGATGTAAAACTCCAACAACCAACCAAGTACAATGAAGGAGTAACTCGCCATTGCACTTTCCGATACGAAACTGCAGACTCAGCAGTATTCCGCAACACAAGCCGCCTTGTACAGAAACCAACACACGCACGCCAGCACACACACACACACACACACACACACGCACGCACAAACAGGACGCCGCATCACCCGCGGAGAAGAATTATGCCATTACATTGAAAACATCAACAACCGTAATAACATCAACGGTAGAGCCATCCTATAATAAGCCCGCCCTTTAACGACACACAAAAAGTGGCTGAATGACACAAAGAGTTGACAAGTTCCCTCTGCTGCCTCACCCTCCCCCCTCCCCCCACTCCATTTCCACCCACTCGTCTTACTCCTCACAATTCACCCAGCAATACACAGACACACACCGTCATGTATAAATATATATATCTATATATATATATATATAAACAGTATATATATATATATATATATATATATGAAGAGTTCAGGAGCAAAACCATGTAAACGCCAATACCTAAAATGAATTCTAAATAAAAGAATTTTGCATGAAAATAATTTTAAAGCTCACTAATTCCACTTTTCATGAGATCACATGGTTCTGGAGCAATGAACACAAAAGGAGGAACATAGAACAAAATGAACTTGTTGAAGGTTTGATTCCAATGTTTATCTCCTTTTTTGGATTGGCGTTTACGTGGTTTTGCACCTGAACTCCTCATATATTTATATATATATATATTTATATACTTACATAGATATGCGTGTGCCCGCGTGTTTAGTGGTATGCCCTGACTCAAGGCAAGGAGCCACAGAGATAGGTAGGCTTGGATATGGTGATCGAATCAGGGATCCTATCTAATGTAATGGTTATAATGTAGTGTAATGGTAATATATAATGTTTCTATATATTTCTATATATTTCTATATATTTCTATATATTTCTATATATTTCTATATATTTCTATATATTTCTATATATTTCTATATATTTCTATATATTTCTATATATTTCTATATATTTCTATATATTTCTATATATTTCTAAATATTTCTAAATATTTCTATATATTTCCATATATTTCCATATATTTCCATATATTTCCATATATTTCCATATATTCATATATATATTTATATATACAGCAAAACCTCCAAACCGACCGACCTTGGGACCGACTTTAAGTGGTCCATTTAGGGAGGTGGTCGGTTTAGGGAGTTAGAATATTGTTGGGACCCAAATAAAGCGACCGATATAAAGGAGTGGTCCATCGGTGGAGGTGGTCGGTTAGGCTTAGAGAGGTTTTACTGTATATTTATATGATTTATATTCATATATATATTTATATTCATATATATTTATATGTATTTATATTCATATATGTTTTTATATATTGATGCTTATATATACTTATATATTTGCATATATATATGTCCATACATATAGTTGTATTCTGCTGCCATAACAAAACACCACCTTACATACCCATTACACTTCCCGTGTCCCAGTTCCGTCAGCACCAACACCGTTAGCTTGTCCCGCCCCAGCACCCCCCTCTCCCCCACCCCCCCCCCCCCCCCCCCCCCCACCCCCCCCCCCCCCCCCCGCCTCTACCCCCCCCCCCCCCTCCCACGCCCGATACCTGATACCCATCCTCACACAGATCCCCCCTTGACAAGCAATGGTCGGATCGGTGCCCCGGCGACAGAGCAGGAACATGGCTTTTAGATTACAAAGATACAATTGAAGCGGGCTGCCTAATGCGCGGTAAAGGACTCGCGCCGACAGTGGATCAGCGGCAAAACCTCTTAGGCGCAGGCCGGAGTGGGCGCGGTTCACAAAGAGGGGACTGGTCTGTCATCACCAAAGACAATGGCGCAGTAAGGGGAGAGGGGAGGGGGGGGGGGACGGGGAGGCTCAATTATACCTCGGTGCCGCGGAAATAATACTGTTCATGCTTTTGTGCGACGCAGCTTCTGAAACCGGAAGGGCAAAGCGTTGCGCATGCGCATCGGCGATACGTTAGCGGAGAGTGATTTCAGGGCTTAGCACCACGGACATAGAAACCCCTTCGAGGACGAGGATCAATGGGAGTGGGGGGGGGGGGGATGGGGGGGGGAAGGAGGGGTGTGGGAGGGGGAGGGTTTAGTGGATGGGGTTGGAGCTGGGAGATGTGGCAGTTGTGTACGGCTTGGAACGAGACGAGAGGCCGGCATGCCGGGTGGAGTGGGAGAGGGGAGGGGCTGTACTTTACCTAAGAGGTTCATGTTTAAAAGCAGGGTGGATGGGTGGGTGAGAAATACTGAGTAGTTGGTGGATGCGTTTGAGGGAGGTGGGTGGGGGGATACTGAGGTTGGGTGGGTTAGGGAGGAGTACTTAGGGTGGATGGGTGGGGAGAACGACTGAGGGTTGGGTGGCTTGGTGAGAATTACTGTTGGTGTGGTGTGTGGTTGGTGCGAGAAGCATCAGAGTTGTCGGGTGGGCTTGGTGAGATACTGAGGTTGGGTGGTAGGTGGGGGGGAATACGGATGTTGGGTGGGAGAGAAGTCATGAGATTGAGTGGATGGGGCAGAAGTACTGAGGGTGAGTGTGTGGGTGGGTGGGTGTGGGTGTGGGTGGGTGGGTGTGGGTGTGGGTGGGTGGGTGAGAGGGTGGGTGGGTGGGAGGGGAGAAATAGTGAGGTTGTAGGTTGGTTGTGACAAATGTGAAGTTATTTTGTTGCGGACATGCAGTGGTAATTGTAGACACTGGGAGATGGGTTAAGGTGAGAATGGGCCCAGACATGGCGGTGAGTTGGTGCATGGTGCATGGTGCATGGTGAGGTCGGAATGGTACAGGTATTGAGGTCAGAATGACATGGGAATGACATGGGTGGTGAGGTGCAAACTCATGGCAACATTATGGTTCCAGCCGACTGGGTGACCAGGCCGCTGGCACCATGACTCGATATCCCACACAGTCACATTATCCTGATAATCTGTTAACCAGTCATTGTCCTATTCTATTAATGCCGAGCAGCAGGCTAGGTTACGACAACTATCAATTTAATAAGTCAGTGGTTTGACTCGGCTGGGATTTCGAACTCCCAACCTTCCACACAGGAAGCCTGCACTCTACCGATTCGGCCATATCGCCTTCTCCGTTGACTGTTGATATGACTACGACCTAGGTGATGTGTGAATGACAGCGAGGTGAGACAATAATGATTTGAGATACCTACTTTATGCCCCCCTCCCCCCAGGAAGGCATCACCAAATCGCTGCGCATTCGGCCGCTTCAGGGCAGAACAGGAGGTGCTGATCACATAGGATGGCCGAATAAGTTATGCGTCTGTCTTCCGTTTTCGTAGATCGTGGGATTCGAACCCACAGGTTGAGTCAAACCCTGTTCGAGCCAAACCAATGATTTAACAATTTATACTTCAGTGAGTGGGATATCATGTCATGGTGCCGACCAGACGGGATGGCCGAATGAGTTAGAGCTTCCGTCTCCCTTGGTAGTAGATCGTGGGGTCGTGGGTTCGAACCCTGGTCGAGTCAAACCAATGACTTAAAAATTGATAGGTGTCGCTTCCTAGCCAGGCACTCGGCATTATTAGGACAGGGCAAGGACTGGTGTGCTCAGTGTCAGGATAATGTGACTGAGTGGGATACCAGGTCATGGTGCCAGTGGCCTGGTCTCCCAGTGAGGCAGCCCTATAAAGTCACCATAAATGTGCACTGTCACAACTCGGTACCCGTCCTGATATGACCTTAGATGTTGCTAGGACGTAAACCAACAACAAACAAACAAATGTCATGGTGCCAGTGGCCTGGTCTCCCGATGAGGCAGCCCTATAAAGTCACCATAAATATGCACTGTCACAAGTCGGTACCTGTCCTGATATGGCCTTCGATAATGCCAGGACATAAAACTCCAACAACCAACCAACCAACCAACCAACAGACGGCGCTCTACCGCTTTCCCTTTGGAACAGTTTGCTCAGTGTTCGACTGTATCCAAAACAAACCCAATTCTGCAGAGTACTTTCCCACTTTCTAACATTAGTGAATGTTGTTCACCCAGTCGGCCCCGGCCACCCGCGCCGCGTCGTAATTGGTCAGCGCAGCGGAGGTGGACACAGCGACGCCCTCTATATCGGATACGAAAGTGCTCCTCTGAGTTACTCTTGCTAGGATGATGGTTGGTTGATTGTTGGAGTTTTACGTCCTGGCAACATCTAACGTCATATTAGGACGGGAGCCAACTTGCGACACTACGCACTCATGGCGACATTGGGCATTATATATTAGACATTTAGACATTTTTTATTCACAATTTCCATACATTATTCCACAAACATATTTCAGGAACAGTGTAGCCATTAATGGTTGCCTCCCCACTACCCCTTATAAACAAAATAATCCATAAAACTAAATCATGAGCCCTGGAGCTAATTTAGAATAGATTTATAGTGCTGCCCCACTATGAAATAAGGCCACCAGTACCATGACCTGATATCTTAGTCGATCAGATTATCCTACCACTGAGCTAACCAGTCCTTGCCCTATCCTATTTATGGCAAGTGCCAAGCTAGGAAGCAACAATATGAATTTTATAAGTCATTGGTTTGACTCAACCGGGAATTTGAACTCCCGATCTCCCACACGCGAGGCATGTGCTCCACCGATTCGGCCACCGCACATGTTCTCCTGCTAAGACGGACGTCATAAGGAATAGGGGACCCACTTTGGTGTTTGTATCAGATGATCGGAAACAGTGATAAACTTGCAGTTATTTAAGATTTTAACATATTTTAATGGTAATCAAAAGCGCAGTCGCAGGCCCTGCAAGGAAGTCCTCCTCTCGATGAAGTAATGGATTAAGGCAGCTCTTTTTCCTACTAGAACGGGAGGGCCACGGTTTAAGCTGGATTTTTTTTGGTGGTTTTTCTTTTTTACTCCGTGGTTTTACAGACCATTCTCTCTGAGATTACAATGACGCT
This sequence comes from Branchipolynoe longqiensis, assembly GCA_030323885.1. Taxonomy (NCBI): domain Eukaryota; kingdom Metazoa; phylum Annelida; class Polychaeta; order Phyllodocida; family Polynoidae; genus Branchipolynoe; species Branchipolynoe longqiensis. The sequence continues at coordinate 29,703,699 of CM059191.1, forward strand.
CCTCGCGCTTAGTATTTCAAATCACACCGCTATTGAATTATTTAATTGTCAATCACTGAAATGGTACCGAATGCCGTACTCCCAATTGTTGTCCTGCAAAGCTCAAAAGGAGTTAGTTGGATCAAGGCTGAATGTTTGAATGGGGAACTTCGTTATGGGTCGTAATGCAGAAAATAATCACATTTCTCAAAGGGAAATTATTTGTAATTATATGCAGTAGGCGGTTGCGATTTAATAGCACAAACAGCTTTGAATCAGACCAGACGCGATGGCCGAATAAGTTAGAGCGTCCATCTCTCGTGTTGGTAGATCGTGGGGTCGTGGGTTCGAACCCTGGTCGAGTCAAAACCAATGACTTAAAAATTGATACTTGTCGCTTCCTGAGCCTGGCGCTCGGCATTATTAGGACAGGGCAAGGACTGGTGTGCTCAGTATCAGGATAGTGTGACTGGGTGGGATATCAGGTCATGGTGCTGGTGGCCTAGTCTCCCAGGGGGCAGCACTATAAAGTCACCATGAGTGTGCACTGTCACAAGTCGGTACCCATCCTGATATTACCTTAGATGTTGCTAGCATGTAAACCAACAACAACGAAACATGGGACTGACTTTAAGTGGTCCATTTAGTGAGATGGTCGGTTTAGGGAGTTAGAATATGGTAACAATTCTATTGGCGGGTCCCAAATTAATCGATCGATATAGGGGAGTGACTGAGTGGGATACCAGGTCATGGTGCTGGCGGCCTGGTTTCCCGGTGGGACAGAACTATAAAGTCGCCATGAGTGCGCACTGTCACAAGTCGGTACCCGTCCTGATATGACCTTAGATGTTGCTAGGACGTAAAACAACAACAAACAAACAAACTTTGAAGCAACTTGTGTTTTAAATGGCTAACTTTGGAGATACCTGAAGGGTAAAGATGCTAAATTAATTTTGGCATGGATAGGCTTCAGCAATAACAGCTGCTAGTAAATTAATTCAGCATTGCGCATTTGATTACACCTATATCTAACTAAGCTATGACTTACAAATTGACACTAGTCACTACCTAGCCAGGCGCTCAGCACTGATTAGAATAGGGCAAGGACTGTTTGGCTCAGTGTCAGGATAATGTTACTGAGTGGGATATCAGGTCATGTGCTGGCGGCCTTGTCTCCCATGGGGGAAGCAGTATAAACTTGCCATGAGTGCTCACAGTCACAAGTCACTAACTGTCCTGATATGACCTTAGATGTCGCAGGACGTAAAACTCCAACAACCAACCACCGGTAATAAATAACACCATTCTTCCCGTATCGTTGCAGTGTCCCTACACAGTGCACCACAATTCAAAGATGGCCGCTCTGACGTCACCACGACGAATACCAGCAGGAGACGCAGTGAACCCAGCAGAGGGCGCCAGCCCGGATATGACCTTCTCCCCTGACCGGCGGCCGACGAAACGGCCGTACCCCTTCCAGCTGTGCCCGACAAGCGACGGTGGCCCGAAAGAGGCGGAGGTGGGTTTGTTGATTTTGTCGTCGGGGTTGCTTGGTTGGTTCTTGGAGCTTTACATCTTGGCAACACTTAAGGTCATATCAAGATGGGTACCGACTTGTGACACTGTGCGGTCATGATGACTTTATAGGGCTGCCCCACTGGGGGACCATGCCACCTGGATCATGACCTGATATCCCACTCAGTCACATTATCCTGACACTGAGCCAACCAATCCTTGCCATACCCTAATAATGCTAAGCGCCAGGCTAGGCAGTGACAAGTATCAATTTAATAAGTCATTGGTTTGACTCGACCGGGATACAAACTCCCGACCTGCCACACAGGAAGCCTGTGCTCTACCGGTTCGGCTACCGAGTCCGGGTTTTATGCCATATAGTTAGCTAGGTGTTGGAGTCTTACGTCCTTGCAACATTTAAGGTCATATCAGGACGTGGTTATAGTTAGTTGTCAGTGGGTAATGCTTGGATAAACCCCATCTTGAGATCAGGGGGTCCACTGGCTAAATCGAGTCGGCCGTCGGGCGGCCGTCGGGTCGGCCTCCGGGTCGCCCAGTAGGTCGACCTGTAGGTCGGCCATCGGATCGGCTAGCGGGTCGGCCGGCCGTCGCTCAGCGGCGGCGGGTATAGCGGACAAAAGACTGCTTCAAGACAAATGGCGGCCAGAAACTTTAGTCCCAGCCGCCTGCAGTTTAAAAGGGCGGGGGGCTCGATCATGACTGCCGCTTTCAGCGCGTCCTTTAAAGGCCGGGTCCTTCCTTCTATTCGCAACCACCGGGAGTAATTGCTCTGAGCAAATTCCGCGCGCAAACCGACAACGAAAGGACTTGGCTTTTAGTCTAGGTGTGTGTGGGGTGGGTGGGTGGGGGAGGGAGGAGGCAGGAAGGTGTGTGTGTGGGGGGGGGGGGAGTCTCCTTGGCTCTCGCCAATAGACCTCTTCCCAGGTACTGTTTACTGGCTTCATAGTGAGGCGGTGTGTTTATACAACCGGAAGTGGGATCGGAAGTGGGACAGGGATTTCCCTCCCTAGCATATCCATAGATGTAGAATATGTTTGTTTGTTGTTTTACGTCCTAGCAACATCTACGGTCATATCAGGACGGGTACCGACTTCTGACAGTATGCACTCATGCCGATTTTATAGTGCTGCCCCACTGGGAAATCAGGCCACCAGCACCATGACCCAATATCCAACTCAGTCACATTATCCTGACACTGAGCTAATAACGCCGAGCACCAGACTAGGAAGCAACATGTATCAATTTTTAAGTCATTGGTTTGACCCGACCGGGAACCAAACTCGGGAACTCGCGAGCTTCCACACGCGAGGCCCATGCTCTACCGATTCGGCCACCACGCCCAGTCTGTATGATATGTACTCCATTTGAACCCATGGAAAAGTTGTTGCTTTCAGAAGGGTTGTTGCTTTCAGAAGGGTTGTTGCTTTCGGAAGGGTTCTTGCCTAACTCATTCTTTCGTCTAGGTTTTACATCAGTGGCGATGAGGACAACAGTTCATCATTTGTTGTGAACTCATCGATGATTGATGAGTTCAATTCATGCTCGGAATGTGCAGTGGCACGTCGGATATGCGTGCGTCGCTGCAGTCAGAGAGTGGTGGGTGAAGAAGATAATCTTTTCTCAGCTGACACTTTATGCACACTGTGAACTCCTGTCCTTGGCCACTGTTTCCCACATTTCAGGGTTGATTCGGCCATCTCGTTTGGACCCTAGTAACAACAGTTAATGAATATGAATAAATATGTCGATATATATGTATATATATATGGACATATGTGAGGTATACATGAACATCTGTGTAGATATCATCATGAAAGACTGATGGTAGTGGGTTGGAATAAGAAGGTTCCTATGATATATCATATATGAATTTGTTCAGGTGTTCATATTTAAGGCAGTCCTTGAACCATTTCTTCTGTCCACCTCACTTTCTGTGTCCTTTTTTACAAATTCAAGGTAGAAGAAAACTTGTTATTATATCCTCTTCCACGCGACCTACATCGTGGAGTTCATGGCCTGGTCATTTCTAGTGTCGATTGCAGGAACACTGTGTCAGGAAATTGCCTGCGTTGAATGAAATAACACCACCTGTATGTTGGTTGGTTCATTGATTCCTAGAAGGCTGTCGAGAACAGGTTGTTTGGTTGTTGGAGTTTGACATCCTGGAAACATCAAAAGTCATATCCGAACGAGGACCGACTTGTGACAGTGCGCACTCATGGGGACTTTATAGTGCTTCCCCAATGGGAGACCAGGCCACCAGCACCATGAACTGAGATTCCACTCAGTCAATTATCCCCACACTGAGCCAACCAGTCCTTGCCCTATCCAAATAATCCTGAGTGCCTGGCTAAGAAGCAACAAGTATCAATTTTAAAATCATTGGTTTGACTCGACCAGTTTTTGAACCCATGGATTCGAATCCTATGATCGACCAAAATGGGAGTCGGACGCTCAACTCATTCGGCTATCTAGTCTGTTCCCTCGTGTAGGTAGACGTAGTAATAGTGTACCTTTTGCAGTGTTCTTCACTCCCTCCCCCTCCCTTCCCCCACCTACCCACCCACATCCTAGTTACCCCATAGCACATATTGGGGCACTGGTTCCCCCTGCCAGCGTGCGTAAGCATCGCCCTGTCGATATGTCACTTCAGGTCTCAGCGACTCATTTGCATACCGATGTTCCCCGGCCTGTCACAGACACACAGCCACTCACACACTCACACACTCACACACAGACACACATACACACACAGACACACTCAGACACACACATACACACACAGACACATATATACACACACAGACACACACAAACACACACAGACACACACATACACACACAGACACACCCATACACACCCAGACACACACAGACACACACAGACACACACAGACACACACAGACACACACATACACACACAGACACACACAGACACACACAGACACACACAGACACACACATACACACACAGACACACACAGACACACACATACAGCCTGGCAGGGACTTGGTTGGCATCCATTCACTGATGGACTGGTTTCCGGTCCCTACTTAGATGGACTGCCTCTGAAATGTCACGTGTGCGAGTAAACCACGCAGCAATGCCGCCGCCTGCGAAGTGTTCATTAAACAAAATGGCGGGGACATACAAAGCGTTGTACCCGCTGAGTGATTTTGCACTCGCACAATTAGAGAACCCCCTCCACACACACACACACACTCACACACATGCACATACGCACACACTGGCAGACAGTATTTGCGGCTGAGGTGGCCAACTTTAAAGTTGCATAGTCCAATGATTTTGAATTTCTGTCATTTACTGAGATACATAAATTAGGTTGACGGTTATAGCCTACCCCTGCTTAACGTTGAAATAAATTAACTTTGATTTAAAATGAGTAATTTCGGGGAAATTTAAAATGTAAAAGTGTCAAATTAATGTTGGCGCATAAATGAGCACGTTATTGACTGTGAGAACAACGTTGATCATGGCCCATATATCAAACAAGCTGATTATCAGGCTGCTGGTACTAAGCCAACATGTAAACAAGTAACCGTAGCCACAAAGACTAAGATGCCTCATACAGGGGTACGTTATGATGATCGATCGCCAGACAGGGTTCTCATCGCTGACCATACCGACACAGACGATGTTGAATATATTCTTTAAAACATCAGTGATGATCAGTTACCACCGTATACCCCCCCCCCCCCTACACACTCACGCCTGCAACATAGAGGCATATACTTGACGGCATCTGGCCTCACCCTATTGATAAGATTTGGGTGAGGTATCTTAAATATCTTGACATATACAACATACAGGTCAGGGCTGGTGCCAGAATACCCATACCATCGGGTCTAAATATAAGGTTATGGAGAACACTGCTAGCTGACTACCATGATAAACAACTCGCAGATTTCTTGGAATTTGGTTGGCCGGTGGACTAGACAGCTGACCTTCCACCAATTGCATCAATGGCAACCATCACTCTGACCCCGATAATGTAGCTCACATGGAGGACTACATAAAGACTGAACTATCACATTGTGCAATGCTCGGACCATTTGAGACACAGCCGTTCCGACCATGGACCCAGATTAGTCCTATGATGACTCACCCAAAGCGTGGTACAAACAAGTGCCGTGTCATTGTTAACTTGAGCTCTCCAGCAGGCGCCAGTGTCAATGCCGGCATTAGGAAAGCTCAATACCAAGGACAGCCAGCCACTTATACCCTCCCTGGTATAATCGATCTGGCAGATGAAGTTACCCGCATTGGGAAGGGAGTGCTCATCTGGTGCGTTGACCTGGCTAGGGCCTACCACCAGCTCCGCACCTGCCCCCTCTCCATTCCACCGCTAGGAATAACACTTAATGGAAAAATCGACATCGATGTCGCGCCCCCATTCGGCTGTCGCACATCATCTATGGCTTGTGCCCGCACCACAAATGCTGTGGTGTATCTCATGGGAAGTCGGGGTCACCACATTCTCTGTTACTTTGACGACTTCGTCGGGGCGGCACACTCCCACCATGATGCTGAGCGAGTTTATGACAAGATCTTCATCTCACTGACCAACTGGGCCTTGACCTGGCATCCGCCAAGTGCGTGGCCTCGACGACTGAGGTCCAGTGGTTGGGTTTTCTCATCTGTACCATCACTATGACAATAACAATAACACCTGACAAACTTCAAGATGTGATCAGAGAGTGTGAAATGTGGAAGAAAGGTTGCAAATAGCATGGTCACGGAGAGCGGTCTACGACCAGTATTTGTGAACCACGATCATGTCCTAACCCCCACTTTATAACCTGGGATTCGCCTGCTTAATTTTGCCTTCTCTCCCCAGGTTATACACAACACCACCACCAGCGGCTGCTAGACGCCATAGCGGCCGGCTTAGCGACTGGGACCTCGAGGAAACAGGCAGCACAGGCCAGAGAGTACTACAGCTACATAAGATTGCACCACGTGGACCCACTTCAGCCGACGCAGTATCACATCATATCATACCTAATACACCTGCAGGACCGGCTTACATCCCTGAGTGCCATCCTAAACTACTTCAGCAGTGCACAAACATGGGTTTTGATATTCTCTGGGAGCACAACGTCTTTTGACACATACTTCGTGAGCCTCCTCAAAAGAGGCATTCAGCGAACATCTCAACATGTGCCTGATCAGGCCCCTCTGATGACTCCAGCCGATGTACGTAAAGTTGTCAGGTTCTTCAGAATGATCGGTCCTAACGACCTCATGCTAGCAGCCGCCACACTCATCGGATACTTCACCCTCCTTCGCCAGACCAATCTCTTCCCAATGCCCGGCAATGCTGACCCTGGTCACTCACTCCGAGCCAGGGATGTGACAGTGACAACTCTCGGCATCAATGTCCATGTCAGGTCATCCCAGACACAATTCAAGCCATCGTCTCCCAGAGACATAGCGATCCCGGCGATACGTGGCTCGCTCTTCTGTCCAGTGTGTGCCTTGAGGGATTGTGTGTCCAGGACACCACTCTACCCCGATGGTCCAGCATTCGTGACCACAGATTATTCTCCTCTAAGCGGTCATGGACTCATTGCAATCATAAGACTAGCCCTGTCCGTGGCGGGCCACCCAGCACTGGCTATAATGCTCCACAGCATGCGTTGAGGCGGTGCCCAGGCCTGTGCCCAACGAGGCTCATCCATACAGGACATCAGACAATTAGGTCACTGGACCTCTAACGCGGTATACAAATATGTACCTAAACACCCGGCATCATTTGTTAAGTGCCTGGAAACCTCAAACTCTAAATCTCAACTTTATGACTCAGAAACTGTAATGAACTGAAAGAAAAATAAATGCCACTTTATACTGTACTGGTCTTGTGTCATTCAATTGTCCATGTTGCTCACAATGTGGGTAATTATGGACGCGATCTCTGGGGCCCCATCCCATTGTCTCAGTAACTAAGTAAATGGCCGCCGCTCGACGCGCCACCTAGCGTAATTCTCATAAACAAATTGTGACATATTACAAATTCTAACTTACTTTGACCGGAGCATTTCAATCGATCGTACGTGTATTTCTCCAGCTTAGATTCACCGTCCCACCCAACCCAAGAACTGTAGTAACTGGTCTCTATAGGGTTAAGTGCCTGGAAACCTCAAACTCTAAATCTCAACATTATGACTCAGAAACTGTAACAAACTGAAAGAAAAATAAATGCCACTTTATACTGTACTGGTCTTGTGTTGTTCAATTAATGTTGGCGTATCTTTCAAAATTCTGACCGCCAATAACAGGTTCTATTAAGTTGACTTAGTACAACCCTTCCATGCAGCAACATATGCTTAATAAAAGCACCAGTATCAAAGTTAGATATGGAGGTTAAAATACACAAAACATGTTGTTGTTTTACCTCCTAGCAACATCTAATGTCATATCAGGACGGGTACTGACTTGTGACAGTGTGCACTCATAGCAACTTTATAGTGCTGCACCACTAGCAAACCCAGCTGCCAGCACCATTACCTGATATCCCACTCAGTGACCTTATCCTGACACTGAGCCAACCAGTCCGTTGGGATCAGGTGTGCTAATGACAGGCCTTGCAGTGCCAGGTATGTGGGCGGGTGTGGTGGTGGTGTGGGTGTGCGGGGGGGAATTAGTTAGTAGGTGGGTATGGGAGAGGGGAGAGGGGCCGTGACAGGGCTCTATATATTGCGATGATGGGAGCGGATCGTGGTGTGTGAGTTTCCATATTGGAGTGAATAGGGCATTGTGTAGGAGCGGAAGAGAACGGTGCAGGGCGATATAGTGTAGTTTTTTATACCAGAGAGTTGCTGAGGCCCATTGGTCCTAAATAATACAGACATGTGTGGTTTATATTATATATATGTGTGATGTATAACGTATTTGACAAGTATATATGCTTGAGGGGAAATGAAGCATATCCCTTCCTCCTGCGCGGCCGAATTGGTGGAGTACCCCCCCCCCTCCCCCAGCCTAGCTGGAGCGTTTTGTAATTGGGTGCTCCCCCCTGCTCTATCATCTCAAATATACCATATATACCAAATATACCATACAAACATCCATGCTAGACACATTCTATACATGTGTTGGACGCCATATATATGTCATATCCAAGCTATGCAATACACATGGTACACAATGCTATATATACATGAACTGATGGGGCTGCCCTCTATGGAAGATCTGTTGATCAAAAAGAATCTCCGGTGGACTGGACACCTCATGAGGATGTCATCAGACAGGCTACCAAAGCAGATCTTCTATTCTCAACTGTCTTCTGGTTACAGAAAGAGAGGGCGCCCTCGTCTCCGGTTCAAGGATACCATCAAGAGAAACCTGAAGCTGAGAGACATTAAGACCGACTCATGGACATCACTCTCACAGCAGAGAGCTAAATGGAGAGTGGCAGTCAAGTAATGAAAGCAGTCTTTGTCGCATCGTGACCGGCAGCATGATGATGATGATGATATACATGATCAATATTATGCTACATATGATTATGTATGCTATATATAAGCTATAAATGCTGTATGTATGCTATAAATATATGCTATAAGTGATGTATGCAGGACTAGCTGTCTTCATCGACTCCTATGATCGGCGACCACCATGTGCACAAACCTGCTGTGTCAGCAGAACGCTGGTCTAGATTCACAGTTCTCCACTGACAATTGGGCTATTGGGGGGGTTACTTTTGATAAATATATATACATATATATATACATGTATATGTATATGTATGCATATATACATAAATTCATACATATATACGGATAGTGGTAATCCCATAATCGCATGTAATAAGCTCTGGAGTTCCTGCCCCCGCCCCACCCCCCCGCTCACAGGGTAGGGGGTGAGTGTGGGGGGGGGGGTCCGGCTGCTCCTATATATATATATACATATATATATATATATAGAATACACCACTCCACGCCGCTGACTACTATATGTGAATACCGACATGCGTACACACGCTGTGTAACGGAGAGGCCGCCTTCTGGTTCATGACGGGTGAGTGCTTACTAGTATATTCGCCAGCCATCCTCACACTCCCCATAGTGAGCCCAGCCAACTTTCATCTGGACACATCTACCCCTCCCCATATCCACACACTCCCCCCCCCCCACCCTGCCCCGCTATCCACACACTCCCCCCCCCCCCCCTCCACTCTATCCCCAATCGACTGCCAACGCATCCCACACTACCCCCACCTCCCAACCACACACACCCCCTGCCTCCCTATTCACACACTACCACAACCCCCTGCCACCCCATCCACACACTCGCCCGCCCTATCCACACACACACATCACCACCCCCCGACCCCCCCCCCCCATACTCCTCTATCCACAATACACACACCCCTTTCCACCCCATCCACACACGACCCCCGCCACCCTATCCAGACACTACCCCCAACCCTGCAACCCATGCAGCCACCACCCCCTGCCGTTCCTCAACACACTGACCCCTTGCCCCCACACCCCACCCCCATCCACATACCCCCCCCCCCCCCCGCATCCATACACTCCCCCCTGCCACCCTATCCACCACCCCCGCCACCCCCACCCGCACCCCTTCATCATGCTCACCGGTTACGTGGTCGCATGCTGCTCTCTCACTACACGACACCCCCCCCCCCCCCCCGCCCGCCCCCCCCCCCCACCAAATTCATAAGTGGGGAGGAGGCGGCGCGGGGAGGGGGCGGCGCGGGGAGGGGGGGTTCGTGCCGCTCCCCTCCCACCGTAAACAAACCCCGGGTCCTTTAATGTGTGTCTACGTGCTTTACGTCCGGTGAGCCGGCAAGAACCGACCGGGGTCCATAGGCCAACCGGCGGCAACAAGGAGCCGGCTGCACCCTGGGGTGAGGCGGGGAGGGGGGGGGGGGTGCAGAAGCTGCGCATGCGCGCCGTGCAGGACAGACGGTGTGAGTGTGTGTGTGTGGGGGGTGTACATAGAGACAGGGCCAGCGTTACTTTATACGGCCCGGACCACTGGCCGCTAATGGATGGCTTATCGGGCATGCCGTGCCTGTCACGCCGGATTCCCACACGCCCGTCTTGCCGCCATGCCCGGCGCATCATGCCGTGCTACCCGGCGGGAGAGACGGACTGCCGCCGGCCTGCCGGCCCCGGCCTTAAAGCTGCATAGTCCGATGAAATATCAAATTTTCAAAACTAAACCAATTATCTAGATTTGATTTTACATATCTAATTTAGATACTGATGCACTTATTAAACATTTATTTATGCATAGAAGGCAATACTGAGTCAATTTAACAGAACCTGTTACTGCAGAAGTCTATGGTGTCCGAGTTTTGGCAAGCTTGCCAAAACTAATTTTAATTATTTGGACTCAAAGGTTTACCATTTAAAATTACAGTAACTTTGAACTAATGTAAAGTAGATACTAGTGATTGATCTAATATATTTATTATATAAAAAAAACCCAGAAATTCAAAACCATCGGACTATGCAACTTTAATGACGGAGACTCATACGCACGTACTACTACTACACACATATTGTATTTGGTCCACGTTGTGTGCCGTCAGAGAAATGTAGGAAGGAGTGTGTGTGTGTGGAGGAGGACTGTGTGTGTGGGGGGGGGGGACTGTGTGTGTGGTGGGGGGGGGCTGGGTTGGTGAGTTGTTGGAATTTTACGTCCTGGCAACATCTAAGGTCATATCAGGACGGGTACCGACTTGTGACAGTGTACATTCATGGCGACTTTATAGTGCTGTCCTACTGGGAAATCAGGCTGCTGGGACAATGACACAATATCCCACACACTCACATTATCCTGATACTGTGCTAACCAATCCTTGTCCTATCATATTAATGCTGACTGCCTGGCTAGGAAGCGACAAGTATCAGTGCGACCAGATGGGATGGCCGAATGAGTTAGAGCATCCGGCTCCCGTGTTGGTAGATCGTGGGATCGTGGGTTCGAACCCCCTGGTCGAGTCAAACCAATGACTTAGCAATTGATACTTGTTGCTTCCTAGCCTAGCACTCAGTATTATTAGGATAGGGCAAGGACTGGTTGGCTCAGTGTCAGGATAATGTGACTGAGTGGGATATCAGCTCATGGTGCTGGTGGCCTGGTCTTCCAGTGGGGCAGCACTATTAAGTCGGTACCCATCCTAATATGATCTTTGATGTTGCTAGGATGTAAAACAACAACAAACAAACAACAATCAAACAGTATCAATGTTGTAAGTGACTGGTCTGACTCGACCGGGAATTGAACTCCCTACCTCCCGCATGGCAGGCCTGCACTCTACCGATTCGGCCACCGCGTCCGGTAGGGGGGGGGGGGGGCTGGAGGTGTGTGTGGAGTGTCTGGGTGTGTATGTGAGGATGTGTGTGTGTGGGAGGGCTGAGCGTGTGGAGGTCGGGAGGTGAGAGCGTTCGCGACTGGATGTAAGTAGTATAGGGTAGTGGTGATTTGTCTCAGGAAGTCAGTGACTGGGGCTTGGGGGCGGGAGGGGTTACGGACAAAGTGCTATATATTACTACCTGTTTTAGGTGACTTACTCTACCGCTATATATATATATATATATATATATATATATAGTTCTATACATTATATATCATGGCTTAACACAGCTGTCCTATAAATGTACCGCTATATATATTTAGGAGACCTTGGCAAGTTGCATTGATGATAAATGTGCTCTATAATACAGTATAACACCGTTAAACCAAACTTGAAGGGACCCTAGAATTTTGTTTGGATTAACCGATCATTGGTTTAACTGAGCTTTGGCTTTGACTTTGACTTTGCGTAAGAGTGTATTTCACATGTAATATACAATGTATATGGACACTTTGCTTATTGTTTTTTTATGTACATACAGTATAACCAGACGGGGTGGCCGAGTGGGTTGGAGCGTCCGTCTCCCGTGCTGGTAGATCGTGGGGTCGTGGGTTCGAGTCCCGGTCGAGTCAAACCAATGACTTTAAATTGATACTTGTCGCTTCCTAGCCAGGCGCTCGGCATTATTAGGATAGGGCAAGGACTGGTGTGCTCAGTGTCAGGATAATGTGACTGAGTGGGATATCAGGTCATGGTGCCGGCGGCCTGGTTTCCAGTGGGACAGCACTATAAAGTCGCCATGAGTGCGCACTGTCACAAGTCGGTACCCGTCCTGATATGACCTTAGATGTTGCTAGGACGTAAAACAACAACAAACAAACAAACAGTATAACCTCGTTAAACCAAACGATCGGTTAATCCAAACTAATTTCTAGGGTCCCTTCAAAATACTACCATTTATCACATAAAAAAGTTGGTGGGGTCTCAGATGACCTCATAACCACATGAAAGTTTGGTTTAACTCTACCGGAAGTGGCCTGGGGCCAGAAATTCTGTTTGGATTAAGCAACTTTGGTTTAACCAACTTTTTTATATGATAAATGGTAGTATTTTGCCGGACCACGGAAAAGAGTTTGGATTAACCGATCGTTTGGTTTAACTGAGCTTGGTTTAACGGTGTTGTACTGTATTATGGGAATATAAATAATGAACTCTCTCCTTACAGTCTGTCCATAGGGGTGCGCACCTAAGGATACTCTTATCAGTTCCTGCTCTAGCCGTTGGGGTCACAGACGGATGATCAAACCCGCCTATAGCGGTCACTAGCGGTCAGATATTAAATATATATGTCTAATAACTTTTTATACTACATATATTAGATGTCTATTTATATGTGCATATATGTGTGCACAGTAATATACCTATTCAACGGTTCAACCTCTGTATGTTGTTCTGATATAGCAGGTATCAGGTTTTGTTTGTTTCTTGGGGTTTTACATCCTATCACTATCTAAGGTTATATCAGGATAGCTACAAGACTTAATAGAGCTGCCCCACTGGGAGGAGAGGCCAGGCTGCTGGCACACTGACATAATGTCCCACTCTGTCACAGTATCCTAATGTTGAGCTATCTATTCCTTGTCCTATCCTAGTAATGCAGAGGGCCAGGACAAGTATCAACTTTGTAAGTCTTTGATTTGACTGAGCCGAGTTTCAAACTTCCACCATTCCACATGGGAAGCCTGCGCTCTACCAATTCGGACACCGCATCTTGTCTAGTCTCATGTCATGTCATGTCATGTTATGTTATCCAAGAGACAAATGAGGTAAATAGTAGTCTGTGTATTGAAAAGTTCTTAGCACAAGGTCGGGGTCCTCTGAACACAGGGATCGTGAAAAGAGGAGAATACTGTATAGACCTGTCAGCCTTTTACATTTCATTGCAGTGAATTGGAAATTTAAGATGGGAGCGCATCCAGCTTGTATCGTAAATCGAACACACCCATCAATGGCGACGCCTTATTCTGCATCGCTATCAAGCTAGAACAGAAAGCCAGACCATCTAGGAAATATAACAGCAATGTTTACTGTGGAATATAAGGAGAGGTGAATAAGGACAAGGGTTTTACATGCAATATAAACTACCACATAACTAACTAGCAGTGTTGCTGAATTTATTGCTGATGGAATGACATGAACTACGAAGAGATTGTATTACAAATTGAGGCCACCCATTCTCCAAGACATCCATGCATTGCATGTTTTTTCTACTCCAAATTCTTTATAATTGTCGCTACCTAGCCTGGTACATTGTACTCTGCATTACTAGGATGACGGCAAGGAGCAGTGGAATGAGGACGATCAATTATCTGTGATTTAAATTGTCCCTGCTTAAAGTTGTGCAGTAGTCTGCACTGACCTCTCAGGCAAGTAACCACATAGACAGGTAGGGGTGGGCACACACCTAGGTGTAATCATTAGCACACTGGCCCAGAATGCAAAGAGATGTGGGTTCGAGTCCCGCTCTAGGCACAATATTTCCCAATGTCATCACCTCCAGGACACTGGTTGCCATGACCATGATCCTGTACAACCTATATGCTGCATAGTTGTTGAACCTACCCTGTGTATGTATGTGTAAGTGGATTGCCTGTCTATATGTAATTGTAAGCAGTAAAAGACTTATAATTCCAGGGGGAGAAGTGTAGTAGTCTGCCCTGAGCTCTCAGGCAAGGAGGCACATAAACTGGTAGGCGTGGGTAGGATGTCGATATCAGGGAGCCTAGGTGGTGTAATGGTTAGCACACTGGCCCATAATGCAAAGACATGTGGGTTCGAGTCCCACACCCCCATTTTCATCAGCCCCACGACAGTTGCATAGCCCGATGGTTTTGAATTTCTGCGAGTTTCTGGATCAGACTGATGATACTACTGTACTTTCACTTGAGGTAAATTTTATTTGAAATAGCTAACTTTTGGAGATATTCCAAGTTAAAATATGCCAACATTAATTTTGCCAAGCATACCAAAATTCTCACACAATAGACTTTAGTGATAACAGGTTCTACTAAATCGGCTGAATCGCCCCTTCTGGTCGGTAGGGTGGGTGTGGGGGTGTGGGTGGGGGTACGGGTGGAGAATTAGAGAAATGGACGAGCTACATACCAATGTGACTTCATCAAATTAGATCACCCTATGTTTACAAGGTCATTGGCAAAGCTTCTCTTTAAAACCGAATAAAACACTACAGTGGTACCTGGTTAAAGTGACCCATGAAATTAACAAACTCCTGCCATGATTGTCTGGGGACCTGTTTCAATATACAAACTGTTTCTCTGTCATTTGATGCACGCTCTCTCTCTCTTTTGACACCTGACAACATAATCCTGGATGGGTATATGTCCAGGTATTATTGCAATACCTTTGAAGAATAACTGGTTTGGCCGCCCCCAGTTACTCATCTTCATACTCACTATTATCAGGAGGATCCTGGCAACTGTCTGCCAGTCTCCACCCACTAAATACAAAAGAACTCATAAGCAAGAAAGGGAAGACAAGTCACACAAGATTGACAGTGATAAGGTTGAGCTTTATTGCTACAACTCTTATTCACCTACTAGTGACCTGCCACACTGACTCACTTACAACCTGCCACACAGACACACATGGTTTCTGCTTGTTCAGTCTAAGTCAGTGCCTACCGCCCATGGAATCTAAGTTAAGTGGGTGTTACACACATCTCAGTGGTGATCTGCTTCTTTTGGTATCTCTAGAGTGAGTGTCTCTGCATAGCAAGTGCAAGGAGTACAAGGGTGACTGGACTCACACAGCCAGCCAATCAGACATTTCTGCAGCTTGGGAGGGGCGGCACCGAAGAGGGGCACCTGTCACTCAACCCCAATGCGGGTGGTGACCCTATTATAAGCAGAATGGCTGGGTGTGCTTACCCTGCGGTCCCATGGTAACATAACAAGTAGTTATCATGCAGTTACAGTAAATATTAATATATGCTCCCATTCCATTTGCACTCTTCCCAGTGCATGGAGGAAACATTTCTGTAATTAATAACCGTATCTTAATATCTGGACATCATACCGCAATCCCGGTCACCATGCCTCACAACATTTCCACATAGTTATTTATATGTCACACAGCCAGTGAGCACACATCGTATTGCTATTACATAACAATGGTCACCAACTCCGTCGCCCAAGATATTGATATGATTCCAAGCTCGTCTATCATGACTGAAAGACCGTATATTTGTACACCTTAATGGTTGTTGGGTGGTTGGTTGGTTGCTGTTTTACGAGACCAAGGCACTTGCACCATGACCTGATATCCCACTCAGTCACACTATCCTAACACTGAGCCCACGAGTCCTTGCCCTATCCTAATAATGCGTAGCGCCTGGCTAGGAAGCAACAAGTATCAATTTTTAAGTCATTGGTTTGACTCGACCAGTGTTCGAACCCACGATCCCATGGTCTACCAACACGGGAGACGGAAGCTCTAACTCATTCGGCCATCCCGTCTGGTTCTGCCTGGCTAGGAAGCAACAAGTATACATTTTTAAATCATTGGATTGACTCGACCAGGGTTCTAACCCATGGGTTCGAATTCCACAGGAGACGGACGCTCAACTCATTCGGCGATCCCGTCTAGTACAATACCTTAATTGATTTATTGATAGATTGTTGGTGGTTTAACACCATCAACAACAGCCACCTCTGGCCGAATAGTTAATGATATTAATTCGACTACTGCAATACTAGTGAATCTAACTTATTCTAAGCAACTTAGCAGAGTATTGCTCTTTGTCTTGATTACGATGGGTTTAAGCAGACCAATGATCATTTTCTCTGATTTCCCAGCAGACCGCCCACAGCTAGCGACTTCATTTGGACTGTTTTAATAAGAATCTCACACTTTCCTGTTTACCAGATTTCGTGGTAATATATACTGATCGTGAACAGCTGTGAGATTATTACATAGGCTAGTAGGACAATCAAGTTGCGATATTTGGTATTGTAATAATGGGGTATTGCAATATTTTGATTTTGGGGTATTGTAATATGGTGGCATTGTAATTCTGTGTTCTGGTGATATTTTAATATTGTGGTATTGTAATACTGTGGTATTGTGATATTCGTTTTATTGTGGTATTATAATATTGTGGTATTTATGGTATTGAAATATTTTGATATTGTGGTATTGTATTATTGTGATATTGACATTTTATGTTATTGCAATGTTGTGGTACTGCAATATTTTGGTGTTGTAATCCTGTGCTATTGTGATAGTGATATTGTGAAATTGTGGTATTTTAATATTGTGCTATTACCATTTCGTGGTGCTATTACCATTTCGTGGTATTGTAATATTGTGGTATTGAAATATTGTGGTATTATAATATTATGGTATAGTGGTATTATGGTATTGCACCGTTGTGATATTTTATTTATTGTAATATTGTAAAGTTGTGATATTTTATTTATTGTAAGTTTGTAACGTCGTGATATTGTATTTACTGTATGCATTGTAAAACGCGAATGTTGTAATTTTGCAACATTGAAAGGGGACAACTTCTTTATTGGCTTAAATCGCGAGTTACAAACAATTGTAACCGTAATATTGATTTCTTGTCATAATCAACATCCTATCATACTCATATTGACATTGTTACTGTTTCAGATGCATCAGCTTTTAGAGGTCTTACGGCCCGTTGATACAGAGAGCGCGTGTTCGGGGGAGGGTTCGAATCCCGACAGTGGACGTGGTCCCAGTGAACATGGACATCAAGAGCTAGGCAAGTATAAACAAGGTCTTCTTTATACAAATACACACACATGTATCTAAACTTCCAGGTTGGCTTCTCAATGATATTGTACTGCTTTAATTGTTAAAGTTGCATAATCCAATGCTTTTAAGTTTCTGACATTTTCTGAGATAAATATATTAGGTTGATCGTCATAATATATCTCACTTGAACTTGAAGGAAACTTTATTTCAAACGGCTACCTTTTGAGATATTTGAAGTGTCGCAATGCAAGACTAATTTTGCCAAACATTTCAAAACTCAATACCATAGGGTTAGGCAGTGACAGGTTTTTCTTTTATATATTAAATTCCCGTCCTGATATGACGTTAGATGTTGCTAGGACGTAAAACAACAACAAACAAACAAACAATATATTAAATTGACTCATTATTCCCTTCTAGGTGGCTACAAATGCTTAATAAGTGCACCAGTATCTAAGTTAGATATGTAGAATCAAATCAAGATAATTGCGTTTGTTTTGAAAATTTGATGCTTCATGGGACTATGCAGCTTTAATGCCATTACCCAAAATGTCATATTATCTGTGGGATGTAGGAATAGACTATAAATACAACGTAATGGAATTCAAATATGATATAGCCGATATAAAAGAATGTCAATAATAATGACACACAAATTAAAATAAACGCAATGAATACTGCGATAGATCATTATGACCAACTCCATTCAATATAGGCCTCAGCGAAAAGGCTGCCTTTATTTGTAAAAGAAAAACATAATGTACATGTCTTGAATCTGAACAAGTGGCGTAGTGAGTATGGTTCATATATCAGATTTGAATTATTTACCAAGAATATGAGTTTGAGAGAAAAGGCCACATAACATTTATGTCATTTATGCAAAAGTAAATAATGTGCATGTTTCAAATCTGACTAAATAGCCGATTGACTATCATTAAAATACCAGAATCTCACTAAGCCCTATGTATCAAAACCATGCTCAAGGATATTCATCTCCCTAAACCTTATGTATCAAAACAGTGCTCAATAATATGGATCTCCCTAAACACAATGTATCAAAACACTGCTCAAGAATATGGATCTTCCTCAACCCTATGTATCAAAGCAACTCTCAAGAATATGGATCTCCCTAAACCATATGTATCCAAACAATGCTCAAGAATATGGATCTCCCTAAACCATATGTATCAAACCACTGCTCAAGAATATGGATCTCCCTAACCCCTATGTATCAAAACAAATCTCAAGAGGGTGCATCTCCCTAAACCATATGTATCAAAACAATGATCAAGAATATGGAGCTCCCTAAGCCATGTGTATCAAAACACTGCTCAAGAATATGGATCTTCCTAAGCCCGATGTATCAAAACATTTCAAGAATATGGGTCTCCCTAAGCCATATGTATCAAAACAATGCTCAACAATATGGATCTCCCTAAACCCTATGTATCAAAACACTGCTTGGGAATATGGATCTCCCTAAACACTATGTATCAACACAGTGCTCAAGAATATGGATCTCCCTAAACCATAGGTATCAAAACACTGCTCAAGAATATGGATCTTCCTAAACACTATGCATCAAAACACTGCTCGAACCTGAGAGAAAAGGCTGGGATTTATCTCATGTACAGGGTCCGTAAGGGGCCTGGAATGTCTTGAAAAGTCTTGAAATTCATTTTGCCCCATTTCAAGGCCTTGAAAAGCCTTGAATATAACATATTTCGAGTAATTAGTCTTGAAAAGCATTAAATTCCATTAAACTGTACCCCCTGATCTAAATTAGTCTGAAATCGTCAATCATCATTGCTTCCCCCCCTGAAATCCAAATGAAAATAGTATTGAATTCCTATAAAAAAAGAGCCTTGAAATAGCCTTGAATTCCATATCTTCATATGTGTAGACCCTACATTTATGAAATGTTTTATAATGTGCAATTTTTAAATCTGACCCAGTGGCCGATTAAGTATGGTTTCATGTATTAGCATTAAACTATGCACCAAAGCCACCTCATTATCACTGAGCTAATTAAATATTAAACCTAATGACCCTCAATATCGCCATGTCCATGAAATATTGAAACTAATAGCGGCCATACGCGAAACAGTGTTATTGCCAAATTAAGCATTCATGTGTAATTGGTCGAATCCTTCACCTCCCACCCAAATATTTAATCAGCTCAGTTCCAATAACACTAAGAGATGATATCGATTCTGGCTGACGTGGAGAGGAGTCTTTTAGATGTGTGTAGATGGACGGATATTAACGTATCCACATGGTGGTATCCCTGTGGAATTGTTAACATCGCGTGACATCACATCAATGCATCTTGTGTATGCTTCTCGCCAAGCCCCCCCCCCCCCCCCCCCGCCACACTTCCACCCCCCCCCCCCCACCCCGATCCACGTGCTTTCTACACACGTGCCGTGAATCAATCATTAAATCAGTAGCCGGTGTCAGTTCGCCACGTGGTGAATG
Source organism: Branchipolynoe longqiensis (assembly GCA_030323885.1). NCBI lineage: Eukaryota > Metazoa > Annelida > Polychaeta > Phyllodocida > Polynoidae > Branchipolynoe > Branchipolynoe longqiensis. The sequence continues at coordinate 29,723,847 of CM059191.1, forward strand.
GGGAGAAGGGGGAGCTGGAGGGGGGAGAAGGGTAATGAGGGTCGGAGGGAGGAGGGAAGGGGGAGGGAGAGGGAGGAGGGGAGGGTGGGAGGGATCTGGGTGAGAGGTATGTGGCTGAGAGGGACTTTGGTGGGAGAGAAGTGGGTGGGTGCGAAGTGGGTGGGAAGTAATTTGGTGGGAGGGAAGTGGGTGGATGGGAAGTAGTGGCTGGGAAGTGGATGGGTTGTAAGTAGGTGGGAGGGATTGGGTGGGAGGGAAAGGGCTACAGTTAAAGTGGGTGGGAGGGAAGTAGACGGGTGGGAAATGGGTGGGTGGGAAGTGGATGGGTGGTAAGTGGGTGGGTGGTAAGTGGGTGGGAAGTGGACGGGTGGTAAGTTGATGGGTGGTAAGTGGGTGGTTGGGAAGTGGGTAGGTGAGAAGTGGGTGTGAGGGAAGTGGGTGTTAGGGAAGTGGGTGTTGGGGAAGTGGGTGGGTGCGAAGTGGGTGTGTGGGAAGTGGGTGTGTGGGAAGTGGGTGTCAGGAAAGTGGGTGTGAGGGAAGTGGGTGTGAGGGAAGTGGGTGTGAGGTAAGTGGGTGGGTGGGAAGTGGGTAGGTGGGAAGTGGATGGGTGGTAAGCAAGTGGGTGTGAGGGAAGTGGGTGGGTGGGAAGTGGATGGGTGGTAAGTGGGTCGGTTGGAAGTGGGTGGGAAGTTTAGCGGAAAGAAGGGCGGTAGAAGAGAAGCAGGTTGGGACGGAGACAGTCTATTCTGATTTGATTAAATTCTGCAAAATGGGGAGGGTGGATGGGAAAACATGGTGGAAGGGAAACGAGCTTGGAGAGGTTGGGGCTGAGAACTGGAAAGGAATGGGGTAGGAGTGAAAAAGGCAATATGGATGTATACATATATGTGCTCTATAATCCATTATGGGAATATAAACAAGGACACTACCGATCTTCAGTTCCCTATGTAATAGTTAGCACTTATCCTATCTAGCTGACCCTGTTATTATGACATAGACCACGGTGGCGCCCCCTGTGAGCGGCCCTGTGCACTGTATGCCAGCTGTGCCTGGCCTTAACGCATTCAGTTTTAACTTTAGGTGGGCATTTAATATATCTCCGCCAGAGAATATATATCTTCTTCTCAACCACATCAGTCTTATCTTTGTTCTGTTTATTGGGGCCAACTGTTTGTATGTATATACACATATATAAATATGTATATACATATATATACATATATATGCATATGAAAGTCAGCAGAATGACCGTTGGCTCACCGTGTAGAGGAGGTGGGGAGTAGAGAATGGCCACTGCACATTAAATATCACGGAGGTTAAGGTGGTTAGACAGAAGCATTAAGGGGCTGCTGTTATTTATATCCACATAATAAATTATATAGTATGTATATATGTATATACGGATAGTGATACACCCTTTATCGTGGGTAATAAACTCTGTAGAGGTTCCATCCCCCCTCTCATATATGTGCAAACACCCATATATATGCGTGGGTCTGGAGGTGATAAGGACCAGACACAACTGGCTTATAGACCCCTTTCAATGTTTATAAACATTGTGTATGGACGCTATCTCCGATGCATCAAAGAAGTTTGACCTGAAGATTAACATCAAGAAGCCGGAGGTTCTGTACCACCCCAACTCTACAAGAACCTGAGAGGAGGATATCATGGTTGACAGAATCAAGCTGAACTCTGTTCCAGAATTCACCTACCTCGGAAGTGCTATATCAAGTGATGGACACATTGATGCTGAAATACAGAGGAGGATGGCCAAGGCTAGTGCATTTTTCAGCTGATTACGCCAGAGACTCTAGAACAACCACCATGTGTCCATGCGGGTCAAAGGCAAGATCTACTGTGCAATCATGCTATCCACCCTACAATATGGAGCCAAGGCCTGGACTGTGTACAGACGGCACATGAAAAAGCTGCATGCCTTCATGATGCGACTTCTGCGTTGGATCATGAGGCTAACCTGGAAGGACAAAGTGACAAATAAGGAAATACTCGAATGGATGGGGCTGCCCTCTATGGAAGATCTTCTGATCAAAAAGAATATCCGGTGGACTGGACACCTCATGAGGATGCCATCAGACCGACTACCAAAGCAGATCCTCTACTCGCAACTATCTTCTGATTACAGAAAGAGAGGGCGCCCTCGTCTCCTGTTCAAGGATACCATCAAGAGAAACCTGAAGCTGAGAGATATTAAGACCGACTCATGGACATCATCACTCTCACAGCAGAGAGCTACATGGAGAGCAACAGTCCAGTAATGAAAGCAGTCTTTGTCACATCGCGACCGACAGCATGATGATGATAATGATGTATGCGAGTGAAGCTTGGCTGCAGAACGAAGGCAGACTGCCATTGAGTTTACCAGTATGCGCAGTGCAAAAGTTACTTTTATTCAAAATTAATAGAAATGCAGAACCCTAACCATATAAATTTAATATAATCTGTTTGTTGAATATGTTTTCTACAATGTGTTCCAATCGGTTTGTTTCTAGGTTGTGTGGTTTTACAGATATTTCACTTTTTCTGTATGAAGATTGCTCACGACCATTGACAATGCATTGAGTTTGCTGGTACGCACAGTGCAAAACGTCTATTTTATTCAACATTAATAGAAATTCAGTGCGGCAAAACCTGGAACTAATCACTGGCATACATTAGCCGTGGCTTGCAAATAACCATATAAATATAACTGAAGATTATGTAGATATTCCCATAATAGATTATAGAGCACATACATATGCCTACCATGCTAGCCACCCAACATACTCACCCCCCCCCCCGCCCACCATTTCACCACTGATGACGTAATTATGTGCTTAAGCAGCGCCACAAAGCGGGAATAAAGCGCACTGCTTAGCGCCGCCACCATTGATTCCCGGCTGCTCAATTCATCAATACTAATTCATTCACGCTAAAAGAAAATTGATGCTCGTCAGAATAGTGTTATTGATATTCATGTTTTGTATGGCGGACAGCGTGCTTAAAAAACGCACAACACACAAACCAGCGCGACACCACGTTCGCGATTACATTACCCACACTGCACCGGCGGGGAAGTGAAGCATTACGCATTGATCGAGGCATCGTGTGTACAGGATGGCTGCTGGAGCGTGGGAAACTGTCCACTAGGCCGTGCCTTTGTTATATAATATATGTATGATATATAATGTGGAATATATCATATTTGTAACGTATATAATAGATACATATATGATGTGTATAATATATATAATATATATACTATATATAATATATATAATATATATAATATATATAATATATATAATATATGTAATGTATGTAATGTATGTAAGGTATGTAATGATAATGTATATACTGTATATCAATCAATGTCATCCTCTATCGAGGTGGATGCATGTTCTCCATTGTCCCGATGTTGTGCTGTTCGATAGACTGTATATTCAAGCCTGTGAATATTTTAAACCTGATGTCTGTCTCCCATCCCGCGCATCACTGTATATAATGTATATAATGTATATAATGTATATACTGTATATAATGTGTATAATGTATATAACTGAAGCGCGCGTCTTCACGAATACCGGGTGTATCCAATGAGTTGCATCTGTATAAGACTGAGTAGTGTGTAGGCAGGGAGGGAGGGAGTTTGACGCCCCTGCCTTGCAGAGTTGGAAACCATTGCCTTGTGGTACAGGTCCTTGACAGAACCGAATGCTAAGGGAGCAAACTCTAAACAGAAAACCATGTCACTGTGGCAGCATTATGGGCGGTTGATGTATGGAACTCCCAACATCTCCCGACCAGCCACTGGAGGGACACATAGCTTTGCGCCTGTCTTGACATGTTCTTGCCGGTGTGAAACCTCTATTTGCTCCCCGAGAGAGTGCCGCTGGTAACTTGCAAAAGCCAGCAGCGTTCAACACTTTTGCAGGCAGCTTTCATGAAATGTTGTCATCAGACAGGCTACCAAAGCAGATCCTCTATTCTCAACTGTCTTCTGGCTACAGAAAGAGAGGGCGCCCCAGTCTCCGGTTCAGGGATACCATCAAGAGAAACCTGAAGCTGAGAGAGATTAAGACCGACTCAGGGATGCAACTCTCACATCAGAGAGCTAAATGGAGAGCCGCTGTCAAGTAATGAAAGCAGTCTTTGTCGCATCGCGACCGACAGCATGATGATGATGAATGTATATAATGTATATAATGTATATAAAGTATATAATGTATATAATGTGTATAATGTATATAATGTATATAATGTATATAATGTATATAATGTATATAATGTATATAATGTATATAATGTATATAATGTATATAATGTATGTATTGTATATAATGTATATACTGTATATAATGTATGTAATGTATGTAATGTATGTAGTGTATGTAATGTATGTAATGGATATAATGTATATACTGTATATCATGTATATCATGTATATAATGTATATACTGTATATAATGTATATACTGTATATACTGTATACGTGTGTATATACTGTATATACTGTATACACTGTATACACTGTATATACTGTATATAATGCATATAATGTATATAATGTATATACTGTATATAATGTATATAATGTATATAATGTATATAATGTATATAATGTATATAATGTATATAATGTATATAATGTATATAATGTATATAATGTATATACTGTATATAATGTATATAATGTATATAATGTATATACTGTATATACTGTATATACTGTATATACTGTATATAATGTATATACTGTATATAATGTATATAGTGTATATAATGTATATAATGTATATAATGTATATAATGTATATAATGTATATAATGTATATAATATATATAATATATATAATATATATAATATATATAATATATATAATATATATAAATATATAATATATTGAGGATTTGCATCAAACGATTAGCACCATGTCATCAGTGCCTCGTCGGCCATCATGGTTGCATAGAAAGTACAGCATAGCACAGCATAACATTGTCGATGCGGCGGTGGCAATATCGTTTGGATTTTGGGGTTAATATGACCAAATTTCACTTTTTAAGTAAGCTATTCTCATACATAACATTATTTCAACCCCCGGTTGAATATTAATGGTTCTAAATAACAGAATTATATCATAGCAGGGAATCTATTTGTGCTTTTTGTTTCATTTACATACACTTGATAGTAGAATGAACTGCTTCCATCCAACCACGAAGCATGAGTAGTGTGATGCCTAAGTCACACGCAAATACTCAATATATTGTACTTATTATAAATATATTAGATAGTATATAATATATATAATCTATATCATATATATATAATATATACAATATATATTGTGCAATATGTATACTATATATGTATGTGTATAATATGTATAATATGTATAATATGTAATATGTATAATATGTAGTATGTATGATATATAATATACATAACATTAATTATATATAATATATAAATGCATAATATGTATGATGTATCAAATGTGTAATATATATAAATTATATAGTAATATAATTAATAAATAGGCAACATATATGCAATATCTGTAATATATGTAATACAAAAAACCTAATATATGAAGTATATGATTTATGTAATCTATATGATCTATATGATGTATGTACTTGATCTAGTATATCTAATTGATATAACTGATATAATCTATATAATCTAATATATATAACATATCATCATATATCACATATATCATCATACATAGTATCAGACATATATTATATAGTACATTATATTAATACGATATATTATATGGGAAAGAGTAAGACCATATAGAATACTAGAACAACCAGACATACATATAGGCGTGTATGTATGGTGTATTCTGTTTTGGATCAGTACCCTACGATGGGTGTGGGTGTGGGTGTGTAGTTAGTGGGTGTGGGGGGGTGGGATGGGTCCTACTCTCATACGTCGGAGCGGGTGAACCTCTGATCTATCGCATACATTGGTCGTGATACTGGCTTGTCCACCACCACCGGCACAACCTCCCACTGCTGGTAAATATATTACCCGCCGAGCGGGACAGTGCGCAACCGGCTTAGCGTAATCTAATCAGCTGAAAGACATAGCGGCATGATAATAAGCCAGAACGCCAGGAGTGACACTCACGTGGCCCCAGCGGTCAGGGGAGGGATGGTATGCTCACAGAGCACGTCATAGCTGATCATATCTGCTCATAGCCGCTCAGAGCTGTTCAGAGCTTCCCAGAGCTGCTCAGAACTGCTCAGAACTGCTCATTTAGTCGGCCCCAACACAAACACCCTTCTTTTGAAACCCACCCGCCGCACTGAACTGCTTGATTGCTCCGAGAACACTCAGTCAACTTTGATCAAATTTGTGTGTGTGCGTGTGGTTTTTATTGTAGTTGTAGGTAGTGGTGTGTGTTGGGGGGGGGGGGGGGGAGAGGGGAGGAGGGTACTTGTGTGTAGCAATTTCGCTATTACTATAACTAGGAGTCATGTCCGTCAGGGTGGGGTAGGGGACGGGTGGCAGTTGGTGGTGGTGGTAGGTGGTGCTGGGTGCTGGGTGGTGCTGGATGGTGCTGGGTGCTGGGTGCTGGGTGGTGGTGGGTTGGGGGAAAGATGGTTTGGTCACCTTTTACTGCTTTGCTTGTTTGTTGGGGTTTCATGACCTATAAACTTCTACAGTCATCTTAGGATGGGTACCGACTTGTGACAGTGTACACTTATGACAATTTTACAGTACTTCCCCCACCGGGAGACCAGGCCGCTGACCCCATGACTTGATATACCACTCAGTCATATTATCCTGATACCGAAATAACCAGTCCTTTCCCTATCATAGTAATGCCAAGTGTGAGGCTAGGAAGCGACAAGAATCAAATTAGTAAGTCAATAGTTTGACTTGACTGGGATTCCAACTCCTGACCTTCCACACCGCAAGCCTGCGCTCTATCAATTCGGCCACCGCGTCCGGTCGTTTTTTACTGGATCAGCTGCAGAGTGCGGGGAGGGGGGGGGGGGGAAGTGTCGCTTCATTAGCCTTTAGCCTAGTTATCTATGGGGTGAGGGCAGTGGGGACGGGAGGAGGGGTTCGTGTGAACGCGAATACATGGTGCCATGAGAATGAACTAACATTAAATGGCACTAAAACTGAGTACATAATCTATGGAACCAAAACCAGGAAGGCAAGGCCCTGGCCAATTCAACTGCAGATGGGTGGCTTAGTGCTCCATCAGGTGAACTCTTATAAGTACCCAGGCACAACTCTCGATGTGACTCTAAGTGGCACCCAACAGCTGGCAAGACTTAACCAAACACTGGCACTAAAAATTAATACATTCAGATGTAAGTGAGAAAACTGCACTGCAGCTGTACAAGTCAACAATATTACCAATTATAGACTACAATGATATCATCTATGGATTACTAATGAAGCAGCAAGAGACCAAATTACAAAGAACACAAAACAGAGCTCTCAGAACAGTACTCCGAGGCAAGATACTAAGTGTGGTTGAAATGCATAGCAGAGCAAGGCTGGACACTCTGGATGTACGTAGGAACCTTCACCTAATGATGCTGATGTATAAACATGCAAGTGATGACAACTACGTAGATCACACAACCAGGGTAACGAGAAGGGGGACATCGACCCTACTCTGGGTGCCCAACCCTAATACAAATAAGTTAATCAGAGCTCTGATTTACAAAGGAAGTGTCATGTGGAATGAACTCCCAACCAAAACCAGAGAAGTGGGTTCGATCCTTGCCTTTAAAAATGCATACAGAGCTCACCTGGTTATTCAGGCCCAACACCTGGCACAGCAAATATATAATGCGACCTACTGAATGACCCATTGATTTTGCCCTCTCTCATGCCTGCTCTCTCCCTCCCTGTCCGTCCCCCTTCCCATAGACCCCTACCCCACCCCATCCACATTTTGACAAACAACTATTATAAGTCAATGACATCATAACATTCATGACCCACATGATGCATGATACACATATACATGACAACTACCACCACTGAATAACTACATCTTGAACCAGCAATACACACAATATAAACCACTATACATGCACAACATGGCACTATTAAAAGACTAACCGTTATTTAACCGAATTCTAACTGATATACAAACACACCATATGATTTAACCACTAGTGTACATTACTGCACACTCTATCTTGATGCATATACCTTGCACTATGTTGAGTACCTATACTGTACACTTTACAGCATAGGCTGCTCCCCCACTTTCTTTTTATGTTCAAAATGGGTTTTGCTGCACACAATGCAACACATTCCCCTTCCACTATGTACAAATCAAATGTGATCGCTCCAACAGCTGGAAGACCAGTGCCGAGGCACTGACAAAATATGTATTCAGATGAATAAATATATTTCCCAAAATAAAACTGACTCATCACAGGTGACACCTCAATTTTCCTTCCAACACAAAAGGCATCACGGTTAGAATGTAAAACCTAAGACCTCACTCAGACATAGAGAACCTCAAACAGACACATGAAATGTCACACAGATGCAATAAACCTCACACAGGTACATCAAACCTCGCACAAACTGAGAACCTCAAACTTCCTCTCTGCCTGACGTCACCCAGCTTCCCCTAGTACATGCATTCTTAGCAGCAAAATCATCCAGCTCCATAATAGCATACATTGCTGAGAGTCCTCACACAAAGCAGGGAAATTCCACCCACTCCAGCATCTTCCACCCAATATCTTCCCAATCTATTGCTGAACCTCCCAACTACCCCCACACACACACACGTGACGACACCACCGGAGACCCTGGCTGAAAAATTCCCACACTATCCGCTAACATGTATTTGGGTTCTAAGTCATGGCTCAGGATATGTACTGCCTTGCGACAGTGCACCCTCATGTCGACTTTATAGTGCTGCACCACTGGGAGACCACACCACCGGCATCATAACCAAAGTTCCCACTCAGTCACATTATCCTGATACTGAGCTAACCAGTCTTTACCCTATCCTAGCCATGCCGAGATTCTAACTCCCGACCTTCCACATCGCACATGGGAGGCCTGCGCGGTTACCGATTCAGCCACTGCATCTGTTGTCCGCTAACAACAATGCAGCATTGTATTTACATGAACTCTCTGCTTCTTTTCCTGATATACTATAGCTTCTGCCCCTTGATTACACTTCAGCACCGCTGCCGGGCAAGCACTGACGATGACCCAGTTCAGGTACATATCTGTGCTCCGTCTATGCCTGTGCATGTTTACACAACTACTAACTGCAAGCAAAGCTCAAAGCAATCACCCACCTTCTAATTTCTACTCCTGCACACAGCACCGTTTTCCGTTCTCCTCATTTCATCTCCAGACTCATCACACAACTTTTCATTATTTTCCCGCTTTCGAAATATATTAAAAAAATTACATGTTGTAAAAGACCATATTCATAGTGCACACAAACCACAGTAACCTAACCTCTCTACTGGACTGGATTAATGCTGAGGAGTTTGTTTGTTTTGTTGTTTGTTTGTTGTTGTTTTACATCCTAGCAATATCTGAGGTCATATTCGGATGGGTCCCAACTTGTGACAATGCGCACTCATGGCAAGTTTATAGTGCTGTCCCACTGGGAAACCAGGCTGCCAGCACCATGACCTGGTATCCCACTCAGTCACATTATCCTGACACTGAGCACACCAGTCCTTGCCCTATCCTAATAATGCCGAGCACCTGGCTTGGAAGCAACAAGTATACCTTTTTAAGTCATTGGTTTGACCCGACCAGAACTCGAACCCACGACCCCACGATCTACCAGCACGGGAGACGGACGCTCTAACTCATTCGGCCATCCCGTCTGGTTCATGCTGAGGAGTAGAATGTGTCTTGTTGTTGCTGATGCTCTGTTGGAAGTACCAAGGTAGCATCATGTTGCATCTATAGTATATACTGCCTGCATTTTGAGTCGCTGTGAACAGGATGTGACTGTTCGCTCTTTGACACCTGACCGCCTCTGTCTGACCGATTGGCAACACTGACAAGATGGCCTTTATATGCCCATCTCCAGGATACTCTTTGCATCTGAGTTCTCATACATATTCATCTCTGCTTTCACAAAGAAAATATACGCCACAGTAATGGCCTGATGCAAGGTTTCATGTTGTGTATCTCCCTCTTAGAATATATATATATGTATATATATATTATAATATATATATATTATAATATAAATGGCTTCAGTGAGATTTAATGTACATATATATATATACTTCCATAAATATATATAGATAAAGGAATTTACTAATGTATGTGACTCCTCTTATTCTCAACTCTTTGGATGATCTGTTTACTAATGTAAAACAAGAAGAAATTCTAGCTTTCTTGAGGGCAGCAGGGCTGAACCACTTCATATAATTGATTAAAAAATCTTTACCAATTTACTAAGAATGACAATTTTTATCTGGACTTTTATTTCCATGACCATAATTGCTTTTCCATAATTGTTAGCTTATTAACTTCATAATTGTCTTTGGACAAATACTTGATTCTGTGCTTTTACGCTCCATGTAAAAGTGATAGTTAAACAAAAATGGACCGAATACAAGCTAAACACTTCGCTTTGTGAATATGGCCTTTCTGGTTGACTTGGCATAATACAACCACCTATCAATCCATCAACTATTTATATATAAATATATATATATGTAATATATATATCTGCATAGAGAAGTTTAATTGTTGATATGCCTTTCCTCTTCCGATATATGAGCAAGTTTAATTGCACCGTTGCTATACATATAGCATACATGAATCGTGTACATGCCCGTTCGTTAGATATAGAGGGAGAGCACTTCTTCTATATAGAGCATATAGCAACTGATTCTGCACAAACTAAAAATATGTAATGCACACTAGCTGCGCAATGCTATCTACGTCACATGATAATCCCTAAATAATGGTCTCTGCACTTAGCATTAGAGTAATTCATATGCAGTAAAATTGATAGCACACATGATTTTCCCAGAGGTGGATATATAATCTGAATATGGTGTATGTATATATAAATACACCTGATATCTGATTCTATGTCACATGGCATTGTATTGTGAGTAGAACTAAAAACTGGAGTGCATTGACCGCATCACCTATACATATTTAGATCCGAAATTGCTTTTTGTATCATTGACAAAAAAAGGAGCACTGAAGAAAAGTTGTTTAAAGAATATTCATGGCATAAATGTACAGGTATTTCAACCAACTATCCAACTAGGTTCGTTGTTGGAGTTTTACGTCCTGGCAACATCTAATATCATATCAGGACGAATACCGACTTGTGACAGTGCACACATATGGCAACTTCATAGTGCTGCCGCACTGGGAGACCACTACGCCAACACCATGAACTGATATCCTAATCTGTCACATTATCCTGACACTGATCCAACCAATCCTTGCCCTATCCTAATAGAGTAAGAATGCAGAGTGCCTGGCTAGATAGGGACAAGTATCAATTATTAACGCATTGGTTTGACTTGACCATGTTAAACAACTAGTGAAATGTTCCCAGTGAATGTTCCCTTCGTACAAATTAATGCCCACTTCACATCGTGCCATCAGCTCGCATCGACTCGAATCGAGAGGCACTGATGGGAGATTCGTGTTCACTCCACATCACAGCAATGCACGTCCACACAGAAAGAGGCACGCCCCACCCCTTTGTTAGACACAAAACTATACTTCACATGCCTGGACATCTGCAGCCACTGAATTTGATGCAGTCATTCTCATTTGGTTACAGGCAGGAAACATCTCACAACAGCATTGAGTAGTAGATGTTTACCTGTCCTACCAACATCTAAGGTAATATCAGGATAGGTACCGACTTGTGACTGATAGTGCACACTCATGGCAACTTGATAGTGCTGTTCCACTGGGATACCAGGCTGCCAGCACCATGACCCGATATCCCACTCAGTTACATTATTCTGATACTAAGCTAATCAGTCCTTTTCCTATCCTATTAATGCCAAACACCAGGCTAGGTAGTGACAAGTCTAGGCTAGGTAGTCACATTATCCTGATACTGAGCTTACCAGTATTTACCCTATCCTAGCAATGTCGAGTGCCAGGCTAGGTAGAGACAAGTATCAATTTTGTAAGTCATTGGTTTGCCTCGGCCGGGATTGTACCTCCCGACCTCTCCGCATGCGAAGTCGGCACTCTACCGATTCAGCAACTGGGTTCGGTCACTGAATAGTGGAGCAACCATCAACAGCTTGGAGTACAATCCTGAAACAAAATATGATTATCAGTCTCGTCCGAAATGGGACCTTCCATTGGGTGCTTTGAACACAGTTGTCCGTATGCTTCAGACTCAGAGCACTGAAGCGACAACAGACCTGGCCGTGTTGGATTACTGTCATACTGTCACCCCAGGATTGAGAGACTCCCTCTCTATTGGTGTATTACCTCACCCACCTATTGTCATCGTCAGCATCATTATCATTATCATAATTATCAACAATAGTATCAATATTATCATCATTATTATCATTATTATCAGCATTAGTATTAGTATGATTATCATCAGTATTATCATCGGTATCATAGTTGTCATCCGTGTCATCGTCATCAACAACATTATTATAATCTCATTATAATCATTATCCTCACTATACTCATTAATGCAGTACCTCGGATACCTTAGGTGCTAAAATACCTCAGGGAGTTTGACGCCCCTACCTTGCAAAGTTGTAAACACCTGCCTTGTGGTACACGTTCTGGTTCTTGATAGAATCAAAGGCTAAGGGAGCAAACCCTAACAGAAAACCATGTTATTGTGGTAGCATTAAGGGTGGTGATGAATTGAACTCCCAACATCTCCCAATCAGCCACTGCAGGGACAAATAGTTTGCGCCTGTCTTGACATGTTCTTGCCATTGTGAGACCTCTATTTGCTCCCTGAGAGAATGCTGCTAGTAGCTTTCAAAAGCCAGCAGCACTTCAACACTTAGCAAGCAGCTTTTATGAAATGTACCACTGCACAAAGCGGCGCTTAAGTAATGAAAGCAGACAGCATGATGATGATGATTCATTATAAACAGTGTAAACAATATAATCATTATAATCACTATGATAACTATTATCCATATCATTACTATCATCATTATCATCATTAGCATCATTATAATCATCAGTATCATTATTACCATTACCAGCATTATCATCAGTATCGCCCTGATTATCATGGTTATCATTATCATCATCGATATCATCATTAATGTAATATTATCATTATTATCATCATCATCATTATTATAAACCACCGCCAATCAGATTCATCTGTGCATTAACCTCCTTTATCAACTCCCGTGATGGGACCGGTGGCGCCCCCACTCGGCATCCCACCTCACTAGGAGCCCTTGACGGCCTGTGTCAGACTGTGTGAAACCATGTATATTTAAAGGGCATGGATGGGTTGGTGTCAGTCTGGAAGAACATACCATTTGTGTGGCTGTTGCTTTTCGTACCATACTCCCTCCTTTAATTATCATTTCACTCCAATTTTGTTTTAACCCTAAAGTGGACTGAAACCCAAGATGGCACTTTAACGAGATTACTAATGCTATATCATTAACTACGTCACAACAAAATAGAACTCCGAGTGGTTTATTTGGTATATATTCATATGAGCCTGTCTCAAAAGGTGATAACGCTTTTTTTGTGCGTGTCCAATGTAACGATTGACACAAAACAGCAGAGAAACGGTTACACTGAAAACACAAGGACATTTACTTCAAATCAATAGGTATTCTATTGGGTCTATGAAACACCATGTAAACAACAAATCAGTTTATCCTGAGCAAATGCATGAGCAGATAGTATGTTGATCGTTACAATGGACAAAGTTTTGTCCCATATTTCTTAGCACCTTTTAAGACGGTCTCATATATAAATTATATCTATATATATATATGTTGCGTGGGTGATGAAAATAGGAAATACTGCCCCTAGAGTGAGAATCTAACCACATCTCTTGCATTCCGGGCCAGTGTGCTAACCATTACACCAGATGAGCTCCCTAAAGTGACCACCCTACCCAGGCCTACCTGTCTATGTGGGTCCTTACATGAGAGGCCAGCGCAGACCACTATATATATATTTGCGGAAGGTCGTGAGTTCAAATCCCGATAGAGTAAAACTAGTCAGTGTCAGGATACTTATGACTGAGTGGGATATTAGGTCATGGTGCTGGTGGCGGGGTCTCCCACTATAAATTTGTTTAAAAATCTATATGTGGTAAATGGCAACAAACAAACATTTGAAAGATAAGTAGTCGATGAGGTATTTAAGTAGATTACTGTTTCAGAGATATGACCGTAGCTGTTGCTAGGATGTAAGATCCCAACAAACAAACATTTTAAGGATAGATCGTCGCTGAGGGCTTCAAGTAGATACTCGATTTAGAGATATGACCGTAGCTGTTGCTAGGGTGTAAAACCCAAAGAAACAACAATTTGAAGGATAAGTAGTTGCTGGGTAGTGAGTGCTTCAAGTTGAATAAGTGATTCAGGTCACGTAATGCTGTGCCTTTCCTTCGGTATTCACATAAAGATTCACCCTGTACTTGTAGTACACGGGTGAAGGCCGACGTACTGTGAATCCGGGCTAAAATAGCTTCAGTATGGAACACAAACTAGAAACTGTGGCTCCAGTAGCAGATGGCTACCCATATAGCCACAGAGGTGGTGAAATGGGCGAGAATGCAAAAAGACAAGATGGCGGCGCTAGAACGCCATCGATTTCACTGTATGTTTTATTACATTTTTCAACTCAAACGTAGCGGGTAAATATGAAGATATATATAAAGAATATATTTTGCGTCTTAGATTGTGAAATTAGGCTCTCATTTCATTTCTCCGCTTTTTCGACCGCTTTTATATAGGGCTGGTATTCACCCGTGTACTGTGAGTACGGGGTAAATCCTTTATCTAATATACACCTAGCTGAAGGCCACACCTAATGGAGGGCGATTTTTCAATCATACACTCCTTTAATATTTGTACATATTGCCACCGGCCATCGCAGCCCCAGGTCGGTTCGCGGGATTCTATAGAGTAAAAAAGCTGAGGCGACGGCTGATTTATAGTGGCGAGTGTGCAGCATGACAGTGGGACCAGGCGAAAACAGGCCCATATATCACGCTTTCTGTGTTAATATAGGCGTGCTTTTATATGTACACCCTGTGCTGTATACTAAGTGGACCACCGGCCGGAAACCAGCCGGTGTTCAGGCACTTCCGGCGGAAACAGGAACACCCTCACCCACCACCGGTAGGAGGGAGCGTTTCAAACCTCCCCCCACCGCAAAAAAAAACACCGCACAAAGAAACCGCACACAAAAATAACCCATAAAAAACTCCCACAAAAACATACCCGATTTCTGCTGACGACCTCAATGCATTGAACCCTGGTGGGTATCATCAGCCGCTGGTTCTAGCGAGTAAGGGGACAGGTCAAAGTTCAGTGAGTGTGAGCGGGAGATAATACCATCAGCTGCCCCCTGGTGGATAGGAGACACATTTACCCTAGGGCTGCAGTGAATGCAGGTTCCTGAATTGCTTGCATAGCAGGCAGTAATCTCGTCATTATATAATGCATATATAAGGCGTATATAATTATATATACACATATCCACTATCCCCCCATTTAAAACCCATAATAATAGGGAGTGTAGAGTCACCTAATCCTACCCCCCTACCCCCCTCCCCCCCCCCCCATCTGCGGAATGGATGTTCCACTTGGTTAGTTTCTTTTTTTTCTTCTTTTATTTTTTGATGGGATGTTTATGCTGTCCATAGCCTGATGCATTTAACCTGCCACTTCTGCCTCCATATATAAATTGGTCATTCTCAGAAACTGTACCACATATAGTTGGTTTCTTATGTTACATTGTTAATGATTCTGCCTCTCTTTGTAGGGGATTGTAAGTTAAATAGTTAGTGTTGACTCTGGGTATTAAGTGTGTTAGCAATACTACATGTATTTAACGTTGCATAGTCCGATGGTTTGGAATTTCTGTATTTTTTCTGAGATAAATATATTAGATCAGTCACTAGTATCTACTTTACATTAGTTCAAAGTTACTTTTATTTTAAATGGTAAACATTTCAGTTATTTTGAGTGCAAACATGGAAAATTAGTTTTGGCAAGCTTGCCAAAAGTCTGACACTATAGACTTCTCCAGTAACAGGTTCTGTTAAATTGACTCACTATTGCCTTCTATGCAGAAACAAGTGCTTAATAAGTGCATCAGTATCTAAGTTAGAAATGTAAAATAAGATCTAGATGATTGGTTTGGTTTGGAAAATTTGATATTTCATTGGACTCTGCAGTTTTAATATATCACAGAAAATGCATCCAAAATATGCTTATATGATTTTGTGCTAAAGTGAAAATATGAAAATTTGCATATAGACAACACGCGTCTACCCAAACATTTGTTTCAACTTTTTTCTTGTAAGATGCAATCCTATTTACTTAAATGTAATCAATAAAACCTTGTTTGTATTTGTTGTGTATGTTAAGATGATGTTATGGATCGACGTTACATGGCTAACTTTAATGGCTTTCTAAATTTGTATAAGTTCGAATAAAAAGATTTTAAAAAAAAGGTAAACTCCGACATATGTACAACATACAAACCTTTGTATACATCTTGATTCTGCTGCTCTTTGGAATGGTTTCACTTTCGGTTTCCATGTCACAAAAGTGGTACACTTTCTGAGAACAACCCATATATATCGAAACATAGCTTCAGTACAAATGAGGGAGAAACAAACAGGTAGTGGGTTGAGTAGTTTTAATCTCTGGCAAGGATTATAGACCCTTGCCCCTAACAGGGAACGTGGAGCCACCAGTACATTGTTGGTCTTATGGAGTATAACAAATAATAATAATAATTAACCCTTTGTAAAGTCGACGGCTGGCAGTTTGAGTGGTGTAGATAGGCTAATAGGAAATCACTACAGGCAAGGAAGGAAAGCAGATATAGAGTGAAACGTAGGAGAGTTAGACTCCCTCATTTATTATATATATATAGTCTCAGGAATCAAGATGGTGGTACACACATGATCAACTCCTCCAATCAATAACAGGCATTCCTATATCAACCAATGAGGGCCTAGAACCTTGTAACCAATGCATGCTGTGTAGTTCTACAGTGCCCTGTTGTGGCTGGGTGTGCAATGATCCATAAATATCACTTGGGGGGGAGCGGGTATGTGAGGAGAGTTCCAAAGACTCTCTCACATGTCAAGAAGTGACCCTCTCTCATGTCAAGAAGTGACCCTCTCTCACTCTCTATATTAATACATAATCTCCATACTAACTCCAGAATGGATTACCAATTCCACACAATCCCATATGCCTTTGGTCTTACATACTATTTATTATTATATAGACCATTTGCATTTTATTATAGAATAGTTCTCCATAACCAATATCCTAAATATCGGAAAGTTTTACACCTTACGTATCGTTATACTCGCATAATATATTATACCTCATATATATATATATATATATACATATATAGTATAGTTATACGAATCTTACCTGGGTATAGATGATGGATAACTGTTGTTTTCCCGAGGTATAAGCCTCGGGTAGACGTGGGCTAGGGAGAAAGAAGCACGTGAGGTACCAGCAATTTTAACCTACTTATTCAGGATAAAAATGATCTTTCAATACAATGGATACTATGATTTTCCCGTAATGGTACACCAAGGGGATAGACGTGGTAGGGCGTGGTGGGTGGGCCCTAGACCACGTCTACCCGAGGCTTATACCTCGGGAAAACAACAGTTATCCATCATCTATACCCAGGTAAGATTTGTGTAACTATACCTCGGTATACAGCCTCAGGCTAGCCTCAGGCTAGGGAGACTTTTACATAATTCATTTTTATCCTTAATATCATTCATTCTTATTATAACATTCAACGTTATTGTTCTCACCTATTCTTGTTAGTTGGCGAGCAGGCGCTTTGCAATGCCGGTAGGCTTTTCTAGTCGTTTGTTGTAATGTTTTGCAAACGACTTAGCCGTCTTCCAGCCTGCGTGCGCTAGTA
The DNA here is from genome assembly GCA_030323885.1 of Branchipolynoe longqiensis. Classification (NCBI taxonomy): domain Eukaryota; kingdom Metazoa; phylum Annelida; class Polychaeta; order Phyllodocida; family Polynoidae; genus Branchipolynoe; species Branchipolynoe longqiensis. The sequence continues at coordinate 29,741,974 of CM059191.1, forward strand.
TTCTTTTCACAGAAATACCTAGCAACCATGCCTTGGAGACCATGGCACCTCTAGTTGAGTGGGAAGAGTATTTGCCCGTATCCACTCCAGCCAATTTCGATACCGTAATTGTCCATCTGGCAAGGGTGTCTCGTGAAATTGCCTCACTAATAGTTGTTGTGATGCACGTAAATCCTTTGTCTTAGATATATAAGCCCGTATGGCTGACACAACACACAATTTCCGATCATTCGGAAAGCAGTCTAAGTGAACCGTCGATAAAGGGTCACCTAACGTGTTCGATTTGAGCAATTGTGCTAAATCAAACGTAGCTTGTTTCTTGTCTATTTCTAATCCAGTTAAGGATAAAGCAACAATCGTCTGTCCTCTGTGTCCCGTTACTAATAATAACAGGACCGCGACCTTAAAACCTAATTTTTTATATCTAACCATGAGTTGTGAGGCCAAGCCTGGAACAACTTAAATACTATAGAAACATCCCAAAACCGACTATACTTTGGTTTTGGAGGATTCCTTTGATAAATTGACCGAAGTAGATAACAAAGGACATAATGTTTTCCAACTGTTTCACCATCAATTCTAGGTAATATGATTGATAACGCACATCTTGCCGCATTGATCGACCCAAAGGATAGTCCTTCATCCTCTAGAGAACGAAGAAAACAAGCTACTTGTGAAATTGTTGGGTTTGTTGGCTTGACTTTCATTAACAAACAATGTACACCCCATTTCCTTAAATAGGTTGTGTACATTTTGACCGTACCTGGCCTCCAGGCATCAGATACTATCCTATTCTCAGTAATTTTGTCCAATCCAAATTGCTGGAGCTGTTTCCTTAGAAAAGGAATGCCAATAGGGGCGTCGTTGACACGTCGCCGTGAACCACTAGCGGTCCGTGGTGCGTCAGATTCCCGAGTTTTCTTGGGAATCGTATATGTTCTTTTGCCAGTTGTGAAACTGCTGGCAGCCAAGGTTGCGTGTCCCAATCGGGCACCACCATTATAGCATGTGTCCCTTCCAAGCCGATTTTCCTCACAACTCGGCTGATAATGCTAAACGGTGGGAAAATATAAAAATAATTATTGTCCCAGGTAATAGCAAATGCATCTACTTTCCAAGCATCCGGTTCAGGATGCCAAGAAACATAACAAGGTAATTTGTTATTATTTCGTGATGCAAACAAGTCAACTTTAGGTGTACCCCAATTTTCACAAATGAAGTTAAACAAAGGTGTAGAGAGACCATTCTAAATGGTCATGGAAATTTCTACTTTTATGGTCTGCAAGAGTATTTTGTGATCCTGGAAAATGCGCTACAGTCAGCCAGACTTGTTGAGCCTGTGCCCAGTTCCAAATCAGTTTAGACAACTGATTGCAAGGCTTTCATTTGGTTCCACCCATGTTACGAATATATGCCATGGCAGTAGTATTATCAGTTAGTATTCTAACTTGTGATTTATTTATCTTTACTAAACTACATAAGCCCAGATAAATAGCACGCAATTCTAGTGCATTAATATGGTCTGATTTTTCATCATCAAGCCATCTACCTCCTGTTGTGACCCCATCTCGATGAGCTGCCCAACCTTCTAATGAAGCATCAGTAGTTATTACTGTATTAGGTTCCGCCATGCGGATTGGATTTGGTGAACTTGCTATGTGTTGCATCCACCATCCAATATCCTGTAGCCCTTCTTGCGAAATAAACATCTTTCGCTCAAAATTCCCTTTAGTTTGTGCTAACGCTAAATTTTTATCTATTTCTAGAGATTTAATATGGGCCTTCCCGTATAGAATAGCGGGTGCATACGATATCATTATCCCAATAAGGACTGCGACCTGTCTAATTTTAGGTTTTTGTAACTTAATAAGCTGGGTCGCTGTATTCATAAACTTAATTAGTTTTTGTTCTGTTATCGACACTGTAAGAGACTGTGTATCCAGAATAAACCCTAAACATTTGAATTGTTTTGTTGGTTTAAGCACTGACTTTTGTGGATGTACATGAAACCCCAGTTTAGTGAGTAATGCACATAAATCCAAAACTGCATTCACACAATCAATTTGTGTTGATGCTATAATAAAGGAATCATCTATGTATGGGAACATTATGTGACCCTTCCGCGCCATTACTGAGAAAACAGGTTTAAGCAGTTTAGTGAATAAACGAGGGGCACAAGCTAAACCATTCGGCCTGCAGGTAAACTCATATAGTTGGTTATCCCAAAGAAACCGAAGAAATTTCCGGTCTTTTTCCCTTATGAGAGGCGTATAATATGCATCTTGTAAATCAACACTAGCCATCCACGCATTTAGCGTAATCAGATCTCGTGCCGTATCTAGCGAAAACATTTTAAAATGTCGATATTCAACCATTTTATTAAGGATTGTTAAATCCAGGATCATTCGAACCTCGCCATTAGGCTTTGGTCTCGAGAAGATGTTTGAAATAAACTCTCCTGAACAGTGTGTCAATTTTTGTAATATTCCTTTCTCAAAGAATCTTTGTGCCTGTTTAGTTAGTGCCTCTCGTTCAACCGGTTCAATCTTATAAGGAAAAGGTATACTGCCTTGTACCGGAATTTGTGTGAAGGGAATGTGAACACCCCTAACTATTTGTAAAATTTCTTGGTCACTAGTAATTTTGTGCCACTCAGAAATATGATTATTGATATTGCCAGCCACAAAGTTGCTTACAGTTTGTGTGGTTTTAGAGGCTGCAAGGACTTGTAACGTCTGTGTTTGGACCTCTACTTGGACCCGCCCCTGGGGAAGGGTCTCGGCGAGTTGACGTAGTGGCCATGCAGTGTTGTCGGTCCAGCCTGAGCGAGCGCCCCGGTCCCGAAAAGCTTGACCGAAGTTTGAGCCCGGTCTGGTTCCCCTGGTGAACCGTCGTGGACGAAAATCCCCTCGTGACCTTTTGAAACGAGGGGTTTCCTGTTTCTTCTTGCCATCCATGTTTTTGCCACTCTTGGCTGCAGTTCCTACCTCTTTATAGAGGTATTGTAGTTGACCGCCAAACATTTTAGTGTTATCTAAAGGTTTCCCTTTAATCGGCTCTGGAGCGAGAAAGAGCGTAAACTCTTTCCCATCATTATCCGTAATCTTCTTTGAGCGAGCCACTTCTTTGCCAGCATCTGTGCAAACCGACTTGAAGACATTTTCATATCTTCGGTACGACAGGTAATTACCTGCCGCCGCTAACAATGCAATTCCTTTGTCCATCATTTTAGCCAAAGACGAGAACTTATTTTCTCTTTGCATTCTATTTGCCACAGGAGCAATAGCTGTTAGGGTACCAAGCACCGCCTTATGCACTGTGTGCAACACACCCTCAAATCTCTTATGGTCATCCGTCATATTGACATCTCGATCCATCTCCTTAATGATGGAGTTGGGAACACCTTTGATACCTGTTAACTCATCTCCTAACTTGGAGATAACTTCCGCCGGTTTAAACGTGCGGAAATGGCCATTAATGGTCTCGCGCATAGGCGTAGTGGTTTTAACATGCTTAGCCTTTGGCTTCTCCACTTTCTTAGCCACTTTGCCCCCAATGGCAGCATAGACACCCTCATATTGTGTGTCTGAGTCTGATTCCGTAGAAGTGGAATCTGCGGAAGAATCGGAAGAAGAATCTTTCCTCTTCTTCTTCTTCTTGGACTTGGTCTTCCGCTTTTTGCGAAGTCCAGTCTTCCCCCGTTCTTTGGTGAAATCATCACCAGAAGAAATGATATGTTTCTTCTTTTTCCTCCGTTTAGGAGAAGGAGGAGGAGGAGCCTTAAGCTCCATCGCTGAGTCTGTCTCCGAGAAATCCTCGAAAGACGATTCCTGTTGGACACTCGGCATTCACCGTTTACGAGACACCGGTGGTTTGAGAGCCATAATATGACTCTCCATCGCCGCAAACCGAGTCTCCCAATTTTGAGCCGCGGCGCCGTCAGGCACTATGTCCTCGTCCGCCTCGGAGAGAATATGTGCCCCGGGCTGTGTCGAAGGCACTGCCGACAACACGGGTGAGGAGTCGTACTCCTCGTCCAGTCCACTCGGAACACGCCCCTCGGCTGCTGCTGCACCGCGCTTACTCCGCTTCGTGGCCCTCGGGAACTGAAACAAAGATTTTTGGTCAGTCCCGGTATATATATATGTCTCAATATGGTTGTTTCAAACTCATTTGGACATCTAGTGGTGTTAGAGAATGTGTTTATACCGTTATAACGCAGGCGTAATAAGCTAAATTTGTGCGTGGGTTGTGGGTCAAGCCCAAACCTTACGCGGGGTCGGGACCAGTGTATCGGCCCGCCCATCCCTCTGTTCCGCACACTTCTCCCACCTGTGACTACTACGTCAACAAGTTGGAGAAAATGCTACGAACTCGGAGAAACGCCTGAAAAAGTTTTGTCTAGGGGAGTCTATAAAAGAAACCCAGGAGCATCTCCAACATTACTCTCTATTAGAGTACGAGAGAATTTCCCCACAGTGAAGATGAGGCAGAAGCCCACCATCTCCTACCCATTAATAAACCTCTCACTCTATACACATACAGGATCGCAAACCCAACCCCACAGGTCGTTGACTGAACCGCTAATGATCGGTTCCATTCCTTCGAGAAGGAAATCCTTCGCGAAGGAATTCTATCCTTGGTATTTGTTTATAACCAAATACTCGTCCAAAATGGACCAAAGAAAGTTAAACTTCCATTAATGATGCTCTAATGCTTCATAATTAAGCTAACCACAGTTTTTATTATACTTACTGCGTATTTGCTTGTATGTAGACTAAATTTGCCGGAGCAACCCAACGACACGTAATCCAGTCGTGAGTTGTATATGCTAATTGCTGGTACCTCACATGCTTCTTTCTCCCTAGCCTGAGGCTAGCCTGAGGCTGAGGCTGTATACCGAGGTAAAATATATATATATATATATAAACATAAAATCTTGATGTATCTGACATTCATATGATGTGCTATATAAGAATTTAGTCGAATATAAATAATGGGATTTGCAAAGTGTATAATACCTGCTAGTGCCTGACACCCACCCTCGCAACATTGCCGTGCACTGTCTTAGTCGGAGCCACACATTACTTATATATAATATTTATCATAACAGTTTTAGGATTCAAATATATTCATCTGGATGCAGTTATCTCAGTATATATTTGAGTTTTTCATCCTGGCAACATATAAGGTCATATCAGGACATATCAGGATGGGTACCGACTTGTGACAGTGCACACTCATGGCGACTTTATAGTGCTGCCCCACTGGGAAATCAGGCCACCAGCACCATGACCTGATATCCTATTCACTCACATTATCCTGACACTTAACCAACCGGTCCTTGAACCTATCCTAATAATGTCAAGCACCTGGCTAGAAAGCGACAAATATCAATGGTTTGACGCTACCGGGAATTGAACTACCGACCTTCCGCACGGAAGGCCTGCACTCTGCCATCTTATGGTGCATGCTCGCTATGTGCACCTGTGGCTTAATTTTGTATCTGCCAGTTGTCATCTTCAGATCTATAAACACATTACCCTGTCATTCCTGTATTCTGCTGTACAGTCAAATTATTCCATTACACTTTGCAAAGACAATCCCAGTCTCAGACACACATCTGGTGCTAAATAGGTCACGGAGAGGCATTTACACCATGAAGACAAAGATTCTAGCGGTTATTATTCACAACCTTCCCCACACTCGCCTCAGTCAGCTGGACATAATGGCCGAATTGATAGTTGATTGGTTGGTTGTTGGAATTTTACGTCCTGACAACATCTATGGTAATATCAGGACGGGTACCGACTTGTGATAGTGTGCACTCATGGTGACTGTGAAATCAGGCCACTGGCACCATGCCCCAATATCCCACTCACTCACATTATCCTGACACTGAGCCAACCAGTCCTTGCTCTATCCTATTAATACTGAGTGCCATGCTAGGAGGCAACAAGTATCAACTATAAAGTCATTGGTTTGACTCGACTGAGAACCGAACGCCGAATTGGTAAGAACACTGTTGCCTTTCCATGTGGAAGGTCACATATTCAAATCCCAGCCGAGTAAAACAAAAAACTTACAAAATTGATAGTTGTCACAATACCTAGCCTTGCACTTGGCATTAATAGGATAGCACAAGGACTGGTTATCTCAGTTTTAGGATCATGTGACTGAGTGAAATATCAGGTCATGGTGTCTGCAGCCTGGTTTCTCAGTGGGGCAGTAGGAAAAAGTAACCACCAGCATGAGAATGAGCATGAGCCTATTTGGCTATGTGGCTTCTTGCCTGAGAGGCCAGTGCACGCTACTATAGATCTATCTGTATGCATGTACGCATATATATACAAATGCATATACATTTATATATGTTTGAAGTGAGAGTTGGGAGACCATTGGAGCCGGTTGCCAGGCGGAGCGAAGCAGAGTGTGCCCGGTTACAGAGGGGCCTGCGGAGAATAATGGTTGTTGTGAAGCAAGAGGTGCCCGGAAAAGGGCACTGAAAAACATTAGGGACTATTCTTTATTTATATACACATAATAAATTATGTAGCATATCTATTTATATTTATATATATTCAAATATAGATATCTATACATATATTTATATTTACAAAATATGAGGATATCTCCGGCGCGAGTGATGTTTTTAGGATATGCACGTACCGACGAGCGAGGAGCGCCGGAGGTGGCGCCACCAGTCATGAATATGAAGGAGGCAGTACAGAATATCGTGTAATAATAATAATAAACACAATGATAATAATAATAAGGAAATAATTTGCTTCCACGCCTTTATACTCGCATACTGCGTTATACATCACATAAATATATGGATGCATATATCTATATTTACAAAATATGAGGATATATATATATATATTTATATATATGTAAGTAGCATAGCGATGCAGTATACAGGATCAGCGGTACCTCAGTAGGAACAGACGGGCATCCCATTGACATTGCAACCTGTGCTCAAGTCTGCATATTGTATGTGTCCGGTCTTGGCTTCCCGTGCATTGCCCTTTATTATACCATAGGTGTGATGGAGTGTGTGGCTATACGTCACATTGAATACGGCGAGCGTGACATTCTCAGCGAATTCAGACTTCCTGATGCAGATAAAAGTCACCACAGAGACAGCGTATATTAATGGTGGACTACTTGCAGAAGGGCATCGACTGGAAGGAAACGAATGATGCAGGTTCCACGTGTGGTGGTATGGTTGGTTGTTGGAGTTTTACGTCCTGGCAACATCTAAGGTAATATCAGGACGGGTACCGACTTGTGACACAGTGAGGCACTCATGGTGACTTTATAGTTCTGCCCCATTGGCAAATCAGGCCGCAAGCATCATGACTTGATATCCCGCTCAGTCATATTCTCCTGACACCGAGCCAACATGTCCTTGCCCTGTCCTAATAATGCTGAGGCGACAAGTATCACATTTTTAAGTCATTACTTTGACTTGACCAGGAATTGAAGTCCCGACCTTCCACACGGGAGGCCTGCACTCTACCGATTCGGCCACTGGGCCCGGTATATGTGATGTATAAACATTCGAGTATAAAGGCGCGGAAGGGAATTATTATTATTATTCTTCTATTTCATTATCTACCAACCATTGTCCTCGATGTATTTGCCTCCTATATCTACATACTGCTACTGGTGGCGCCACCTTCGGCCTCCACCTGTACTACGGGCTCTCCCATTGTCATTCAAGCCCATGAATTGAACTCCCGACCTTCTGCACGGGGCCCTGATGTCCCTACCATATCCATGCCCACCTGTGTATGCGACTCTTTGCCTGAGATGTCAGTGCAGACTACTACCTATAAATATATCTCTATAGACATATCCATGTGCGTATATATATATATAGTATAGTTATACGAGTCTTACCTGGGTATAGATGATGGATAACTGTTGTTTTCCCGAGGTACAAGCCTCGGTTAGATGTTGGCTAGGGAGAAGGAAGCGCGTCAGGTACCAGCAATCTTTACCTACTTATTCAGGATAAAAATGATCTTAAACTCAAATGGATACTTTAATGTTTTCGTCTTGGCACAAGCAAACATAATAGATGTGGCAGGGTGTGGAGGGTGGGCCCTAGCCAACATCTAACTGAGGCTTGTACCTCGGGAAAACAACAGTTATCCATCATCTATACCCAGGTAAGACTCGTATAACTATACTATTTTACCTCGGTACTACGCCTCAGGCTAGCTTCAGGCTAGGGAGAATTTTACATAACTTCATTTTTATCCTTAATTCATTCATATTTAAAACCATATCCATTCATAGTTTTTTACATTTCATACAGTATTCATTAGTATTAATACTTTTAACTTCACCTGTCTTGTTAACTGGTGAGTAAGCGTGTGGCGAGGCCACTCGACTTTTCTAGTCGTTTGTTGTAATGTTTTGCAAACGATCTAGCAGTTTTCCAGCCTGCGTGTGCCAGGATTCTCTTCACGGAGATCCCTAGCAGTCATGCTTTATAGACCCCGTGTTGAATGGGAAGCATAGCATCCTGTATCCACTCCTGCCTTCAGAACTGTAATGGTCCATCGTGCAAGAGTGTCTCTTGAAATGCCCTTGTGTGGTTTAATAAAACTCACCAACAGTTAGTTGTCTTGAATTCCTAACGTCTTTTGTCTTGAATAAATATCTCCGTATGGCAGACGCTACACAAAGTTGTCGGTAATGCAGGAAACTGTTTAAATGCACTGTGGATAATGGATCCCCTGTGCGGTTTGATTTCAATAATTTCTGTAAATCAAATGTCGCTTCCTTGCGATCTATTTCTAAACCGTCCAGGGACAATGCTACAAAGGTTTGTCCCCTGTGTCCAGTGACTAACAGTAACAATACTGCTAGCTAAAATCCTAGCTGTTTTATATTCAAAAGAATATTACGAGGCCATTTCTTAACTAATTCGAATACCATTGACCCATCACAAAATCTATTATATTTTGGCTTTTGGGGATTCCTTTCGTAAACTGATCTCAAAACCACTGAATAACTTGGTGTTCACCAACTGTCTGTCCATCTGCTCAGGGAAGTATAACAGATAAAACGCATCTTGCAGCTTTACTCGCTCAAAACCAATAAACCTTGATTTTCTAGCACCCTTAAAAATCTAACAACTCTTGGCTCCTAAGGCTACTCCTGCCATACATGGCTGCGTGTCCCAATCTGGAACTATCAAAATTCTATATGTGTTTTGTCCATTCTAATCTTCCTTGCTACTCTGCTGATTAGGCTGAATGTTAGGAAAAAGTAATAAAATTGATTGATTTCCCCACATCAAAGAGAAAGCAGCATCCACTTCCCAAACATTAGTCTCTGGATGCCATGAAACCAATTTTTATAATTTGTTATTATTTCTTGATGCAAACAAATGTAAAGGTGTCCAATTCCCAAATTAATTTCGTTATTTTATTATATGGTTTGGACTTTGTCCCTCCCATGTTGCAAATGTAAGCCATTGCTGTAGTACTATCTGTCAAAATAAAATAGCTGGGCATAGGCTATTCTAATACCTATTAGAACAGCAACTTGCCTTATCTCTGGCCTGGTTAACTGTAATAACTCACATGCTGTAACAGTCATGAATAAAATATTTCTAACTTAGTAAATGTTGTACCTTAAATCATTTACTGCATTTTGACAAGCTGCTTTCGACTGCGCCCCACTAAATAAATCATCAATATACGGGAACATAATTATGTCCTTCACGCCCCATGAGCGAAAAGAACTTAGTAAATAAGCAAGGCGCAAGCTAACCATTTGGTAAACAAGTAATCTCATATAGTTGTTCTTTCCAAGTAAACATTAAAGTTTTTCAATCTGCTTCATACATTGGGACTATGTAACCTGCATCTCTAAGATCGACACTTGCCAACCAAGCACCTTTGGAAAACAAGTCTCTTGCCGTCTCCAAAGAAATCATTTAAAAGATGCTAATCTTCGACTCACTTATCAAGTGTTGTTAAATCTAAAATCATTCTCACCTCTCCATTGGGCTTAGGTCGAGAAAAAATATTTGAAAATATATTCTCCTTGAATAATTGATTTTAAATAAAAAATTCCCACTCATTATCTAATGGTTCTCTCTCATCTTTATCAAATCGATAAGGAAAAAGAAATTACATCCTGTGCTGGCAAAGACGTAAAAAGGGAGTACGTTTTCTGTCGTTCTTACCAAATTAACCCCAGTTTCCACTTCCTTAAAGAGGTACTGGAGCTAACCACCAACATAACCGGGGAGGCTTAAACTGTCGCCACCGTTGACCAGTCCTTATCATCAGACATGGGAGCCTCGGGCTTACTACTTTTCATAGCCAACTACGCCTCAATGATCCTGTAATGATCAAACACTTGTTTGTTTGTTTGTTGTTTTACATCGTAGAAACATGTAAGGTCATATCAGGACAGTTACCTACTTGTGACAGTGCACACTAATGGCAACTTAATAGTGCTGAAACCCAAGCACGACCCCATGATCTACCCACATGGGGGACAGACGGTCTAACTCATTCGGCCATCCCGTCTGGTCTCAACCAAATGTCACAACAGGTTAAGAAACCTCAGTTTGTGCATTCACTGGTGTTGGAGAACATATTTATACCGTTCCAAAACAGACATGAGAACAAAAATCTTTCTCTTGTGAGTGTCATAGGATTCTGGTTCAAAACCAAACCCAAATGAGGGGTAGGGACCAGTATATCGGTAGCCTCCCACACTCTCCATCCCGTACGCCTTAATAAAACCACATGGGGAATCTTTGTCAGAAACCCAGGAACAAGTCCCAACGAGGTGTGGCTCCAACCACACCTCTCTCCGTTCAGCAACGGGTGGCAATTACTGGTGTTGGAGAATGTATTTACACCGTTCCAACACAGGCGTGTAAGCTAATGTGTAATGTCGTAGGGTAACGGTATGGAAGCCGAAACCAAACGAGGGGTAGGGACCAGTAAACCGGTACCCTCCCACACTCTCTGTTCCGTACACTTCTCCCTCCTGCGGCTACTGCGCCAGCAAGTTGGAGAAAATGCTATGAAACTCGGAGCGTACGCCTAACTATGGGGAGTCTATAAAAGAAACCCAAGACTATTTCCAATGCAAATCCATAAAAGAGACCGCGGAAATAATCCCAAAAAGACGAATGAGGCTCCGTTCAGCAACGGGCGGCTTGTTGAAAAAATATTACCTGTGATGTGGCAACCACCAACACCGACATACCAAACAGAAAAGTAGCTACTACTCTAAGCTAACTGAAGCATAATTCCGATAACCCCTTACGGGTTCATATTTAATAAATTAAAATAAATATAACAAACTGCAAAGCTATAGGCTTGGCAGGAGCAAACCGAAAATCCGGTTCCAACCACCCCTTACGGGCCTCGCTCCTCCGCCTACCGTCAACAACACCATATCCGACATCGGTGTATAAAATGAAAGTGTAATTCCATAAAAACGAAAAAACACCACGAGATGCACAATTAATTCAATAAATTAACAAAAAGTAAGCATAAATACACAAGAAATACATATCCTCCGGTATTCTTGGGTTATAAACTCATGAAGTCACCATAGCAATAGCGATAAACGGGAGACAAGAAATAAACTAAATGGCGAACCCAAATCAAGCGTACCGGCACACAACTCGGTTAAACGCTAATAATTACTTTAATAAATTCGCCAATTTAATAAAACTTGCACCGAAGACTCCACAGGTCTTAATAAACACTCCTGTGAAAAATATAGTCCAACTTACTGTGAATTATGTAGTTATTTGTCGATAAAGACCGCTGTCACATCGCACATGTCTTCACAGTGCGAGATCCGTATGCTAATTGCTGGTACCTGACGTGCTTCCTTCTCCCTAGCCTGAAGCTAGCCTGAGGCGTAGTACCGAGGTAAAATATATATATATATATATATATATATATATGGGCACACACTATAAACATATCCATATATATATATATATATATATAAATAATATACATAGATTGATATCTGGCGTTATATGAAGTGGCAAATTGGGTACAGTTGGACACCAACCAAGTGGAACAACCCATTCGCAGAAAGGAGTTGGGTATCTGAATAGCTTTATCGGATATGGTGGCCGAATCAGTAAGATCACAAGTTTCCCACGAATAAGGTCGGGTGAGTCCCCGCCAAGTCAAACCACTGTCTTACAAAAGTGTTGTTCACCAAACACTAGGCATTAATAGGATATGACAAGGACTGGTCAGCTCAGTATCAAGAGAATGTGATGGAGTGGGTAAGTGAGTCTCCGGTTCAAGGATACCATCAAGAGATACCTGAAGCTGAGAGACATTAAGACCGACTCATGGACATCACTCTCACACCAGAGAGCTAAATGGAGAGCGGCAGTCAAGTAATGAAAGCAGTCTTTGTCGCATCGTGACTGACAGCATGATGATGATGATGGGTAAGTGAGCCATTCTGCCAGTGGTCTGCTCCACCAGTGGGGAATTAATTATCCATGAGTGCGCACTGTCTGTTGCACAATGCAAGTTGGTATCTGTCTTGGTTGCTTGGTTGATTGTTGGAATGTTTCATCCTGGCAAGATTTAAGGTCATATCAGGACGGGCACTTACTTGTGACAGTGCATACTCAAGGTGACTTTATAGTTCTACCTCACTGTGAGACCAGGCCACCAGCGCCATGACCTGATATCCCACCCAGTCACCTTATCCTGACACTGGGCCAACCAGTCCTTGCCCTACCCTAATAATACTGAGCACCTGGCTAGGAGACAAGTATAAATTTTGTAAGACATTGGTTTGACTCGACCAGGAATTGAACTCCCGACCTTCCGCACGGGCCCTCTGATGTCCCTACCATATCCACGCCCACCTGTGTATGCAACTCTTTGCCTGAGATGTCAGTGCAGACTACTACCTATAAATATATCTCTATATACATATCCATGTGCATATATATATATTATATATATATATATATATATATATACATAAACACACACATATATATAGGGAACAGTCATTTCCAAACTGCCGACCAACTGTCCGACATCAATATATATAGATATAATATATATAATATATATTATAATATATATGATATATAAAATATATTATATATAATATATATAATATATATAATATATATATATATATATATAGGCAATGGTCATTCCCAAACTGCCAACAGACTGTCCGACATCAATATATATATATATATATATATATGTCATTCCCAAACTGCTGACTGACTGACATATATATAGGCGATGGTAATTCCCATTCTGTCATTCTGCCTATCAACCGTCCGACATCTAGATGTGATGTATAACACATCATATGAGTATAAAGGCGCGGAAGGGAATTATTTCCTTGTTATTATTATTAGTACACGATACACTGTACTGCCTCCTTCATGTGTTATGACTTCGTACCCTAAAAACATGGCTCACACTAGGAGGATTTTTTATATATAATATATATATGCGATGGTCATTTCCATACTGCTTAGCGACTGTCCGGCATCTATCTATCTACTTGTGTGCTTGGGCGCAGTGGGCTGTGAGTGTTGTGGGGGCTGTGTGGCTGTGGGGCTGTGGGGGGTCGTGCAGTTTCCGCCGTCCGCCAGTTTCCGCGGTACGCATCGCTTCTGCGCATGTCAAAATCGAACAGCATCCTCACTAACCTTATACATTTAATAGAATGTTGTTGGTAAAGATATTTTCTATATGTATACCAAGCGATTTGTTTCTAGGTGGTGTGGTTTTTGAGGTATTTCACTTATTCTGTATTTTCTGTATGAAGAGTGCTTACGACCATTGACAATGCCTTCAGTTTGATGGTACACGCAGTGTAAAACATTAGTTTTATTCAAAATTAACAGAAATCAAGAACCCTAACCTTATAAATTTAATATAATCTTTTGGTAACCATGTTTTCTATATGTGTACCAAGCGATTTGTTTCTAGGTGGTGTGGTTTTAGAGATATTTCACATTTTCTGTATGAAGATTGCTCATGGCCATTGGACAATGCATTTGAGTGTATACGTACCACGGAAACTGGCGGACGGCAGAAACTGCGACAGTCGCTGTGGGGGCGCCTGTACAGAGAGGCTTGGCCCAGTTTGTTAACTCCAACGCCTCCCTTTACAGTCTAACAAGGAGTGTGTGCAATGCCACCACTAGGTCTAGTAGGTGGCGCGCCGCTTGTTTGGGGTAAGGTATGGGAAGGGAGGAGGCTTGTGTGGTTGGGGGGGGGGGGGAGGGGGGCGGGAGTAGGGATTTAAGTGGGCAGTGGAACAAGTAGCAGGACTCTGTAATATAGAGGCGCTGAGGGTGGGGCAGGGTGGGGCAGGGTGGGGCAGCACTGTTCCACGTCACCCTGCCCCGCCCCCCCCCCCCGTCCCGCCCCCCCCGTCCCGCCTCACCCCCCCACCCACCACCCCACGATTACACTGGGAAGGTCCGCTGCAATTGCCAATGATTGATCTATAATGACTACAGGAAGAGTTGCCGGCAATAGATTGTGGGTTCGAACCCCTGCCGAGTCAAACCTATGACATACAAATCGACACGTGTCGCTACCTAGCTTGGCATTCGGCATAATAGGATACGACAATGATCACGATAATGTGACTGAGTGGGAAATCGTGGCTTGGTGCCAGCGGCCTGGTTCCCCAGCTCTATAAAGTCGCCTTGAGTGCGCACTGTCACAAGTCGGTACCTTTCCTGATATGACATTAGATGCTGCCCGGATGTAATAAAACTGCTACAAACAAACTTAATATGACCTTAGATGGTGTTAGTACGTAAAACATCCAACACACAAACAACAGATCTATCATGTCACCTAATAGAAGATCCTGATATGACCTTCGAGGTTACCAGGACATAAAGCTCTAACAACCAACAAACATAATAGGAAAGATTCGGTAACTAAATGTGTTTGTTTTTAAGATGGCTTTTATGAAACACCCTGAAACAGTACAAGAACACAGTGTCCGCCACTTGCCGATATCCACGATACAAGACGTCCCCCTCCAGACACACCAACCCCCTCCCGCTACCCACCCACCACCACAACCACCTCTACACTTACCGCCAACTATACACCCCTGTGTCGCCCACCTGATCCGGGCTAGTCGATGGTGAGCAAAATTAGCCGTCTCCAGGCGACATGGTAGCCGACACATGATCCACCGTATCGACTCACTACTAACCCCACCTGCCCCTCCTGCATCCAGGGGGTGGCTGAAGACAATGTCCCGGTGTGTCCCTCTGTGCGCAGCACTGGTCGCCCACACTGAGCTGCTCGGAGTATACAGCTACATCCCCCCTCACCAGTGACAAATCGCTTTGACCTGCTTTTTCTTCTTTGTTGTTTGTGTGTGTTCTTTTTTAAATTTAAAAAGAAATCTTTTTAAAAGTTAAACAAACGAGTTTTTTTTGTATATTTTATAGGTTGTTGACGTTAGTTTTTGGTTGTCTACTTTTTGCGGTAAATAATACAGCCATAGCACAAGATTACCAAGCACACAATAACTGTTCCTTACTTTTTTTTGATAATGTGGGTAAAGCTTGCTTGCTTGGTCTCAAAGTTCTTTCGAGGGTTCTTGTGGTTGGTATTCTTTTTTCTCCCACGCCCTGTCAGAAGTAGATTACAACTCATATCTACCATCGCCATGAATATGGCCAAAGACCTTATAATACTAAGATGGCTCACTCCCTATCTCTCCCATGGTAATGTACATTTCGCAGTGCCACCTTGTGGTGGGTTTGATCAGCCCGGCTACTGGTCGGTGTTTCACATGTAAACACATACACTTATATTATACATGAGATAGGTAAGTATGAATACACATCAATATCAAATTGCTATGAACAAATACACATCATCATCAGCATCATCATCATCATTGCCATCATCACACATCTTTCACATACATATACACATTTATACATATAATATAGCAACTGTTTAACAGCCAGCGCACCAAGTGGTGGGTTTGATCATTTTGAGTACACAGTACAGGCTGAGTGAGCCGTCTTAGTAATATAGGGTCTTTGATATGGCCTATGCTGCCGACACGGCGTAAAGCAACCATCAATCAATCAATCAATCATATCTACCATGTTCAGTGTCATATCTACCATGTTCACACTATCATACATCAGCCTTAGCTGATTCGGTCAGATCCATTTCCCGATATTACTGTGTTGTTAAATATGCTCCTTGGATTAAAGGTAAATGCAAGGAGGTGCTAAACAAATTACTGAGACGCACAGCAGTAACCTTTATTGTGGTACTATTAATGTGCCCCATAGAATTAAGTCGAGACAGCCAGTCATGAATTCTAGCTGGCTCGAAGGACCTACCCCTACATTTTCTTAAAGTTGCATCGTCCGATAGCTTTGTGGTTTGATCATTTTCGGAGATAAATATATTAGCTTGATCATTATAATCCACCTGACTTTAGTCTGAAGTAACTTTGCTTTAAAATGACTATCTTAGAAGTGAAAAGATGCTAAATTAATGTTGGCATGCTTGCCAAAACTTTGCCCTTATTGGCTTCAGCAGTAACATTACCTATTAAATTGTCTTTGTACGCCTTTCGATGTAGCATCAAATGCTACACCAGTATCTACGTTGACTACATAGATTTAAATCTAGATAAGGCCTTCACTTTTTTAAAGTTGATGCTTTAATCGGAGTATGCCACTATAAAGGTGGATCGTCCAGCGGAAGTGTGATGGGCAACGTCCTGATCCGCTTGAGGAATAAAAGGTGTAACACTGACATGGCTTCGAACACTTGCTATCCGGACCGCACTTCATCCGTACCTCTCTCTATCTCCTCTCAGCTGGCCATACTCCTCCTTGATAATATCTGAAAAGAATTCCAGGAGGGGTAGCCCGCCAGCATTTCACTTTCTACTCTTACTCTGTCTGTGTCTTTGGCTCACCAGCTGGTCACCATGGAGCAAATAGACACAGTCCTTTGACTCAACTCTCCTCATTTCTCTTTCCTATACTCTACACTTTTTTTCTCCCATCCTTTCCTCTTAAACCCTTGCTGGGGGGGACTGGATACGAGTGATGTGCTACCGCCAGACCAGAGAGATTTGGGGTCCCCCACAACACTTCGCCATTTTGAATGTTGTAAAGACATCCCCAGCTTCTACAACCATCCCACCTGAAGATTAATCTTCAACCAAAGATTGGACCGATTTAATGGAGCCTTTCTATATTGCTGCAGTTCTGCAGCCTGTAACCGTTATAAGGTTACGAACCACCCCAAAAGCAATGGCTTTGAACCCCAGGGCGCTTTGTTCCGCCAAGGTTACCTTGGTGGTGCATAGCTGCCCTTTGAGGGGAGAAGGGTGAGGGGGGTGGCACAATCGGTGGAACACTACCATAGGAACTGTTCCTTCTAAGTTCTAGCATGCTGCCACCTGTTCCTACATTTTAGCTACATAGGTGACAATAGTCGCCACCACCATCAGTATGGACTATTCCCAACAGCAGCACCATGACCTGATATCCCACCCAGTCACATTATCAGTGAACCAACAAGTCCTTGCCCTTTTTTAATAATGTTGAGCGCCTGGCTAGGAAGCGACAAGTATCTATTTTGAAGTCATTGGTTTGACTCAACCAGGGTTCGAACCCTTTTATTTGAATCCGACAAACTGCCAAAACGGAAGATGGGCGCTCAACTCATTCGCCCATCCCGTCTGGTCATACAGGGTATGAGAGCAACAATATAGCAATATAGAATGTAAATCAAATAGCAACTCAATGCTCATATATTCAAGAATTTGTTTTGCAAATATACATAGCATTAAAATTAGCAATATATGCCCTGGAGCATGGGCACCGAGATTGTCGGCTTAGCTGCAAGCCAATCTGTGCCCCAGGCTGCTGGACCACTTTCCACCTCACTGAAATAACATTTACATCTAATCAACAAGGAGATACTAGAAACAAGGCAGCCAAAGCATAATTAAAGGTCACTATAGAAGAGTAGAGAACGATTAAATATCACGTAGAATACGAGTAAATATCGAGAACGAGTAAATATCACGTAGAATAAAGCAGAAAATTACATAATTAATAATGCACATGTACTAGATTATACATTCCATGACCATTATATTTAATAGTTTTAGTGCTGGAACGTTGGCAGGTGCAATTTTCCCTGTTTAATCACCAAAATTAACAAGATGTTATTACTATGGTTAATCTCACTATCGAATTCATACCTCTCTCAATTTCCTGGAAAGAACTCTCGGCACTACTTAAGCTGTCATATATATATATATGTTCCCTGTTTAATCACCGAATGTAACAAGATGTTATTACTATGGTTAATCTCACTATCGAATTCATACCTCTCTCAATTTCCTGCAAAGAGCACTCGGCACTACTTATGCTGTCACATATAGGTTTTTTGTAATGTCAGTGATTGATCTGTGCTATAATTAAAGAGATGGATCGCTACCTCTAAAGACGTGTGCTTTCCGTATCCAACAATTTCTCTAGTCTCGACTACCACCTCCGGTTGGTTCTTGGTCGGGAGAACTGAAAATCTCATATTGATTCATCTAGAACATTGTTTGTTGTTGTTTTATGTCCTAGCAACATCTAAGGTCATATCAGGAAGGGTCGCGACTTGTGACAGTACGCACTCATGGTGATTTTATAGTGCTGCCCCTCTTGGAAATGAGGCTGATAGCACCATGACCCGATATCCCACTCAATCACATTATCCTGACACCGAGCTAACCAGTCCTTGCCCTATCGTAATAATGCCGAGCACCATGCTAGGAAGCGACAAGTATAAATTTGTATGTCATTGGTTTGACTCGACCGGGAACCAAACTCGCGAACTCCCGATCTTCCGCATGCGAGGTCTGTGCTCTACCGATTCGGCCACCGCGCCCGGTCACATCTAGAACATGTGTATACATGTATATATATATGTGTATATATGCGCATTGAGGCATTGCCGAGGTACACAGGGTTATTAGCTGTGAACAGCTGCGTGCTGCTGAGGCCCATACAGGCATGTCCAGGCAGGGCGGCATCTCTGAATTCCCAAGTTCGCTTACTGAGCAGCAGAGGGCAGCGGCTGGTGAGCGGCGAGCGGCGGGCGGCGAGCGGCGGGCGGCGGGCGGCGGGCGGCGGGCGGCGGGCGGCGAGCGGCGGGCGGCGGGCGGCGAGCGGCGGGCGGCGAGCGGCGGGCGGCGAGCGGCGGGCGGCGAGCGGCGGGCGGCGAGCGGCGGGCGGCGAGCGGCGGGCGGCGGGCGGCGAGCGGCGGGCGGCGAGCGGCGGGCGGCGAGCGGCGGGCGGCGAGCGGCGGGCGGCGAGCGGCGGGCGGCGAGCGGCGAGCGGCGAGCGGCGGGCGGCGAGCGGCGGGTGGCGAGCGGCGGGCGGCGAGGCTGTCCTGTTAGACAGCATCTTCCTCCATGGTACCTCCCCCCCCCCCCCCTACACGGGCGGCGGGCGGCGAGGCCGTGCTGTTAGACGGCATCTTCCTCCAGCGTACCTCCCCCCTCCACCCCCACCCACCCCATCCCTACCCGGCTCCTCCTTAATTCGCTGATTCATGCGGCCCTGGCTGCGCTGTCTTCACCACCAGTACACACCCAGCAACCAGCACCGATTATATACCAGCAGCGCCCGGCTAGTCCTCTGAGCAAAGGCGGGGGTGTCAAGGGAGGTGGGTTGGTTGGTTGGTTGCTGGTTGCTGGTTGGTTGGTTGGTTGCTGGTTGCTGGTTGGTTGGTTGGCTGGTTGCTGGTTGCTGTGGTTGGTTGTTAGTTGGTTGTTGGTGGGTTGTTTGTTTTTGGGAAGTTTATTTGCTGGAAATATCTAAGGTCAAATCAGGACGCGGCCCGAGTTGTGACTGTGCACAGTCATGGTGAATGTATAGTGCTGCCCAACCTGGAGACCAGGCGATGAGCACCATGAACTGATATCCCACTCAGTCACATTATCCTGAGACTGACGCAACCAGTCTTTGCCCTATCCTAATAATGCTGAGCACCTGGCTAGGAAGCGACAAGGATACTTTTTTAAGTCATCGATTTGCTGCGACCAGAGTTCGAACTCAATGGAGGGGGGAGGATGTGTGTTGTGGTTTTATGTCCTAACAACATGTATGGACCTATCAGAACAGTGCTCACACGTGGTGACTTAATAGTGCTGTCCCAACGAGAGATCAGGCTGCCAGCACCATTACCCAATATTTCACCCAGTCACCTTATCCTAATATTGAGCTAACCAGTCCTTGCCCTATCCTAATAATGTGGAGCACCAGACTAGGTAGCGAGAAGTATAACATGTGTAAGTCATTTCACTCGTCTGCGATTCAAACTCCCGACCTTCCACACGGTAACCCTGCGTAATACGTATTGGACCACCGAGTCCAGGTGTGTGTAGGGAGGTGGGGGTGGGGGGTTGGAGGTGGGAGATAGGGGGGGGCGGAAGTGAGGGTTGAAAATCGAGAGAGAAGGGGTGGGCGAGGGTCATCATTCTGAAGTCATTTTGTGAGGAGTGGAGGAGGAGGATTTGTTTTCCTTTTTTTCCCCTTGTTGATGACTATATCTAATGCGATATAATGTAATGGTTGGGATTACACCGTAAAACATGTGGTGACACTGCCGGACGCCAGAGGGAGCTCCTCTGAGAATCACCTCTCACCCCGAGGTGCCAGCGCGGCCGTGAATTATTGCCCGCTGAGTTTCGCCACCGTAGCCGGCCGGCCGCTCCCCCGGGGTCCCAGCGCCTCAGATGTAACTCGGCGTCTCGCCGCTAGGGGATGGGAGGGGGGCGCCACCACCGGCTCCTTTATTTCAGATTATTATGTTATTCTAAGCTTCGGCGTCAAGATCGAATTTGCCACGTCCGTATTTGCGGGCACGTGTATAGGTTGTGACCGCCCGAGCCTCGCGGGTGTGGGTGTGGGTGTGGGTGTGGGGTTGGGGTTGGTGGTGGGGGTGGGTGGGGGCAGCGATGGGCACTTCATCAATACAGCATCTTGTCTCTCTAGACCCGGCGCTAACCCCAATAGATGGTTGGTTGGTTGTTGGAGTGCTACGTCCTAGCAACATCTACAGTCATATCAGGACGGATACCGACATGTGCGCACTCAGTGCGACTTTATAGTGCTGCACCCACTGGGACACCAGGTTGCCGGCATTATGCCCACTGGTGATAGCAGCCCACTCAGCATGTAGGGGAAATTCTCAACATCAATTCACAAGTCCGTACTCTTCTTGATATGACATTGGATGTTGCGAGGACATAAATCCCCGACGAGCAAAAAACACAAACAAAGCAAACAAACAAACCAATCGATGTAGCGCCTGGTCGGTCTGTCCAAGTCGTGGTCTCGTAATTGCCATGGGAATGGGACCATTTCCATATACTACTGACGCCGAAATTAAAAGAGCGCACCAGCCGTTGCTTCCGTGTGTGTCGTTTTACGTCGTAGCAACATGTAAGTTCATATCAGGACGGCTACCGATTTGTGACAGAGCACACTCATGGCAACTTCATAGTGTTGCCCCACTGGGAATTGAGGCTGCCGGCAGCATGACCTGACATTCCTCTCAGTCACATTATCCGGACACTGAGCTGACCAGTCTGCCTTACCCTATCCTATTAACTCTGAGTGCCAGGCTAGGAAGTGAAAAGCATCAATTTTAAAGTCATTGGTTTGACTCGACGGGGAACCAAATTCCCGACCTTCATACGTGAGGCCCGTGTTCTACCGATTAGGCCACCGCGCCCGGTCCATTGCTCCCATTGATGTATGCTGCTGGACGCGGTGGCTGACTCGGTAGAGGGAAGGCCTTCCGTGCGAGAGATCAGGAGTTCGATTCCCAGTCGAGTCAAAGCAATGACTTATAATAAAATTGATACTTATCATTTTCTAGCTTGGCACTCGGCATTAATAGAATCAGGCAATGACTGGTTCCCCAATAGGACAGCACTATAAAATCACCATGAGTGCGCACGCACTGTCACACGTCGGTACCGATCTTGATATGACCTTAGATGTTGCCAGGATGTCAGCCATCCTTCTGGAAGTGTCGACCAGCTTCTGCGGTTGACCTAATTTAAGGAGGAGATTGTAATTTGTAGAAATGCTGAGCGCTGTGCCCTCTTGACCCCGGGACCGAGGGACCGACATGTATTACCCGGCAGTCCCGGTGCGTGAAGGGTCTCCTCCCCGGCCATCACGTTAGCGCCAACTCGTAAAGCGACGGGGTGTAATGAGTATTAACATCTACACCGCCAGAGGTCCCCAAGGTGCTGCGTGTGTGTATGTGCCTGTATGTATGTGCATGATATGATGTGTGTTTTTATGTGCGTACGTATGTATGCATGTGTATGTGTGCAGGTTTGTAGGTGTGTGTGTTTATATGTATCTATATAAATGTGTATGTATGTGTGTATGTATATTTGAGTGTATGTATGTGTGCATGTGTTTATGTATGTATATTTACATATGTATGTACATAAATATGTATGTGTGTATTCAGGTATTTAGGTATATATATGTGTATATACATGCATGTACGCATGCATGTGTATGTGTACATGCATGTATGCATGTGTGTATATTTGTGTATGCATATATGGGTGTATGTACCTGTGCATGTAAATGTGTATGTATGTATGTGTGTATGCATGCGTGTATGTATGTATATTTACATATGTATGCACATAAATATGTATAGATGTATCGGTATATGCATATATATGAAGAAATAAGTGCATTTCTGTATGTATGTATGTATCTATGTATGCATTGTCTCAAAAGGGGCTAACTCTTTTTGTTGTTGTCCATTGCAACAATTGACACAAACCAGCACAGAAACAGTTATACTGAAAACACAAGGACATTTGCTTCAAATCAACATGTATTCTATTGGGATTATGAAACACCATGTAAAAAACAAATCAGTTTATCCTGAGCAAATGAATTCGCAGATAGTATGTTAATCGTTACAATGGACAAAGTTTTGTCCCATACTGCTTAGCACCTTCTGAGACAGTCTCATATATATGTACATATATATGCTTCCATGTATGTATGTGTGCTTCTATGTATGTACACCTGTGTGTACATGCATATGTAACTCTGTATGCCAGTATGTACTTGTGTGCGTGTGGATTGTATGTGTGTGTATGTCGGCACGCATGTAACTATGTATGTATCTGTGCAGTTGATATAGCCGCTGTTCTGCATACCAAACCATGTTGCCCCCTTAGCCAGGCAGCCACCCGGCCTCTATATACGATCCCCATCTTCCTCGCCCTACTCCGGGCTTAGTGTGTCCTTGGTAGAAGCAGCAACACCGCGAGAGAAAAATAAACCCCAACCCAACATATAGGCACAGACACCCCCCCCCCCCCACACACACCACACTCATCACCTGATTGAACTCAATGGAGATTCTCTAGCCCAAACCCTTAAGTCGTCATATGTGGTAATCAAATAATGTGAAAAGCCATAGTCGTTGCCTCAGACCGTCTGGATCACCAAGCAAACTGTATATTATTTATATTATATAAGTGTGTCTATAGATACAGTAAAACCTCTCTCACCGACCACCTCCACAGATCGACCACGCCCGTACCAGATCGACCACGCATATACAATAATATTGTAATACTAAAAGAAAGCTCCCCAAACCGACCACCTCCCTAAATGGACCATTTAAAGTCAGTCCCATAGCCGGTCGATTTACAAAATGGGCGTATGTATGACCATGCACTATATATTTATCTATATATATATATATATATATTCAATGCCCACATATATTCAATATTACCCTTGCATTTATACTCGTATAATGCGTTATGCATCACATATATATAATACAAAATGGACGTGGTACACATCAAGGCGGTGTGATCATGAGTGGAGGGACCTCAGTGGTTCCAAGAAGCACCAATTCTACATAAATATGTGGGTGCTTCCAGCAGGCATGCCACTTCATCACGCCCGTGCACGGAGAGTCCCGGCCTCACTCGGGGACCCGGACCCCGAGCGCCACCTGGTGGGGACCGCCGCTTTAACATCGACAACACCCAGTCCCAGCAATGGGCTGGTTGGTTGGATATACAGTCATATCAGAACGGGTACCGACTTGTGACAGTGTAGACTCATGGCAACTGTATAGTGTTTCCCGATTGGGAGACCAGGCCATGGGAACCATGACCCGATTTCCCACTCAGTCACATTATCCTGGTACTGAGCTAAACAATCCTTTCATTATCTTTGTAATGCCGAGCACCAGGCTAGATAACAACACTGATCAATTTCTTAAGTCATTGCTTTGATTCAGCTGGGATTTGAAGTCCAACCTTCCCACCTGGGATGCCTGTGCTTTTAGTGATTCGGCTACAGCGTCCGGTCGGCAGGGAGAGGGTGGAGAGAGACGATACATTGGACTGGGTCTATGGGGGAGGGGGTGGGGTGAGGAGGAGGGGGTGGGCAGCGGGGGGGGGGGACAACAGAGCGGGGCAGTGGGTACGGGGGTAGACATAGCATATCGGTGCCCCGGGCGGCCCACTTCCGGCGCCTGATTCGTGCTCTACCACCTGATATAGCATTCAGTTAATGAACCCTGTGCCCGCACCTCTGCCAATTTGGATTTCCACCACTGTGTAGAACTTACAGCGTCATCAAAGGTCAGTTTCTCTCATACCATGTCTATGTGGTGTAGGGGGGGTAAAAATCCCTTGGGTCGGTAAAAGTGTAGGCTCCGGCTTTCTATGGACAAACTGTCTAATGGTGAAAACAAGTCAGACTTATCCATGATAGGCAGTCTAAATCTTCAAGAAAACACCCGAGTGGTAGGTTATTTTCTAAAGGGTATGTCCAGCGCTAACTTGGCCGCTTCGCCACCAACCCACCCGCACCCAGCACCACCTCGGTCCACTGTGCCCGAGGCAGTGTGGTGGTTTAAATGTCGGACAAGTCGGCCTCGTGACCGCCGCCTGATCGGGTTGGTTGGTTGTTGCAGTTTTACATCCTGGCAACAACTCAGGTCATATTAGGACAGTTACCGACTTGTAACAGTGTGCACTCAAGGCAACTTTTATAGTGGTTCTCCACTGGGAGACCTGGGCGCCGGCACCATGACTCGATATCCCACTCAGTCACATTATCCTGACACTGTCGTAACTGTCCTTGCCGTATCCTATTAATATGCCGAGTGCCAGGATAGGAAGTGACAAGTATCAATTTTATAATTCATTGGTTTGACTCGACCGGGAACTGAACTCCCAATTTCCAACATGCGAGGCCCACGCTCTACCGGTTCGGGAAAAGCGCCCTGGTCCGGTGTCTTGGGACTAACTCTATGAATTTCAAGGTGCCCTGCTCTATTCCTTCGTGTGCCTTAACTTCAACAAACACGGTGGCCACATTTCTTAGAGCACACGCTTCCTTGTTTGTTGGTTGTTGTTCTACGTCCTAGCAACATCTAAGGTCATATCAGGACGGGTACCGACTTGTGACAGTGCGCACTCATTGTGACTTTATAGTGCTGCCCCACTGGAAGACCAGGCCACCAGCACCATGACCTGATATCCCACTCAGTCACATTGGTCGTAATGCGAAGCATTACGTTTGATGCGAGGAGAGGAAGAGACCCTCCCCCGCCGCTGCGGCACTGCCTCCTCACCTCGGCCGACCCCCGGCTCGCCACCCCCCCCTCCCTCGCCACCTTCTTTGTTCCAGCGCTCGTGCCTCACCCGACCTCCGCTGCTCGCCACCTCTCGCCCTCCCCCGGGCCGCCCGCTATCACACCTCACCTGCTGTCCCGCCCCCTTCCTCCCTTATAAGGCCACCCGTCGGCCTCCCTCAGGCACTCACCCTCCAGCCGTCTTCCGCCTCTCTCCATTTCCTCCGCCCACCCACCCGACTCCCTCTTAAGCCTCCCTCTTCCCTGTGGTGGAGGGCTCCTCGGCACCCCCTCAGGCCTCTGACATTTGACCTGACCCGAACTTTCACCTTATCTTGCTCCTAATGAGCTTATCTTCTTACCTCTGTATTTTTGTGCATTTATAAACACTTGCTTTCTGTGCATTCATAACACTTGCTCCTTCTGAGCATACTTGCTTTACTGACGTGTTCCTTACCCTGTATGCTCTTTGAGGCGTGAAATAAAAACGCCTTCTTCCACCCCCGCCTTGCTTTCTTCCTTTTCGCGCATCATCCTGACACTGAGCCAACCACTCCTTGCCCCATGCTAATAATGCCGAGCACCAGGCTAGGAAGCGACAAGTATCAATTTTTAAGTCATTGGTTTGACTCGACCAGGGTTCGGACCCATGACCCCATGATCTACCAACATGGGAGACAGAGGCTCTAACTCATTCGGCCATCCTGTCTGGTCTCTTCGGCGTTTGAAACCTATCCAAGTCAAGCCAATGGCTTACAAGTTTGATACTTGCCACTACCTACCCTGGTGCTCAGCATTACTAGGATAAGCGGAATGAGGACGACTAATTGTCCTCAATTGAAATTTACGCCGTTTAATCAACTAACGTAGTAAAATAATAATACAGTAAAATCTGTATAACCAACCACCTCCACACATCGACCACCCCTCTATATCGATCGCTTTATTTGGGTCCCAAGCGATCACCCATACAATAACCATGTAACGATGAGAACAACTCCCTATACTGACCACCTCCCTAAATGGACCATTTTAAGTCGGTCTCATGGTCGGTTGATTTAGAGAGGTTTTAATGTAGTCGATTCCTTTGACGTCCAAAAGCCGATGATACGAAAATCAATGTCCTCTAGAGGCGTCAGTAAATAAAACAAGCTTTACTTTTTGTAGTCAGTTCTGAGTGGGGAGCGATGGGAGTGAACATTATATAAAACAGTGGTCTGGTCTAGTCGGGTCAGTTAATGCCAGACATGGATCGACAGAGAGACACTAATGGCCCTCACCTTGGTGGGGCGAGGGGAGAAGGCAAGGCAAGGCGAGTCGGTCGGAAGTGCCCGGCCTGTGGCCGCCTCTTCCCGGCGCTGTCCATTACGCCCTGCCCGACGTGAGCGGGTCAGTGGGAAGCCCTCCTCCCTGACCACCAACATCAGCCCACTTCCCCGACACTGGCGCCGAGCAGCGCGGCGCCTTTGATGTCTGGAGCCTACAAATGGAATGAAAATCAAGGAACTTACAGATGAAAGGCAAATAATGAGTTGTATTCCATCGCCTTACGACAGGGGTAGATTTTTTGTGGGGATTATTGGGTGTGGTGGGTGTTGTCACTCCCCCCCCCCCCTTCCCCACCATCATCTTCCACACGCACACACACACATGTTTCGGTTGATGGGAAACTGGCAGAAGGGGAAGGAAGTGTGAGAGTGAGTGTTACCCGTGAGAGTGTGGGGCGTGGGGCGTGGGGCGGGGGGGGGGGGGCAGGTGGGAAGTGTGGGTGAGAGCATGGGGGCGGCAGGTGGGACTAGGAAAGGACACGGGGTGGGGTAAGGGTGTGTGTGTGTGGTGGAGGTACAGGGGTTGGGGGAGAAGAGAATGGGAGGCGGGGGGGACTTTGGGGTTGGGGGAAGGGGGAGGGGAGGGGCGAGACATCGGCGTGGTGGTGGGAAGGGGAAGGGTAGGGGAGACGGGGAGAGGGGAAAGGGGATACTGGGGTGGTGGGGGAGGGGGAGAGAGGGGGGGGGAGAGGGGTGAGAGCGGGGAACTGGGGGAGAGTGACCCCACTGTTCTTAGTTATATTTTCTATGGCACACATGCTATATGGCGATTGGTAGTGTGAGGTAAGAGATGAGGGATAGCCACGCTGTGTTTTCCTTTTGTTGATTTTCTTCCCGTTAAAACCCACACACGTGAGGATTTATTGCAGCTGATGGCTTGGTCGTGGATAGGAGAGATAGCTGCCACGTGCTTATTGACAGCGCACACATGCATGGCTACACGGCAGGTGACAGTAAGGGAAGGAAATACTAACTGTCTATTTTATTGATAGCACAAACGTGCATGATGACACAACAGTTGACAGTGGATAAAGGGCATGTATTCTATTGACAGCAAACATATACATGATCGCACTGCGGTTGACAGTGGATCATGCATTTGATTGACAGCACACATATACATGATGAAAAGCAGTTGACAGTTGAGAAAGGGGATAGCAACCGCGTATTTCATTGACAGTACACACATACATGACGGCACATCAGTTGACAGTGGATAAAGGGCATACTATTAATAATCTTGTATTTTATTGACAGCACACACATGCATGGCTCCATTGCAGTTGACAGTGGAGACGTGGCATAATAACCATGTATTTTATTGACAGCACACAAAGACCTGATGATGTACCAGTTGACAGTGGATAAAAGACATAGTGTATTTTATTGAGGAAACATACCGACACGATGACACAGCAGTGGACACAATGACAGTGGATAAAGGGCATATATTATATTGACAGCGCATTGACCATCTATTTTATTGACAGCGCACACAGACATGCTGACACGGCAGTTGACAGTGTTGGAATGGGGAGAAGGGCAGAGTGAATCCTTATTTACAGCACGCGCATTAATGATGACACATAGCAGTGGACAGTGTGGGAAAAAACAGTGACCCCCTCCCCCCCCCCACACTTTTTTTCTTTAAATCTTTTTTCTTTAAATCTTTTTTCTTCTCCCCCCCCCCTTTTTTTTTACACAACATGTACCAGCTTTGCGTAGACGATCTAAAAATGCCCGGATGTACATGCACCAGGTGTGACCTGTCCGTCGCATGGACTTAGCCCTGTAGACGTTAAGGAGATGCTATTTGTCCGTGGGCGCCCGACCAGCGACTAGAGCCAGTAAGGATTGTGCTGTCGCAATAAGACGAATAGATTTCTGATGTCGGATTCTGGTCAGCGTCGCCATTACGGAGCCATCGATGCCGAACTACCACTACAGGTCCTGTCTCCTGATGCCGCGCCCAATTCCATCTTATCCCCCATCACACACCTTCCCCCTCTCACCGCCTGCGATCCCTCCCTCCTCCTACCGCCCCACATACACCTCCTATATTTGTTTGTTTGTTGTTGTTTTACGTCCTAGGAATATCTAAGGTCATATCATTACAGGTACATACTTGTAACAGT
The DNA here is from genome assembly GCA_030323885.1 of Branchipolynoe longqiensis. NCBI lineage: Eukaryota > Metazoa > Annelida > Polychaeta > Phyllodocida > Polynoidae > Branchipolynoe > Branchipolynoe longqiensis. The sequence continues at coordinate 29,771,176 of CM059191.1, forward strand.
GCGCACTCATGGCAACTTTATTTGTCCCACTGGAAGACAAGGCCGTCGGCACCATGACCTGATATTCCACATAGTCATATTATCCTTGGTTTTTGTGTTTGTTTGTTTACCGCCCCCCCCCCCCCCTTGTACAAAAATGAAACATCGGCTATTGGGGGTTAATTTTCCTGACATTGCGCAAACCAGTCCTTGTCCTATCCTATTAATGCCGAGCAATTTGATAAATCATTGGTTTGACTTATAAATGTGGTTATAAAAGCAGTTTGACTCGGTTGGAATTCCAACTCCCGACCTTCCGCATGGGAATCCTTAAGTCTACCGATTGGGCCCACCGCTTTCCGGTTACACTGCCTATAAAATATTCCCAAGCGGCGCGCGCCGCACTCCTTGATTCTCATTGGTAATCGGTTACTTCCGGTTGTGTTTCAGATAAGGCGGAGAGCGACAGCCATTCGGAGAGCCAGCAGAGGTCGTCCGTATCGAGCACGGAGAGCGCGCCGCCATTCCCGCCACCACCGGCCCTCAGCAACCCCTCCCTCCAGCGCGCCGGAAGTTGTCAACTGGCGAGCGCGGGACAATATCCGGTGCAGGTTAGCCGCGGGCCGGACATCCGGCCGCACGTGTACACGGAACTGAAAACCTTCTCCCCTGGCATCCACGTTGTGCGCCAGTCGAATAACCCGGTAGGGGGCGCTCGGGGTGGCGGGGGCGGTGCCGGAGCTGGGGGAGGGGGCGGGGGCGGGGTCAGCGACAACGGCGGTGGTGGAGGAGGCGGTGGCGGCGGCGGCGGCAGCGGTGGCGCCCTCAAGCCGTCCGGGGGCCCCATCGGTACCACGTGCCAGGCGAGCCTGCCCCGCTTCCGGTCGGGCCACAACACTCACACGACGACGACCACGTTCGGGACGGCACCCAACGGCTCGCAGACCGTAACGACATTCGGCAAGCCACGGCCGCTTTGCTCTGACGGCATGGAATCGGCGGGGACCAGTAGCAGCAGTAGTAACGGCAGCAGCGGCGGCGGCGGCGTCGTCAACGGCGGTGGCATCGGCGGTAGTAACGGCGGGCCAGGGGCTGGGGTCGGGGTCGTGGACACAGACTCGGCCCAAAGCGGGCAGGCGACCCTTGAGTGCCGGCCACTGTCGATGCGCGCCACCAACGTGCGCATCCCCGAACCACCGCGCGCCCCTGGTGTCCAGGAGACGAACCTAGACGATGCCGAACTCATCCCGCTCCCCACTGCACACCAACCGCAGCAGCAAAATGACGTCACAAGCGTCGGCGTCAACAGCAGCGACGCGCTATCGGAGGCACTGCGTGAGGTCGCGACGGACGGCGACACGTCACAGGACAGCGGTGTCGTCGACGCGCAAGAACTGTGTCAGACTATCGATGACGCCTTCTTCAAGGGCATGGTCATCAAGCAGAAGACGCTGGTCTAACAAAATAAAAATAAAAGAAGCAGACGACGCAACACGCAGGACACGACGTTGTCCGTTTGAGCCCGGGGCAGAAGACGTAGCGTCGAGCGCAGCCTCGTTCCCACTGAGTGAGGTTTTGGCGGGAAATCAACCGCGATATATAGGTCACGTTTTCGGGGGAGAATGGGAGCGGGGTAGGGGGAAGGTGTGGGGGGGGGGGGGACCTCGGCGTCGGCTGTGGGTGTGTAAGGTGTGTGTGGGGGGATGGATAAGGGGAGGAGTTTTCAGAATAGACTCAAGGCACACACGGTTATAAATATCTAACGTCAATTGCTGCATAGATGTGATATTTCTACATATTTGCTATATAATGTATTCTTACACGATCGAGAGGTGGGATAGTGAATGTCTTCGGTTGGATAGGTTTTATTTTTCGTAGGCTTAAGTGAACTACCGTGAGAATGGAGCGTGAACGAGATATTGAGGGTGAAGAGGACAGGCAAGAAAGAGTGTGCCACTAATTATTTCTTCTCAAAAGTTTGATATCGGAGATCTGCATTTTTTGCTTTAGAAAAAGTGAACCTGGCATCAATGCCTCACTGTATGTAAACGTTGTATACATACATATGTATACATACAGATATACATAACAAAACTGACATACATACATGCACACATACACACGTACACACATATACACACAAACATACATACACACATACTTTACATAATACATGCATACCTATATACATTCACTGACTCTCAGCCACACACACATTCACTCACACATACATACATAATATACACACATACATATATATCCACACATATATCATACATGCATACAAATACATTCATACATGCACACACAGGCATATATATACATACACACACACATATATATACATAACCACATACATATATACACACATGCACACATACATTCATACATGTACACACATACATGCATATATATATATATATACATAACCACATACATATATACACACATACATATACACACACACAAACATACATTCATACATGCACACACATACATGCACATATATATATATATATATACATAACCACATACATATATACACACATACATGTACACACATACAAACATACATTCATACATGCACACACACATGCATACATATACATTCATACACATATGTATACATAACCACATACACATATGCACATATACACACATACATGTGCACACGCATACATGCATATATATATACATACATACACAGATATATCCATAGTCACATACATATATATATACACATTCACACATACATTCCTACATGCCCACACATACACATATATATATATATACATATCCACATACATATATAGCCACATACACACATACATGTACACACATACAGGCATACATATCCATACATACATACACATATATATACATAGCCAGATACATATATACACATAACACTTTTGTTTGTTTCTTTGTTTAGCGACCCCCCCCCCCCCCCGCCAGCACAAAGAGCAAACATTGGCTATTTGGGTTTACACACATAACACACATACATACATATATATCCACATAATACATATATACACATACATATACATATATCCATACATACACACATGCACGCATACACACATACCCACATACTTATGCACCTACATATACATACAGACATACGTCAACACATACATACATACATACACTATACATACACACATACATCCATGATCCACACATACACACACACTACAGTGGGTCCACCACGTAGGACATAGCAACACCTATGCCATTCTTCAAATAAATCGATTTCATTCACGGTGAGGTTGTTGTAAATAATTGGAAGTGTTGCTAGGGATTGCACTGCCACCTACTGCCAGTACAGTGCACCATTAACTGCTCGCCACCACCTGCCCACAGGTAATGGGGCTCTCCCTGTCTGCTCTCTTCTATCATGTATTTTTATCCTATGTCAATGTATATGTAAGTGCCTAACGTGTTATTTGTCACACTATGGGCAACAGTTAAGGTGTACAACACCCCGTGAAGTATATCTGAGGCCCATAAGCACCGGGCACATTGGAACCAACACCGCGCCCCCTATCCACAATATCCGCAGCGCAATTTAGACCTAACATCGGAACCACGCCTTTATTTGGTGCGCTGTCGGAGAAAATGGGTTTTTTACTTACCTTACCAATTTTGAGTTTTAAAGCACACTAAAGTACAAACATTATAAATGATAGTTATCTGTCACATTATATCTATTATATTATATGCATGTTATAATATATATATATATTATGTGCATATCATTACCAAACAAACAATTATATGCATATCATAATTTATTTTATATTATATGCATATAATAAAAAGATTATATGCATATCATAATGTATATATATTATATGCATACCATAATTTATATATATATATTATATGCATATAATAATTATTATATATATTATATGCATATAATACAATATTTTCTTTATTATATGCAAATACTAATTTATATATATTATAGGAGTAGCATAATTTATATACATGTATATATTATATACATGTCATAATCTATATATATTATATGCATACAATAATTTGTATATATAGTATATGCATAACATAATGTATATATACTATGATATACATAGCATAATTTATATGTAATATCTTATATGCTTAGTATAATTTATACATCCGATAAGTATATTATAATTTCACCATTTGGAAATTATATTTACTTAATGCGCTGTCTGTTCACATTAGTCCCACCCTGTTTACTCCATAAATATCAACATCCTATCGAAACATTTATTGAATCGAATTTTGCTTTCATGTTTTCCTCTAAAATCCAAATAATTGTCCCCGAAAATAATCTTGCTATTCCAAATGTGGGTGTTTGGAAACAGAGAGAGTTGATTCTTTTATGATATACATTGCGTAGTATATAAATAAATATATATATACATCACGTGGTATGTAGGTATATATATATATAATTCTTTTATATACATTTCATGGTATATGCATATATATATATACATTACGTGGAATGTATATATATCATTTCAGTGTTACTAAAATGTATACTATGCATATATATTATTGATATATACATGTTTATACATATACGTATGGGTCACTCTCCTGAAAACTGGTCAGCACGAGATGGGATTTTAAAACATCAATAAAAACCTTCCTACTTATTTTTTTCCTTATACTCTTCATATTCATGTTCAGATTTGATGAAAGAAATAAGGGAAATAAAATAAAACTGTGTGCAACTTTGGTCTTTTTAGTTAAGAACTGTTTTTGTACCAAAAAAACCCATTTTACAGTCAGCCATTTGTAACATGACATATGGGACGTGGTTGAATCCTTATTAACATCTTGTATTGCATTGATATATCAAACAAAACAGTTCCCAAATCAAAGAGGAAGTATTTATTAACATGTATGCATGCTTAAATTAAAAAAAGAAAAAAATGTAATGTCTTCAGAAATAACATTACAAATTTCCGTCACACGTGTAACCGTGGTGTCTGGATGCCACACAAATAGTGTACACTAATTATTCAGTGAATAAAGCATGGCTGGGAATTACTTTTTTTGATCAATATAAGCACTAGATATTTCTGTATATTATTCCATGATTAATATGCTTCTAAGTATGATATTATTTAATTCTGATTAGATATTTGTTAAGCAGACTGTGTGGTGTCCTAAACATGTGTTACACGTTTGACACACATGTTATACTGCCATAAAAGATATCTTATTCATGGACTACACCTTGATTTTTTATCTCATCAATTTATATTTTACATAAATGTAAAGGGGAGATTTCCAGCTTTCATTTGCAACCAAAAAATGTAAAAAATTCAAATATTAAATTTTAACTCTCCATGTGACACTTCTGGCCAGTTTTCAGGAGAGTGACCCATATATACATAATATATATCATACACTACACATTATTCCTTATATTTGAATATGTAAAAGGGGACCGCGTGAGAATACCGTATTTTTACCCTAAAACCATAGTCGAATTGACATAAATATTTCCGATGCACATAGAACTAGATCACACAAGCCGTGGCACTGCAAGCTATGTCACTTTACTGGGGGAACTCTGGCATGGGAACAACGGTCTTAGCTCTACAGGGCCTGACAAAAGGTTATTTTTTCATGGTTATATCCTAAGGTGCGCATGCGTCTTAATTATATCCGCTGGGACGTCACTTCCTACCTCATATTTTTTACGACACTGAGGAGGAAGGCATCAGTTCCGGTGCTATGCACGTGGTTAGAGACCTTTTCCATGAAGTAGAAACATGTAATGATTCTGTATCGACAACAAATTTATTAGAAGCAATTACCTCCCTATTAATATAATCTGCATACGGTATAGAAATGGTAATATTTGCTATGTTGTAATATATATTTGTGTTATTTATATGTATGCCTATATATATTTATTTTGTATGTATTTATATGTATGTAAACATAATAAATATGTATGTCTATGCATATAAATAAACAAGTATACAGTGAAACCCCGTTAAAATGCGTCCCGATTTAGTGCAAGTTCGGATTTAGCGCGATGATTCATTTGAACCCCGATATGCTCTATCAGTATCACGCTCTTTTTACGATGGCATTGTATGAACCCAACGATCACATTATAATGGAGTTGCACTGTATACGCATATGTAAACAACAGTTTATATATAATCCTGACAAATATGTAGATATATGCATATATATATATACACAATTATGTATACATGTACATCTACGTGTATGCATATATATGTTTATACATATTTATATATTTATGTATATATAGCCAAATAGTATATGTATGCATCCATTAATAAATATTTGCATATATGTATATTTGGACAAATATATATATGCATATAAATACATTTATTATGTATATGCAGAGTTCAGGGGCAAAACCCTGTAAATGCCAATCCAAAATTAGAGATCAACATTGGAATTAAACCATGAAACAATTAATTTGTTTACCCTCCTATTTTTTGGTTAATTGCTCCATAATCATTTCATAATAATTCAAATGGAATTTGTGATAATTAAAATTACCTTGAGGACTAAATCTGTTATTTTAAGGAAATGTTTCGATTGGCGTTTAAGGGGTTTTGCACCTGAACTATTCATATATAAAACAATATATATGTGGATTTATGAACAAATATCTATATATATATATGCATACATATGCAGATATTAAACTTCCATGGTCCAAATTGGTTAGAACAAAACAGAAAAAATGAAAGATTCTCAGTGCATTGATCAGACGCTACCAAAATGGTATCCTGCTATATTTAGTCATATATACGCATAAATACAAAATCTAAACATTTGTATGTATATGTGCACATAGATACTAAACTCAAAGCATGACCCATATCTAAACAATTGACGTGATCCCTTATTTACAAAAGAAAATTCGAAAAATGATCTAGATTCAATTAACATACATTACAGAAATATCTTGCTGTGTTAAAATCGTATTTACATATATAAGCATATGTATATATAAAATAGGTTTATTTATCTATATTCATATAGGAGGAACACAAACTAGATTTCCACTTACGTGATAAATATCACTGGCTTCGTCGATATGAAATTGTTGCATATATGTTGAGCATATTTTAAATTAATTCTCTTTATATGTTTTGTCAATAAACAATTTCATTGTCCCAGACTGATATTTCCGGAAGAATTGTCAACTAGACCTGTATGCCACTCAGCAATATCAATCAAATGTGCATATTGAAACGACCATTATCAGGTTGGACTTGCATTTGAGCCTGTGGCGTATTCATTCAACTGCGTTGCGATGGTTAAAATTGTATAGTCCGATGGTTTTGAGTTTCTGCCATTTTACCCAGATAAATACACTATACAGTATACCCCCGTTAAACCAAATTTGGAGGGACCCTAGAAATTTGTTTGGATTAAGCGATCATTGGTTTAACCAAGCTTTGACTTTGACTTTGAGTGTATATTGCACATGTAATATACAATGTATGAGGTCACTTTGATTATTATTTTTTTATGTATGTACAGTATAACCTCATTAAACCCTGCTCGGTTAATCCAAACGATCGGTTAATCAAAACTTGTTTTCGGCGGCCCGGCAAAATACTGCAATTTATCATATGAAAAAGTGAATGGGGTCTCAGATGACCTTATAACAAAATGAAAGTTTGGTTTAACAATACCGGAATGGCCTGGGGTCCAACAATTTTGTTTGGATTAACCGATAATTTGGATTAACTGACTTTGGTTTAACCAACTTTTTGATATGATAAATGGTAGTATAAATATTAAAGCCACTCCCAAAGCCACTCGGGCTGCCGATAAAAGTTTGGATTAACCGATCGTTTGGTTTAACCGAGCTTGGTTTAACGGGGTTCTATTGTATTCATTATTATAATCTACTTTACTTTACTTTGAAGTAATTCTTATCATAGATAACCAGCTTTGGAGATAATTGGAGTAAAAATATGTCAAATTAATTTCGGCAAAGACATACAAAATCTGCAAGCGTAGACTTCAGCAGTGACGGGTTATTAAACTGGTTGAGTATGCGGTTACATATGCTTAATAAATTCACGCATATATAAGTCGGATACTCAGAATAAAATTTAGATCGGTGTTTTTGGTTTAGACAAATTTAGTGCTTTCATCGGACTAGGCAGCTTTGAAGTTGGACCCTTGGAGAAAACCCTCTATGGTTTATCAATGTAGACCGGCAAAGTGGAGCTGGGAATGTTGATTTTGGGTATGTAGCTGGGGTTGAACTGCCTGGTGACCGTCAATACACCGGTAGGTTACTGTCAATACGCCGGTCAGTTACCGTCAATACGCCGTGGCCTACAGTATATATACTGGTGGGCTACTGTCAATACGCTGGTAGGTTACCGTCAATACACCGGTAAGCTACCGTCAATACACCGGTTAGATACCATCACTACACCGGTAGGTTACCATCTATTCACTGGTGGGCTACCGTCAATACGCTGCTAGGTTACTGTCAATACACCAGTAGGCGACCATCAATACACCGCTAGACTACCGTGAGTACGCAGGTAAGCTACCATCAATACACTGATAAACCGGTAGGCTACCGTCAATACACCGGTAGGCTACCATCAATACACTGGTAGGCTACCATCAATACACCGGTCGGTTACCGTCAATACATTGGTAGGATACAGTTAATGCACTGGTAGGCTACCGGGACTACATCAGTAGGCTACCGTCAATACACTGGGAAGCTACCATCAATAGTCAATACACTAGTAGGCTACCGTCAATACACTGGTAGGCTACCGTCAATACATCGGTAGGCTACCATCAATACATCGGTAGGCTACCGTCAATACATCGGTAGGCTACCATCAGTACGCCGGCGCACTCCACACATAGGGACATTAACAGAACAACGAGGACAGGAAGCAGCAATGCGTATAATTATGTATGTTGATAAAGGTATGCATGGTGTGTCTTGCAATGAATGGCAGAAATCACATTTAAATGAATCGAGACAAAGGATTAAGCATTCATCATACACTATTAACAGAGACTATTATGTGAGGACCAAAGATCTCAGGTCTGAGACCTGAGAGTTATATTATAGGGAAATAGGCTAGGCTAAAATCCAAGGACCGGTTGTATAGAGTTGTATAAAGAAAACAAATTAATTTATCACATTGTTGTGTGCATGATATATACAGTATTTGTACGTGTTTGATGTCGGGTCGACTTTTGTCGACGTTAATAATTGTGGTATTTATGAAATAAAATGTCGTTTCTGAGGTATGTGTGGTGTATGTTTGTTCGTGGAGAAATGGATTATTAAACACTAATATTAGTAATAGTATATATGTTCCAATACATCGCTTGTCAATACATATGACATATGTCAGCTGGGAAGTAAGTGGTCTATATTAAATATATATATATATAATTATATTATATTATTACATGCACTATTATAATATATTATTATATTATTACATACACTATTATATACATTATTATATACATCACATAAGTGCCCCTGTCCCAATACACATGCTTCCTAGCAACAAAGACCTTAGACATCTTGAGGAAATTATATATATATATATATATGTATATATATATATATAGGTATACATATATATGTACTTATCTCTGTCCCAATACATTTAAACGCTAACAAATAAATATCTCATAACTCAAGAGGGAATTCTATGTAGATGTATATATCATTGGACATATTCGACTGGTCCTTTCTATATGCATATCAAAATATTTCTTTACAAATTCCTATTCGAGACTGGTCAATGTAGACCGGCAAAGTGGAGCTGGGAATGTTGATTTTGGGTATGTAGCTGGGGTTGAACTGCCTGGTGACCGTCAATACACCGGTAGGTTACTGTCAATACGCCGGTCAGTTACCGTCAATACGCCGTGGCCTACAGTATATATACTGGTGGGCTACTGTCAATACGCTGGTAGGTTACCGTCGATACACCGGTAAGCTACCGTCAATACACTGGTTAGATACCATCACTACACCGGTAGGTTACCATCTATTCACTGGTGGGCTACCGTCAATACGCTGCTAGGTTACTGTCAATACACCAGTAGGCGACCATCAATACACCGCTAGACTACCGTGAGTACGCAGGTAAGCTACCATCAATACACTGATAAACCGGTAGGCTACCGTCAATACACCGTAGGCTACCATCAATACACTGGTAGGCTACCATCAATACACCGGTCGGTTACCGTCAATACATTGGTAGGATACAGTTAATGCACTGGTAGGCTACCGGGACTACATCAGTAGGCTACCGTCAATACACTGGGAAGCTACCATCAATAGTCAATACACTAGTAGGCTACCGTCAATACACTGGTAGGCTACCGTCAATACATCGGTAGGCTACCATCAATACATCGGTAGGCTACCGTCAATACATCGGTAGGCTACCATCAGTACGCCGGCGCACTCCACACATAGGGACATTAACAGAACGATGAGGACAGGAAGCAGCAATGCGTATAATTATGTATGTTGATAAAGGTATGCATGGTGTGTCTTGCAATGAATGGCAGAAATCACATTTAAATGAATCGAGACAAAGGATTAAGCATTCATCATACACTATTAACAGAGACTATTATGTGAGGACCAAAGATCTCAGGTCTGAGACCTGAGAGTTATATTATAGGGAAATAGGCTAGGCTAAAATCCAAGGACCGGTTGTATAGAGTTGTATAAAGAAAACAAATTAATTTATCACATTGTTGTGTGCATGATATATACAGTATTTGTACGTGTTTGATGTCGGGTCGACTTTTGTCGACGTTAATAATTGTGGTATTTATGAAATAAAATGTCGTTTCTGAGGTATGTGTGGTGTATGTTTGTTCGTGGAGAAATGGATTATTAAACACTCGCTTGTCAATACATATGACATATGTCAGCTGGGAAGTAAGTGGTCTATATTAAATATATATATATATATATAATTAAATTATATTATTACATGCACTATTATAATATATTATTATATTATTACATACACTATTATATACATTATTATATACATCACATAAGTGCCCCTGTCCCAATACACATGCTTCCTAGCAACAAAGACCTTAGACATCTTGAGGAAATTATATATATATATATATGTATATATATACATATATATATATATATATATATCGTGAACAGGGCTCCTGAATGGGATATATTCAATAAATATCAATAAAGGTAGTTATAATGAACGTAGCTAAAGTTGTATAATTCGATGGTTCAGACTTTCTGCCACATTTAAAAGAAATAAATATATTACCTTATAGCGATATAGCGAATGGTAGACAGGAAGTGTGAACACTTATTTGTCTCTCATAATTTTTTTTGGATGCATTAGTTGTCCCAAGCAGGGGAAATCCCAGTCACAGACGACTGGTCTTCCCCACTCCACTGCTGGTCAATAGAAAGCCTGAGCCTACACTTTTACCGACCCAAGGGATTTTTAACCTCCCACACCACATAGACATGGTATGAGAGCAACCAGCCTTTGATGACGCTGTAGATTATACACAGCGGTGGAAATCCAAATTGACAGAGCTGGGGGCACGGGGAATCGAACCGCCGACCCTCAGATTAGGAGTCTGACCTAGAAAAAAGTCAGACACTCTAACCACTCTGCCACAGAGAACGCCATAATCTGCTTTCATTTAACTTGGAGCAACTTCGGAGAAGATGAAACTGCTAACTTTGGAGATGCTTAAAATAAAACGTAATCTTGATGTACACACCAACTTGCTGGACCTCGTAGGCTTCTTCATAACTCAATATTCATTTTATGTAACGATAAATATATAATAATTACATCATTAAAGTGGATATGTAGGATTAAATGTATACAAGTGCCTTGTGCTTAAAAATGTTTAATGGTCTCATCAGATTAGGGAGCTTTAATATAAACTCGTGATTCAATAGTCCAAAGCATTCTTTGATAGTAAGAGCTTTAGTGTAATGTATCCTTGATTATCTATTGATGGCTAATTGGTTGGCTAACTCAGTTATCACATGACTGAGAGTGGGTGGTCTGGGGTGGGCGGGTAAGAACTGCCGGGTGAAGGATGAAGTAATGAATGAGGTATTTATGTATGCGCGATCATGTTTGTTTGTTGTTGTTTATGTCCTAGCAACATCTAAGGTCATATCTGGACGGGTACCGACTTTTGACAGTGCACACTCATGGCAACTTTATACCGCATCCCCACTAGGAGACCAAGCCGCCGCTGGCACACAGAGCGGATATCCCACAAATTCAAGTTATCCTGATACTGTGCTAATCAGTCCTTGTCCTATAGACCTATTTCATATGATGTCAGCATAGGTATTTAGGTCAGTGTGCATGCAGCTTTGCTGCAGGACGACACACTGTCACACTGCAAAGTCAATGGCTAAGAGCAATCTTCATAGAGAAAAGGTGAAATATCTCTAAGACCACACACCTAGAAACAAACCGATTGGAACGCATATAGAAAACATGTTTATAAGGTCAGGGTTCTGCATTTCTATAAATTTTGAATAAAACTGACATTTTGCACTGCGCATACCGGCAAACTCAATGCATTGTCAATGGACATGAGCAATCTTCATACATAAAAAGTTAAATATCTCTAAAACCACACCACCTAGTCACAAACCGCTTGGAACACATATAGAAAACATGTTTACCAAAAAGATTATATTAAATTGATAAGGTTAGGATTCTGCATTTCTTTTAATTTTGAATCAAACTGATGATCTGCACTGCGCGCGCCGGCAAACTCAATGCATTGTCAATCGCCGTGAGCAATCTTCATACAGTAAAAGTTACATATCTCTAAAACCACATCACCTAGACACTAACCGCTTGGAACACATATAGAAAACATGTTTAGCAAAGAGAGTATACTAAATTTATATGGTTAGGGATCTGAATTTCTATTAAATTTGAATAAAACTGTCATTTTTCACTGCGCATATCGGCAAACTCAATGGCAGTGTTCCTTCGTTCTGCCGCCAAGCTGCGCGTGCATATACACGATGTTTATAAACATTTAAAGGGGTCTATTCTATTCATGTCGAGCGCCAGATTAGGTAGCGATAAGTATCAATTGTATAGATCATTGGTTTGATATGGTTGGGATTCAAACTCCCGACCTTCTGCATGGGAAGCCGGCGCTCTACCTATTCGGTCACCGCCTATGGTTCTACTCGTGATCAAGTGTCCTGTCTATTGGGGCGCAACCTGGTTGGTCTGGTGAGGTGCTCCCCAGGACTCCACCACACGCCCCTGTCAGATAATATATTGACTCCCATAATAAAGTGACTCCCGAGTCACTTTACTAGGCATAATAAAGTAACTTCCCTATCATATTGTGACTCACCACCAAGTTTCTTTTTATAAATGTTTATTTATTTTCTAATATGAATTGCTTGTTACTTTTGAATTTCTTAAATCATAAAAAACATAAACAAAGTTTTTATTTCAAACAAACCAACTTCATTAATATACTCACAAACATACATTAACAGACATAGATACATACCTGAACATGAGTAGTTATATAATCCTGTCTTTAAAATAAAGAGACAACATATCCATGAAACCACCACAGAGATCCATTGACCTAGATTCAGAATATAATAGGGGGAGTGGCTTTAATATGTATAATCAAGTGATTGGGGAGTCACCCAATTTTGGGAACCAGATTATTATCCTTACACCCCCCTCATTAAATTTGCATAGTCCGATGGTTTAGAGTTTGTCACATTTTCTGAGATAAACATATCAGGTTGTTCATGATAACCTACCTTACTTTAATTTGAAGAAACTTTAATTCAAATCACTAACCTTTGAGATATTTGAAATGGAAACATCCTAAATTAATTTTGGCAAGCTCACCAAAATTCTAGCACCATAGGCTTCTGCAGTAACAGGTTCTATTAATTGACTCAGTATCCACTTATATGAGACGACAAATGTTTAATAAGTGCACCAGCATATAAGTTAGATATGTAAAATCAAATTTAGATAATTGTTTTGGTTTTGAAAATGTTATGTTTTCATCGGACTATGCAGCTTTAAGTACAGTTCTAGATATGTGTTCGCCTTACTGCCACTTTAGCTTCGCCCCCACACATAAACCAGACAGGATCGTCGAATGAGTTAGAACGTCCGTCACGGGAAACCAATGACTTAAAAATTGATACTTGTCGCTTCCTAGCCTGGCACTCGGCATTAATAGGATAGGGCAAGGACTGGTTGGCTCAGTGTTAGGATAATGTGACTGAGTGGGATATCAGGTCATGGTGCTGGCAGCCTGATTTTCCAGTGGTGCAGCACTATAAAGTTGCCATGAGTGCACACTGTCACAAGTAGGTACCCATCCTGATATGACCTTAGATGTTGCTAGGACGTAAAACAACAACAAACAAACTAAACCTACACAATGAGGGAATCACACCACCCCCCACCCTGAGAAAGATATGATGATGGAATCCCCGCATATGGAAATATGGAATGACAGAATCACCCGACATACAAATATAAAATGATGGAATTACACGCACATATAAATGTCACGATGGAATTACCCCCCCCCCCCACCCCCACCCCATGTACAGATATTTAATGATGGGATCACCCCCCACACACATCACCCCCAGTCACAGATGGGTCGCTCTCAGAAGTTGTGTACTTAGAAACCCAAAGTGAAAATATTCCAAATAATAGCAGAATCAATATTCATATGAAGGTTTATATATTATGTATATGTCAGAGTTGAAATTAGGTTTTATAACTTTTCAATTGTGACCCTATATAAATTGAGAAAGTCACTAAGATTAACAATGCAACATTCATCCATAACATCATTCTAACACACACAACAAAGTCATATAAAGTTTGATTGATTACAAGATTGTCCATATGACAGTGTATGTCACATACGTCAGCATATGCTGCCGCAATATGGCATAGTGTGACAGGGCCTTTAGCCCAAAGAGCTATGAAAATGGTGGCATAGAAGCATGGTGTCGATATGAAAATTATCTTATTTCCACTTTAGCACACAATCATATCAGCATATTTTGGATACATTTTGTGGGATAGATTAAATACTTGTAGTATTGCTAACATAAGTAAAATCCAGGGTCAACAATAACTGTTTGACTTACTACCACACACCTTAAAAGCCAAAGGCATCAACAATATACAATGGAAATCAAATACAGTCTACTCTGTCAATAGTGGCCTCTGTCAATAACAAATCTCTGTCAATAATGTCAAAAAGTGTTGGTCCTGTCATGGCACCCTGCTAATTTAATAGCATTCCCTCTGTGTCTAACGGACAACTGTCTTATGCGGACAACAACCTGCTTTTTCACCTAGTTGACCAATATTCTCTGTCAATAATGACATGGCATGAAGTTATAAAATAGTAGAAATGACTAATTGTACAAATGACCAATTGTACAAATGAAAAATGTAGAGATGACTAATTGTAGAAGTGATGAATAGTAGAAGAAATGACTAACTGTACAAATGACAAATTGTAGAAATGTCTTTGTATGGACCGTCCTAGTCAGTCAAGTACAAAAGAGAAAAATTGGTTTCAACCCATTCCGTCAGTCAGTCTCTGCCTATACCGGATCTCTCTCTATAACGGCATCTTGCCCCAGTCCCATGGGTGTCCTCTTATAGACAGAGTAGACACAGTTTCTCAGAACGACCAACATACACAATAACCGGTTCAGCACACAAAGACCACAGGTTGACACGCTTATTATTTACACATTACACACGATGCCTGAGGTTGACGAACCTGCATTAATGGAACCGGCATAAACCGACATAGTGTCTCCCCCTAGCGGCGTACATAGTTCATCTGTGGGTATGGTTCCGCGGTCTGTGTCGGTGATATTGCATGCGCATAGATCGTGACAACAGCAATATCCAGGCGAAGAATAGTGTGCACTCAACCGTGAAATAAAGCAGGCGGGATCAGCGTGCCCGTGGCCGGCGTTACACCACATCTACACATCATTCTGGAAGCTCCCCTACTACCGGTACTACCAGTACTACCAGGCAGGACTACCACCCGTCCACAAGTAGATAAAGGATTCATCCGGTACTCACAGTACACGACTGAAGACCAGCCCTATATAAAAATGGTCGAAAAATCGGGCTAATGAAAGCAGTCTTTATGAGAGCCTAATTTCACAATCTAAGAAGCAACATTTATTCTTTGTATATGTCTTCATGTTTACCCGCTACTTTTGAGTTGGAACATATAATAAAATATATACTTTAGTCCAATTTAAAAGTGAAATCGATGGCGTTCTCTGGCCGCCATCTTGTCTTTTTGCATTCTCTCCCATTTCACCAACTCTGTACAGATAGAAGTAGCGATTTGATACTGGAACCAGAGATTACACTTTCTGTTCCATACTAAAGCAGTTTTTGCCAGCTTTTATATAGGGTTGGTATTCACCCCTGTACTGCAAGTACGGGGTGAATCTTTTATCCAGTCCACAACCAGCCCTCGTAGAGCTCTCTCCGAGTATTATATGACACTGTCTCAAAAGGTGATAAGTAAAGTGGGACAAAACTTTGTCCATTGTAATGATCAACATATGCATTTGCTCAGGATAAACTGATTTGTTTTTTTACATGGTCTTTCATAATCTCAATAGAATACATACTGACTTGAAACAAATGTCCTTGTGTTTTTACTGTAACAATTTGTGTACTGTTTTATGTCAGTCGTTACATGGACAACAACAAAATTAGGTATCACCTTTTGAGACAGGCTCATATGACTACAGTTCTTTTTTTCCAACAGTATATTAGCTGATTAATCACAGAGAAATTTCAACCACGCAGGACAATTGGTCTTCTTCATTGCACTGACCGTTGCCCTATTACAAACAAAGTTTTTTTGTTTGTTTGTTTAACCCCCCAGCACAAAAGTAGACATTGGCTATTGGGGGGAAAAGACCCACCAACACAAAATTTGTTTTATTTAACAATGCCTCTAGAGCATATTGATTTTTATCATCGGCTATTGGACATCAAACATATCGTCATTCTAACATATTTCTTCGGAGCAAACCCACTACTGCCACAAACTACTCTTTCCGATAAGCAGCAAGGGGTCTTTTATATGCACTTTCCCACAGACAGGACAGCACATACCACAGCCCACATCCTTCGATGAACCAGTTGTGGATCACCGGGATGAATGGAAAATAGCCCAAACTGCACATGGGTCCACTGAGCAGGACCCTATCCTAGTAAATTGTTGAATGCAAGGCTAGGTAGCGATAAGTACTACATGACTGAAAGCATGGCAATCAAAATATATAAAGGAATGATCCTTCCCTACTTCGACTACGGTGATGTAGTATACATGGGGGGAAGTACCAAACTACTCAACAAACTACAAGTGATGCAAAATAAAGCCCTTAAAATATGCCTCCAAGTACACAAAAGATATCCCACGATAGAACTACACAAAAAATGCAAAACAACACTATTAACAAGCAGAAGAGAAACGCACCTGAAAATACTAGCACACCACTACACCACGAAACCGGATTACACAGTAGCCCCCCGCAGGGACACTAGACACATGGCGGCCCCAATACTCCTAACGGAAAGAAGCAACATGAAAATACATGAGAGAAGTGTACTAACCATGGCAGCACATGCCTGGAATAAACAACATGTAAAATTGTGGGTGATCCGTAACCCTGACCACTACAAAAAATTCCTAAAGAAAACAATTACTTACTAACACAACAAAACCGCACCTGCCCCTGAGCGCCGTGAATGCTTGCTGTGTACGGGCACAGAAAGCAAAAGACAGGCCAGGAAAAGTGGTAGGCACTAAACAGAAAAAATAGGGAAATTAGCTCTACTAAGTATTAAGGAAATCAGGAAAACTATCACCACATGGCGCAGTCCACCTGGGTATGTGTAATGGCACAAACCAACACAGAAGTGGACAGGCCACGGTCATGCAACTGATCCACCCTGAAATACAAAATGGCTAGGGAAGCAACACAGCCATCCCGCCTGGCCGCAGTCCTAAAGGGTCCGAGTGTGTTCTAGCACACAAGTGCACTATCTAAGGACAGGGTTTAGGTGAAAGGATGCTGTAACAAATAACAAAAATCTGAATGGAACGGGATGCTCTCCCACAAGCCTGCATGTCACCCAAGTAGATGTACATAGTAGGCAAAGGTATCATTACTCAGACTAGACAAAAAAACTGGAAAATTACAAAAAAACTAACATAGGCTATTACTAACAACCAACATTGCAGAAGGCTGACCCGAGCAGACACAGGTAAACACTCCTGGGCAAAGGAACAGATCAAGACAGCACCACAGCTGTCCAGCGTTGAAAACAAGCACCCTGACAGGAGCTTATACGTTATGGGCAGAGTCCATAACGTATAAGCTCCTTATACGTTATGGAAAAGAAGAAAAAAAAAGAAGAAAAAAGTATAATTTGTTAAATCATTCATTTGACTCGACCAGGATTCAAACCAGCAGGTTCATAATAAAAGAAGCTACATACAAATTATGTTGTCCGGATACGTATCGTTTCATAGCCCACTACTTTTGAAGTGCAGATTCGATGAAATCATGTAGATTAATAGACTTTCAAACTTGAATCGAGACAATTCAGTGGCTGCCATCCAGGCTACGTAGCGATAAGCATACATTTTTAAGTCATTGGTTTTACTTGGCCAGGTGTTCAGACTTGGGCTTTGAATCCCTTGACCTACCAAGGAGGACCGGGCGTGGTGGCCGAATCGGTAGAGTACAGGCCTCGCATGCGGAAGATTGGGAGTTTGTGAGTTTGCTTCCCGGTCGAGTCAAACTAATGACTTAAACATTGATACTTGTCACTTTCTAGCTTGACGCTCAGCATTAATAGGATAGGGCAAGGGCTGGTTAGCTCGGTGTCAGGATAATTTGACTGAGTGGGATATCGGGTCATGGTGCCAACTATCTATCTGCTACTGAAATACAGGCAATCAAATACCTTATCAGCAGCTACTGTGTGATAAGACAACACCAACACTACAGCTGGCCAGCATTGAAAACAAGCCTGAATACCCAGGCTTATATGCTATGGACAGTATAAATACAGCCTCAATAAAAAAAAAAAAAAAAAAAAAAAATGGTGCCGGTGGCCTGATTTCCCAGTGGGGCAGCACTATAAAATGGCCATGAGTGCGTACTGTCACAAGTCGGTACCCGTCCTGATATGACCTTAGATGTTGCTAGGACGTAAAACAACAAACAAACCAAAAGAGGATCCGGGGGCTCAACTCATTTGGCCAACCCCGCCTGGATTTGTTGTTACCCTATCTTTAAGATAAGTATATATTAGATGACACATTATAACCGACATTATAACCCTTAATGATAATTGGCTAGATTTAGAGATATTTGAAAGGAAAACATTCACAATAATTTATGGGTTGATTGATTGATTGGTGGTTGCTTTACGCCGTGTCGGCAGCATAGGCAATATTCACAGTGAGAAATGTTTGTTTTTTGTTCAAACCATCGCTTTTACATGTAAAAGCAGACAATCAATTATGTGCCACTGTCTGCAGTGTAGAACTGTTGGTCCAGGGCCAAAAAATCAAAGCAACTTAGTAAAATGTGTTTGAGTGTCAGCGGGGACTGACACCCAATACATTCAGGGGGAGGTTCCCCCTTGAGCAGAAAAGCATGTGTAAGCCAAGAGTGGCCAATACGGCAGCGGCTAAGGACCACTTTATGGGGCGTACACCAGTTGAAGTCAAGTGATAGACACCATTGCTGTGTTAACTCGGTCATTTTGTCAACATCTGTCAAAAGTGGAGTGTTTAGATATTCACATTGGGCAAAAATCCAAAGAAATTATTAATAGGCGCGCCCTAGTACTGTCTTAAATCGGATATTGTTCATGTTGGTTTGTCAACATGGGTAATTTGTGAGCGAACAAGGAGTCTCCCCGGCGGCACCACCTGGGTTCGAATCCTCACCCACATGCCCCTACCGGGTTTCACGTGAACCCAAGTCTCTCATGAGACCTCTGACATTTCGACCGCCCATCGCAGGCACCCGACACCCACCAAACCTCACTTCTACTCCAGCAGCTGGACAAGCAACTCACCACCTCAACTCAGCCACCCACCCAACCCTTCAAACGACGAACAAACGAAGGTGATGCGGTTGAGGGCCTGAGTCGACCTTCAACTGCTGGACAAACTTCTGACTTCTAACTTACTGCTTAATTGACTATTACAACCCTATGTGTATTGAATAAAATCAATTTCAATGAGCTGCTTGTTTGTGACGTCAATTATGGGATCAATTCTATTTAGGTGCATTATTTTGTTTAAATAGTCTTTCATCACATGAATGCACACACACAAATATGGATATGAATATCTCTTAGTTGAGTTATTTTAATATATAATAAGTGATTTACACATCTCCGTCCTGATATGACCTTAGATGTTGCAAGGACGTAAAACTCCAACAACCATCCACCCTTTGCAACCAACCAACCTCGATAGTATATTAACTAAATCTAGACATTAGAGGCGTTCAATGGGGTTAAGTTACATGATGCAGGTGGTAATAGATCTGGGTAGTTCACCTAGCGGACAAAAATAAAGCCATCGGCAGAAGTGTGTCACGTGATTGAATGCGTCTGCCATTAAGAGCTTATTTAGATATGTACAGAGAATCAGAATTAACCCAGAATGTCGGTCATTAAATTAATGCAGGTGAGACCCATTTGTACTGTAACGTAACTACAACAACTTTACTGTAATGTGTTAGATATATATCTTAGATGTATATGTATATATGTATATATGTATATATATATGTCTATATGTTTATATGTATTTCTACGCATTTATTTGTAATTTCCATGCATTTCTATGTAATTACTACGCATTTCTATGTAATTTCTATGCATTTCTATGCATTTCTGTGCATTTCTTTGCACTTATATGCATTTATATATATTTATCTCTATTTATATGTATTTTCATATATTGAAACATATTCATGTAATTTTCTTGCCTCAACTGTAACGCAGGGCCTGCAATGTGGATTTCTCGGAATGTGGCCAAACTGTTAGGTCCCCAGCATTAGATGAAGTGTCCATCGCCAGCAGTAGAGTAAGGCTGTGATGAATAATCCTGCAATGACAATAGCTCAAGAATATTGTTTTATTAGTACACTTCGGCGGCTAGCTCAGTGTGGACGGCGTGCAACGCCATACAACGCCATACCACGCCATACCACGCCACACAGCGTCACACACATCACCACACAGCGTCACACAACTCCACACAACTCCACACAACGCCACACAACGCCACACAACGACACACAACGACACAAAGCGACACACGACGCCACATAACGCCACCCAACGCCACACAACGCCACGCAACGCCACGCAACGCCGCGCAACGCCACACAACGACACACAATGACACACAACGACACACAACGACACACAACGACACACAACGACACACAACGACGCACAACGACACACAACGACACACAACGACACACAACGCCATACCACGCTATACCACGCCACACAGCATCACACACAGCGCCACATAACGCCACACAACGCCACACAACGCCACACAACGCCACACTACACAACGCTACACCACAATACACCATGCTACACCAGGCTACACCACCCCACACCACACCACACCACGCCACACTACGCCATACTACGCCACATTATGCCACACTACGCCACAGCTCCCTACCACCATACCACCCCAGCACTCCATGCCAAACCTCCCCACACCTCCCTGCCACGCCACCACCCACACCACCCTACCTCGTCCTTTGTCCGCCTTGTTTTCTTTCCCCTTTCAATGTGCCTTGCAAGATGGGTTTGGCCAGACATTTTGAATTGGAAATGCGAGCATACCACTGCATTTTGCATCTCATTACGATAGTCAGGAGATCTTCATGTGATCGAACTGCCTGTTGGATCTCGGCCCAGAGTTCCTTGTTGGTAACTAGAAGGAATGGCCGAATGAGTTGAGCGTGCCTCTCCCGTATTGGTAGATCGTGGGTTTCGAACCCATGGGTTCAGACCCTGGTCGAGTCAAACCGATGCCTTAAAAATTGATACCGCTCTCTTCCTAGGATTATTAGGATAGCTCACGGACTGGTTGGCTCAGTGTCAGGATAATGCGTCGCAGTGGGATATCAGTAGTCTGGTTTCCAAGTTGGGCAGCACTATAAAGTTGCCCATGAGTGTGCACTGTCACAAGTCGGTACCCATCCTGCTGTGACCTTATATGTTGCTAGGACGTAAAACTCCAACAACCACCCATCCAACCTTGTTGGTAACAGAGTCTATGTGTGTGATGTGTAGTACATTCCGGTAGCTCTGTGGGAACGCTTCTGAACGGCGTTCCCTTATTTTCTTTGGGAGGGCGACCAGCGTTCCGTCACCATTTCAACCAAATCCAGACCTGCATTACCTCTTATATTTCTTAAGTGCTACATCATCGTGGAAATGTAAATAATGAAAAAGGTAAAAAAAACATGTAAAGGGAAACATAAGTCATGAAAACATCAGGAGAATAGTAATTTAAATCAAGATATATTGATTGATTGTTGGTTATTGAATTGTTAGTTTTGTATTCAACGATCGCCTTTACACATAATGTAAAAGCATACAATCAATTATGTGTCAATAGACACTCTTGAATTTAAAAAACTCAAAATCACATAATTTGTGGTCAAGGTCAATACAATAGATGCAAGTATTAATTGATAACAGTTGTTTTAATAAACTATATGAGGTGGTACACACCAGCTGTCCTCAACAAGGCTAATATGTCTTGTTTTACTTGAGTAAAACTATTTACCAGTTGCTGACAAATTTGACTTGAGTGTTGCAGTAGTTGGCTATGTCTATGCCATAATGCAGTCTCTGAGGAGAGCGCCAGAGAGTTGATGGGAAGGAGCTCTGCGAGAAGCAACAAAGCAGCTCAGCTACTGTACAAACAACTGGACGAAGCGCATATTAGAATATATAGAATGCATGCTAGGATACAAAGGATATATATATAATTAAGATATACATATGGGTACATATACACACATATATATATACAATTATTACATATGCAATGGCAGGAAAACTAGTTCAGCCTTGATCTGACTACACATATGCATTAGGAATAAATCTAGTGAAGGGGATGGTGATGGGATCGCGTCGAGAGCCTATATGAAATTGTATCAACCGCTTAAAATCGGACACCTCCCTACCTCCCCTCCCCCTCCCCACCACACAAACACACACACAGATTAACCATCGGATGGGGAATATTTTGCAAGATTCATAAGGACCGGGTCGCCATCGGAAATTGGGTGTCAGAGTAGGTCAGATTATGCCCAGGCGCCCCCTGGCGGAAATTCCCTGGCGGACACATGCGCATGCGCACGCATTAATCCCTGTCGTACTTTGTTCAATCCGTCTCAACACACACAGGGCTTTAAACTAATGCGTCGATCCGGGTCCTATTCAAAGCCCGCTAAGCTGCTTTTAATTTTGACTCCTTGAAAGATTTGTTGTTGTTGATTTTTATTTTACAGATATATATTATTATACTGTATTTTCGTCAAGCGATATTCCACGACGATCCCCACCATCCTTCTCCCCGCAACCCCTCCCCCCACCCATCACTCACCACCCCTCACAACCCCCCACCCCTCACAACCCCCCACCCCTCACAACCCCCTCCGACCCCCGAAACCCCACGACCCTGTCACCCCCCCCCCCAGACTCGACCCAACTCCCACCTATCCAACCATCACGCCAATCACCCTTACCCGTGAATATTTCCGGGGGGGGGGGGTCGGCCATTTAAACTAGGTCAGGGCGGTGCGCATTCGCATGCGCGTTGGTGAAAGTGCTATTGTGTGGGCTTCCAGTGGTAAGGATCTAGAGTTTGACAAGACATCCGCCTACTCGTCTCAAATGCCTTCTTTCCGGAACACTAGACTGTCCAGACTTTCATATTACTGACCATAAATGCATAAAGTGGTCCTGAAAGCGCTCTCTGAGATGAAGTACATTGCAACGCGCCTCCAGTTTCACCTTTGTCATTGCACTTAGCTATGTACCTGATTCGGTCGCCGAATCGGTAGAGCGCAGACCTCCCATGCGGGAGATCGGGTGTTCAATTCCCAGTTGCAACCAGTGGTCCACAACTGGTCCATCAAAGGCTGTGGTATGTGCTCTCCTGTTTGTGGGAAAGTGCATATAAAAGACCCCTCGCTGCTTAGCAGAAGGAGTAGCCTATGTGGCAGCAGCAGGTTTCCTCTAAAGAAATGTGTCAGAATGAGAAAATGTTTGACGTCCAATAGTCGATGATAAAAATCCATGTGCTCTAGATGCGTCGTTAAATAAAACAGACTTTCCTTTTTTTTTGTAATTCCCAGTCAAGTCAAACCGATGACACTTGTCACTTCCTAGCCTGGTGCTCAGCATTAATAGGATAGGACGACAAGGATTCGTTAGCTCAGTGTCAGGATAATTAAGGCGACTGAGTGGGATATCGGGTCATCGTGCTGGCATCCTGATTTCCCAGTGGGGCAATACTATAAAGTCACCATTAGCGCGCACTGTCACAAGTCGGTACCCATGCTGATATGACCTTAGATGGTCCATTGTTGGTAATTTTACATCCTGGCATCAACTAGCAATGTATAAGGGAAAGCATTTCGAAATAAAATGTCAGCTTCTAATTTAGGATATCACTATCGGCCCCATATATATGGTCAGATGGGGTGGCCGAATGAGTTGAGTGAGTGCTTTCCACGTGGCAGATCATAGGATTCGAAACTATGTGCTTGAAGCTCTGGCCGAGACAAAACCAATGAGTTAGATGTTTATATATCTAGCTACCTAGCTTGGCGCTCGGCATTACTATACCCCAGTCACTCAATGGCCAGCGTTCGCCTCCGACAGCCTTATGACTAAAATCTCTCTGACCTCCCAGCTTCCCACTCACTACATTGAATCAAAGACATGGTCACAAGCGCTCAGTGAGCAGTCATCGAGTGGTCGTTGACTGCATGGGCGGCCACTCACTGACCGCTTGCTGACCATTCGCCAACCGCTTGCTGAGCAGTCACTGATGTTTAGGGAGGTTGGTCGGCGACCAGTCGCCGAGCGGTCGCCGATCAGTCGTGAGCAGTCGCCGAGCAGTCATGAGCAGTCGCTGACCAGTCACCAGCCCAAATTCTGATGTTGGTGGTCGCGAAATAGTCGCGAATCGATCGTAAGCGAACACAGGCCTCGTGTGACTGGCGTATAAGATAGGACAAGAAGCAGTTGAAAGAGAAAACCCAACTACCTATGATTGGAATTTCCGCTGCTCAATCACCGAAAACAAAAGTTTGTCAGATCTTTGGAATGTATACTGACTTCGTCATCCTAATTTTGAGATTAATATCCTAGCTAATCTACTCTATTTTAGATTAACATTTATTATGAATGGAGAGGCATGCAACATAATTTTAGCAACCACACATGTGGGTGAAAAGAAGTCATGACCCAGATTCTCATCTCACCATGGTCACATGATCATTGATACCCAGACCGACGGTCATCCTAGAACTTATCTAAGGTAAACATGACAATTACGCTGAGACTAATGATATGTCACCTACTTTTTGAGAAGTTCCCTAAGTTATGGCTTTCTAAAATTGGCTTTGAAAAAGCGTAGTCTCATAAATTCACTAATTATTCCGTCCATATTGCCTCAAATAATTAGAATCTATGTTTCGAGATATAGGAGCATCAAATGTGGGCAGACGCCTTTTTGTTGTTGTTTTTTTTTGTCTTATTTTTGTTGTTGTCCATTAGGTGTTTAAGCAGGGGAAATTTCAGTCATAGACGACTGGTCTTCCTCATTCCACTGCTGGTCGATAGAAAGCCCGAGCCTACACTTTTACCGACCCAAGGGATTTTTAACTTCCCACACCACATAGACATGGTATGAGAGCAACCAGCCTTTGATGACGCTGTAAGTTATACACAGCGGTGGAAATCCAAATTGGCAGAGCTAGGGGCCTTTGTTTTGAAAAAAGTGTGCTACATCGAACCATGTAACTTTAAAGCTACATACTCCGATGAAGCATCACATTTTGAAAACCAAAGTAATTATACAGAATTCATTCTACATATCCAGCTTAGATACCAATGAAATTATTAAGCATTTGTTGCCACCTAGAAGGAAGTATTGAGTCAAGTTAATAGAGCGTAACTGCAGAAGCCTAATTTGACATTTTTGCACTTCAAATATCTCAAATCTAAAGTGCCTGTCACACCTTACCGGATTGAGTACCGGACACAAACGGACAAAGAATTTTCTAGTCCAGTGGTGTTCGGTATCAAAATGTACCGAAATGTGTCGAAATGTTGCGCTTTCGGGTCAAAGGTGGCCAGACGAAACGAACGCTAAATGGACAAAGAACATACATTAATGAATAGCCAATGGACGATAACTGGATGATAACCGGATGACACTGGATAAGAACCGAATGTAAAACGGACACATACTGGACTGGTAACAGATGGGCTGGAAAAAACCCCAAAACCGATGGACCAAATTCCCGCAACACTGTCAATGGACAATTCAGGAAGCAAACCGAAGACATAATGGATGGGTACCAGACATGAAACGGACAAAATGGAATAAACAGACTTAAATCGGACACCAACCATACATGTCAGTCCGGT
Source organism: Branchipolynoe longqiensis (assembly GCA_030323885.1). NCBI lineage: Eukaryota > Metazoa > Annelida > Polychaeta > Phyllodocida > Polynoidae > Branchipolynoe > Branchipolynoe longqiensis. The sequence continues at coordinate 29,798,040 of CM059191.1, forward strand.
GGTGTCTGGTACAAGTTTTGCGCATGTTCAAAACTTGCCACCGTACACACCGGACACCACCGGACAGATAACTGACACGTCGGATGGGTACCGTATATAAACCAGACATTGACATATTTCAACAGCCAGTGTCCGTTTTCCATCCGGTACCTTAATCCGGTAAGGTGTGACTGAGCCTTCACTGATCTAAAATATAAGTATTTTCAAACTAAAGGAAGGTTTATCATAACAATCAATTTAATATATTTATCTCAGAAAAATTACAGAAACCCAAAATAATCGGACCATGCAACTTTAAGCGTGCAAGTATTATTGCGACGCTAATCTATTTAAATATTATTTTAATTAATCCTATCACAGCAGCAGTTTTCCCGATTATCGCCACCTATTCATCACCCATAGGGCCATATAAGACACTATGTTTTATATGTTTACATAGTTACATACTTATTAGTATTCTATCCCCTTAGGGTTACACAATTCGCTAATTGTAACTTGTTGCCATATATATTAGGTAACTACATTAGCCTACAATACTTTATAATGAGGTGACTTTTTATTATATCACTATCACCAGCTTATTTTGGGAGGATAAACAGCTTATTTATTTCAGGAGAGTTGTGTGCTGATGAACATGGGAATTATTGCGCCTAGAGCAGAAGTGGACGCCACACTTCCAGCCATTTTAATTTGTTGGGTGTTTGATGGAGTTTTACGTCCTCGCAACATCTAAGGTTATATCAGGCCGGGTACCAATTTGTGACAGTGCACACTCAGGGCGACTTCATAATGCTGCCCCACTGGGAAACCAGGCCGCCAGCACCATGACCTAATATCCCACTCAGTCACATTATCTTGACACTGATCCAACCAGTCCTTACCCTATCCTAACTGTAGTAGTCTGCACTGACCTCTCAGGCAAGTAACCACATAGACAGGTAGGCGTGGGTAGTATGGTGATATCAGGGAGCCTAGGTGGTGTAATGGTTAGCACACTGGCCCGGAATGCAAAGAGATGTGGGTTCGAGTCCCGCTCTAGGCGCAATATTTCCCATTTTAATCACCCCCATGACACTAACAATACCGAGTACCTGACTAGGAAGCGACTAGTATCACATTTTAAGTCCCAACGATCTACCAAAACGGGAGACGGACTCAACTCATTCGGTAATCCCGTCTGGTGCATAAATCCTAGGTAAATATATTAGCGTACAATACTTCATTATTAGGTGACGTTTTATTATATCAGGCTATTTTGGGAGCATAAGCAGCTTGTTTAAGTCACGAGAGTTGTGGGCTGATGAACATTGGAAATATTGCGCCTTGGGAAGAATTCGAAGCCACACCTCTAGCTTTTGTGAAACTAATGATTACACTACCTGAGCTCCCTGGTGCATTCTTGCCTGTCTACGTGGATGCTTGCCTGAGGTCAGTGCATACACTACGCATATCCCCTTGGAATTGGATGTATAGAAATGGTTTACGTCCATAACTCATTCAATGCTTTCAAGTACATAGATAAAACGTGCATGCACTTACACAGGGATGGTTCAACAAACATACAGCACGTAACGTATACAGTATCCTGGTCATGGAAACCAGTGTCCTTGGTGGTGGGGGTGGTGGTGGTGGGGTGATGAAAATTGGAAATATTTCACCTAGAGCAGGTTTCAAAGCGACACCGCTTGCCATTCTGGAACTACCGTGCTAACAATTACACTGCATAGGTTCCCTGATGCAATAACCCTATACACGCCTACCTATGCCTGTAGCACCTTGCCTGAGAGGTCTGTGCAGATTATTAGTAATTGCTAGTTCTCCACACCAAACCCTGATGACAGGTGAAAAAGCTGCATGCCTTCATGATGCGACATCTGCATTAAATCATGAGGCTAACCAGGAAGGACAAAGTGACAAATGAGGAAATACTTGAACGGACAGGGCTGCCCTCTATGGAAGATCTTCTGATCAAAACGAATCTCCAGTGGACTGGACACCTCATGAGGATGTCATCAGAAAGGCTACCAAAGCAGATCCTCAATTCTCAACTGTCTTCTGGTTACAGAAAGAGAGGGTGCCCTCGTCTCTGGTTCAAGGATACCATCAAGAGAAGCCTGAAGCTGAGAGACATTAAGACCGACTCATATACATCACTCTCACAGCAGAGAGCTAAATGGAGAGCGGCAGTAAAGTAATGAAAGCAGTCTTTGTTGCATCGCGACGAACAGCATGAGGATGATGATGATGATGTCCTGGCAACATATAAGATCATATCACGATGGGTACCACCTTTTGACAGTCCGCATTCCACTGGGAAATCAGGCCGCCTAACACCAAGCCAACCAATCCTTGCCCTATCCTATTAATGCTGAGCGCCAAGCTAGGAATCGACAAGTATCAATTTTATAAGTCATTGGTTTGACTCGACCGGGAACCAAACTCCAGATCTCCCACACGCGAGGCCTGCGCTATACCGATTCCGCCATCGCGCTCAGTGAATAGTACAAAGAGAATGCCCTCACATGTTCTATGTAGGACTACTTCATTTCATCCAGGGGCATTTGTGGCGGTGCTTACACATTTCACCTTGATGGATAATTCAAACACCCTCCTACCCCCTCCAAACATGAATATGTTCCTCAGCTTAGAATTGATGAAACATACTGATTCGCCTCCTCTGTTAGTAAGACTGACTATGGTGGAGAGCTTCACACAGGCATGCAGGTACTCACAGCAGGGACTAATGTAACTAGGTCACAGTGACCTCTGTTAATTTGCCATCACCGGGCCCGAAGGCCCTGAGTGTCTTGCATTAAGCAGAGTAGGACGTGGCAACTCCCGCCCTTCCCCTCCCCTCCCGCCTCCAGCTCCCCGCCCGCCCAACCCTCCCATCCCCACCCCCCCTCCTCTCGCTTGAACCCATATTTACATCATTCCATGCCGGCACCTGCTCACTTTGCCACCTCAGACAATGGCAGCACTCCACCGGTACCACGTGACACCGATGCGTTCCCAAAGTATGTCAGCATCTAACTTGAAGACAGCTTACTGGCAACACCTTTTAGCTCATCAACCACCGACGTTCAAATAAATAATGGGTACATATCACAACATGGTCTTCACCGACAGTTATCACAGTTCTCCCAGCTTTCACACCGCGTACAGCCTGCATAGGCCCCGTCACATACATGTTAGTGGACTACGTTCAACTACGTTCAACTACGTTCAACTACGTTCAACTACGTTCAACTACGTTCAACTACGTTCAACTACGTTCAACTACGTTCAACTACGTTCAACTACGTTCAACTACGTTCAACTACGTTCAACTACGTTCAACTACGTCCAACTACGTCAGGACATGGAATAGCATTGTAAATATGCCTGTAGACTGCATATATTCCTGTGCACAGACTACATACCATCCTGTGTACAGGCTACAATGCCTCTAGCATATAGACTACATAGTCTGCTGCATACCGTCTACACAGCATGTTGTTATCTAGATAATGTATCATGTTCTGTACAGACTGCATAGCGCATTGTATGTAGACTACGTGGCCTGCTGTGTGCAGGCTCCATGCCGTGCTGTGTATAGACCACATAACCTGTTGATTGTCACAAGCCAGTGTTTGCATATTGCTTGTGAATATGACAAGAATGATTACTCCAGAGGAAATAAAAGATAAGGTACCTGAAACTTCTGATGGCGGTAACCTAACCTTGTGCATTATTACACACTTTGAAACCAATAAGTTATCGCCAAATAATTGTCCACTTTACGAGAGGGGTTGTTTTGCCTGACTTGCCCAGCGTGGATTTGGTGAATTGACTCCACAATGGTCGGTTTGGATGGATGTGATACAGAAGGTTGGTTGGTTGTTGGAGTTTTACATCCTGGCAACATCTAAGGTCATATCATGATCGGTACCGACTTGTTACAGTGCACACTCATGACAACTTAATAGTGCTTCCCCACTTGGAAATCAGGCCGCCGTCACCATGATCTGATATCTACCTCAGGCAGATTATCCTGACACTGAGCTAACCAGTCCTTGCCCTATCCTATTAGGCCTCATACCATGCTCCAGCCTAGGAAGCGACAAGTATCAATTTTATAAGTCATTGGTTTGACTCGACCGGGAACTTCCGATCTCCCACACGTGAGGCCCATGCTCTACAAATTCGGCCATCACGCCTAGTATACACACACAAAGAGAACCAGCAGAGAGTGGGGTAAGCCAAACTTTCCCACATAAGAAACAGTTTCAAAGGGCAGTGGATGGTGAGTACACAAAGGCCAAACCACTCGAAGTGCAGAACTCCTGACTCTCCGGCTATATCATTACAACTGCCATGCCGGCGAAAATTTGTCACACATAATTGCTGACTGTCGCTTTATAATGTCACGTGGTCGCTCTTAGAGCCCACGGGGTAATGACGTAATGTCATGTTAGCTAGACATCATGGGCTAGGGCTAATGAGTATTGGTCCCACTGAAAGCATTGGCCGTGGTTATTCAACAAACACGCGATCACATGTGCTTTAAAACACCCCAGCCAGAAATAAAATATGTAATAAAAACCCAGAACCCACCACCCTCCCCTCCAACCCATTCTCCTGGTAGCGTAGTCGCCTTTTACACACTGAGGGTTTTTCTTGTGTGAACAGTATGGCTACATTTTGTTTTGTTAGTAGATAGCAAGAGGGCTTTCCTTTTAAAGTTCCATAGTCCGATGGTTTTGAGTTTCTGCCATTAACTGAGATAAGTATGTTACATGGATAAATATGATCTATATTACTATAGCTTGAAGTACCTTTTATTATAAATGGATAACTTTGCAGAAATCTGATAGGCTGATGGCCTTGAGATTCTGCTGTTTTTTAAAGATGGATATGGTACGTTGGTCAGACCGGATGCGGTGTCCAATTCGGTAGAGTACATGCTTCCCGTGTGGAAGGTCTGGAGGTCGAATCCCGCCCGAGTCAAACCAATGACTTATACAATTTATACTTATCACTGCCGAGCCTGGCGCTTGGCATTACTAGGATAGGGTAAGGACTGGTTAGCTAAGTGTCAGGATAGTGTGATTGAGTGGGATATCAGGTCATGTTTGGGCAGTGCTATGAACTCACCATTAGTGCGCACTGTCACAAGTCAGTCATCATCATCATGCTGTCGGTCGCGATGCGACAAAGACTGCTTTCATTACTTGACTGCCACTCTCCATTGTGCGGTTGTACATTTCATGAAAGCTGCCTGCAAAAGTGTTGAAGTGCTGCTGGCTTTTGCAAGTTACCAGTGGCACTCTCTCGGGGAGCAAATAGAGGTTTCACACTGGCAAGAACATGTCAAGACAGGCACAAAACTATTTGTCCCTGCAGTGGCTGGTCAGGAGATGTTGGGAGTTCCATACATCAACCACCCTTAATGCTGCCACAGCGACATGGTTTTCTGTTTAGGGTTTGCTCCCTTAGCCTTCAGTTCTGTCAAGAAACTGTACCACCAGGCAGTGGTTTACAACTCTGCAGGGCAGGGGCGTCAAACTCCCTGAGGTATTGCTATACCTGCAATACCTGCATACAAGTCAGTACCAATCCTGATATGACCTGAAATATTGCCAGGATATAAAACCTAAACAAACCAAACCTTAATTTAGTTTGAAGGAGCTTGTTTTTATAACTAAATAACATTGGAGAAATTTGAAGGGAAACCAGGAACAAGTAATTTTGGAGGACAGGTTAAAATTCTGACCACATAGGCTATACCAGCAACAGAGGCTTACTAAATACACATTTATCTAAGCAGGAATGGAGAATCAAATCTAGGCAATTGCTTTGATTTTGAAAATGTCATGCCTTAATCGCACTGTGCGCCTTTAAGTGATCTTACAAATTCATGTTAGTTTTTTTAATATCTTCCATGAGATCTCTGCTTTCGGTAACAAATAGAAGTCGTTTTTTCATTCATTTGTTCCTTTTACTTTACTTTGCAACCCTCCTAGGGGAACACTATTACAATATTGTAATTTGATTTCATTTTTGTTTATGGTACATCACAGATACGGCCGCGTGGGTAATTTCATTTCGTTATCTGATCCTGATAGTACATTTATTACACGTGCTGGACAAAATACATTGCGTATGGGTCTGGTTCGACGAGGGGCTGCAGGTTTTAATTGTCCGAATTAGGGAGAGCACATGGAAATGGCCGAGCTCTAAAATGGCCGCGCCTGGTTTGTGACATCGATTCTTATAAACAGCCTCATTTAAAATTTACTGCAGTTAATATATATATATATATATATTAACTCACCCCTGACCGCCTCTGCTCACTCCACCCCCCCCCCCCCCCCACCCCCACCCCCTACTCCATCCCCTCCTGCCACCTAAGACCTCCCCACTAGAAGAAGGGCGAGGTGACCAAGGATGAGTATAGCCTGGTCCCCGGGTGCCTCGACACCCACACCGTATTACCCCCCTACTCTGCCCCCACCCTCTCTCACCATATCACCACCCTCCTTTGAGAGAACCTATCTCTTCCTTGGCCTACCGTCTGGCACTACTTGGAGACCATCTTTACGTGGATAGCGGACAGAAGGCTGCCCCCTGGATGGCACGATCCCGTCGCCATCAAAGCCCTCCGCCGCGAGACAATTAGCATCATGTAAAATTCTCCGATTAAGTGTATATTGAATATCGAGATGGTTAAATATGGAACAGTACTCCCTTTATAAGGCTCACACAGGAGGAGAGAAACAATGCCCCTTTAAGCACAATCCTTCCCCCTTATCTCACCAGACACACAGTCACCACATGTTATCTAAGCTTATGATAGCCTGGTGGTGGTCAAAGTTGGGTGGGGGGGGGGGGGTGAGCCCTGAAAGCAATCGATAAGAATGTTGATAACAGCCACTGTTGCATGTATATAAACTGAATAAAACAAAGCATCAGGATCATTATCTACCTATACTTCTGCTGGTGCTGGACTCGAATCATGCGTTGTGTCCTGTGTGTCTCTACTATGGGGTAAGCTCTGCTATATAGTTCATATGAATAGAATATATCAAAAGGGAGGATAGTATGCCTTATGCAGGATAGTATGCCTTATGCAGGATAGTATGCCTTAAGCGGGATAGTATACCTTATGCAGGATAGTATGCCTTATGCAGGATAGATGCCTTAAGCAGGATAGTACTACAGTCACTAGAAACAATAGGGAGCAGAATATCATTAACCATAGCCCTCGCATACCACCTAACTGGATCGGCCATCAATAGCTTCAAACACCCGCATATATGAGATGCGGGTCCCCGCAAATACGGGACTTCAGAATCAGCGCCACCTCTGGTGCCAACTCGCGAGTTGCCGAGCCGGCCTGTGCCAAGGCCTCCACCCATGCGTCGGCCACCAAACCCGCACCCCCTACACCAGGGAAGCCTACGGGACACCCTGCAAAGCCTGGAACCACGATCCAGCCTCCAGTGATTGGGCCCCGGCTGGCCAGGGTCACGGAGAACCCTCGCCAAGGGCCAACGTCCGGCACATCCTCACCACACACATTGAGGCAGTGTGCTACACCAAGAGGAGCCATGAGCACGTGACCATGGGGCGGGCCTCGGCGGATTTTTGATCCGCCGGCGACACCGCACCTCATGCCACCAGAGCAAGACACAGCAGCCCCCCTGCCAGTGGCAGCACCCATTGGACTGCCAGGATGATGCGCAATGACACCCCCGACACCCCAGTGACGTCACAGCCGGCGATGTCACCACCCAAACACCGGCCCATGATCGGGCCCGCCCCCAGGAGACCACCAGTTGACACCACCACACATCGGACCGCCATCAAGTGCGGTCTGCCTCACCCCCTCATTCACCCTGGCGCAACTCACCCACTTCCCTGACCTCAGCTCATCCACCATCAGCAATGACGACAACCACCCAGCAGGCCTCGACACTCACCTGGCCGCCACCTCCCTGACCTCATCGCCCACCCGCAGCCACAAACTCGTTGTCCCCGATGACCTCGGGGAAACCCTGGCCGATATGGGTGACACCATCATCCAGGACACCCTCCCTGCCACCCCTGTCTGCCACCGCAGGGCCCACTGGCAGCTTCATGCCTACCCTCTGGCCTACCCTCTGTACTGCACAACCCTGGAGGGAGCCATCTACGTAGACCTCATCCTGCACTTTGAATGCCGATCCTCGGGGGCGGCCTGTGTTTGCATCATGGCCGCCCTCACTTGGATCCTCCAGCGTGAAGGTTCCCATACCCTCGTCTACGTAGATGACTATATCGGTTGCTAGTGTGCCTACTTAAAGGCTTGCCAGGCCTTTGACGCCTTCAATACCCTCGCAGCTACCCTCCTCCTCGACGTGGCTCCAGCGAAGTGCGACCCCTCCGCCCCCACTGTCCACCTCACCTGGGTCGGCTTCACCCTTGATTCGCTTGTTTCGCCCTTTTAATACAAATCTTCGTATAATTTAAGACCTATTTTCGGGCAAATGAAAACAGAATATTTAATTAAATATTATCAGAAATGAGTCACGCAAACTACCATCAGTCAAAGTATGCGTGCACTTGTGGCTAGTACATTACGGGCCATAGACTATTGTGTCAACTTCAAGACATTTCATCTCCACCTCATTTGTGCTTTGTGAACATAGCTGGTAAAACATCTTGAAGAAATATTATAGTGGCCAAATCTAATTAATGACCATTTTAAGACCTTTCACAGAAAAGTCACCATATTTAACCCTTTTCAAGGCCTTGAAAATTCACTAATCAATTTAAAACTTGTTACGGATCCGCGAGAACTCTGCTATTTGAAAAATGCTATTTATGCTTTTACATTGCCAGTATTGTGACCAACTCAACACAGCCTGAAACCCATGGTCTGGCTTCCAGTTCCTGAGGCGTGACCCACTTGGTATGTTTTCTTCTGCAGTGCTTGATTTGAGTGCAATCTCATTATTGAACTGAGGCGAATTCCTTAATTATGAAGAGCTATCAGCGGTATTAAATCTCTTGATGCTGGCAGTATGAGACCCATCATAGGACAAGGCTTCTCGGAGCATTGGCAGTAACGCAATTAATTCATAGCCACGCCATTTCAATGTCCTAATCACTAACGGCAACATACAAAATTCAAACCTATTCCGTTCCGTCTCCGTTGCTCCGTTCCGTCTCCGTTGCTCCGTTCCGTCTCCGTTCCGTCTCCGTTCCGTATCCATTCCGTCTCTGTTCCGTTTCTGTTCCGTTTCTGTTCCGTCTCCGTTCCGTCTACTTCTCCATTCCGTCTCCCTCTCCTCTCCCTTCCGTCTCCCTCTCCTCTCCCTCTCCTCTTCCTCTCCTTTCCCTCTCCTCTCCCTCTCCCCTTCCTCTCCTCTCCCTCTCCTCTTCCTCTCCTTTCCCTCTCCTCTCCCTCTCCCCTTCCTCTCCTCTCCCTCTCCCCTTCCTCTCCTCTCCATCTCCCCTTCCTCTCCCCTTCCTGTCCTCTTCCTCTCCTCTTCCTCTCCTCTTCCTATCCTCTTCCCTTCCTCTCCTCTTCCTCTCCCTCTCCTCTTCATCTCCTCTTCCTCTTCCTCTCATATTCCTCTCCTCTTCCTCCTCTCTTCCTCCTCCCCCATCTCCTCCCCATCTCCTCCCCATCTCCTCCCCATCTCCTCCCCATCTCCTCCCCATCTCCTCCCCATCTCCTCCCCATCTCCTCCACATCTCCTCCCCATCTCCTCCACATCTCCTCCCCATCTCTCCCATCTCCTCCCCATCTCTCCCCATCTCTCCCCATCTCTCCCATCTCTCCCATCCTGCTCATCTCTGCATATATCTGCTCATCTCTCCTCCTCTCCCCCCATTTTTCCTCTCTCCTCCTCTCCACTCCTCTCCACTCCTCTCCTCCCCTTTCTCCTTCTTCCCCCCTCTTCCGCCCTCTCGCTCCCACTTCTTCCCTTTCGTTCACTGTGACCCCCTCTCTTTCTCTCTCCGCCCTCCCCCTTTCTCTTCACTCCACCCTTACCCTCACCCATCAATGGAAGATAACGAGGAAGGCATTGATTTCGCAGAAGTTCCCTTAACACATGACGCAGTTATTATAAAGGAATAAGTGGCCATTCTCGTAGATCAGAGAGTCAATACCTCGACGGTCTGAGTGATCACTCAGTGTGCAAGCTCCGCCCGACAAGACACCGAATGGGTGGTGAGTGTCCCAGCTGTTGAGGCATTGCGTTGATGTAGAGTGGGGGATGTGAGGATATGGGGGTGTGAGGGTGAGGGAAGGTGTGTGTGTGAGGATGGGGGTGAGGGGTTGGCGACGACTTGTTCTAGCTCTGAGGGAGTATCATGTTGTCTTCCATTATTGATGACTCTATGATCCATGACGCTATAATCACTTGAAAATAGCGGCCAGAGAATAAGGCAGCAAAAGCGACAAGAGTTAGATCGATGGCGTCAACCTTAGAAAGTTGCCTTAACGAGCACTAAGGACTAGTTGGATAAACTTAGGCAACCCGCCGTGAGACCACACCGTCTGTGGGAGTCAGTGGTGTCGAGATGGTTCCAGGTCACGCAGTTCACGCCGAATTGCAATGATAAGCATAGTTCATGTGTAGGTATGGGTAAAGCATGGGGTTGTGTGAGTGTGTGTGTGGTGGGGTGCGGTTGCAGGTTTGGTGGAAACAAAGGGGTAGGAATTGTCTAGGAAGAGCAGAACTGGAACCCATATTCCTGCCATTCCAGTGGTCGGGTGGGGCTGGGGGTGGGGGTGGTGGTGTGGGTGGTGGTGGGGGTGGGTAGTGGTGGGGGTGTGGAAGAAAAAGGGATTCGGATAATCTACCTAGAGCGGAACTCGAACCCACATTCCTGCCATTGTGGTGGTGTGGTGCGGATGAGGGGGTGATGGAAGTGTGTATCTGAGCCAGAGTGTGCGTGCATATGCGTGTATGTGTGTACTAGTGTGCATGTGTCGAGGTGTCCAGGTGTGTGCACACATATGTTAGTATGCAGACTATTGATCACTGTACGCGACTGGCAAAAGTCCTGGCATGAGAAAATGTTGGGTGGCAATTATTGGCTGGCAAATATTGGCTGGCAAATAGTGGCTGGTAAATCGTTAGTGACAAATGTCATAGAACCAAGCACACCACCCTCTCATGCTCATGTAAAATATTCCGATAAAACACATTGGTGGGAAATGGGAACTGGTATATAAGGGATTACAACGGTCTATACAGGTGTTGTATAGGGCCAGGTGCATGAATGTAATTATGCAGTCCTGGTGATCCTTTACTTGTATTAAATAGTCATTGCGTATTCTATAGATAGTGTGAGAGGGGCACTACTGTTAGTGTGGAAGGATCTCAAGAGCTCTACTCACAACCACCTCCCCCCAACTGTTAGTCATGGATCACCACACACACAGACACCACAGGCCAGGTGCGGCCAAAGCAGCCACAGCGCATGGTGGTGGTGGGTAGATCACAGTTGCCATAGTGACACAGAAATGCTTACTGTTGATTGGGGGACCTAGAAATGCTTACTGTTCATTGGAGAGCATGGTCAGCTGATATGCCATGTCAGGTCCAGAAACCACTATATAATAATAAACCTGAGGGTACACGCTCTCACTTACTTTACTTTCACTCTATACTCTGCCTTTCTTATCCTTGCCTATATTGATTTCCTATTAGCCTGCCTACACAACAACTGCTGCCAGACGACGACTTTACACTCATAAATGCGTCATCACCCACAGGTCTGCATACCAGATAATCTGGTCCCTTACCTCCCCGCAATCCCTCCCCCATTTCTCCCCTCTCTCCTCACCAGGTCATCTGATCACATACTTCCCCCTTCGCTCCATCTCACCCCCGAGCCCTCCTGTCCCCAGCGCCCCGCCTCCCCCACCCCCTTCACAAGGCCATCGGCCTAAAACCTTGCACCACGCCCTACCCTTCTCTCCCTCCCCCAACCCCCAAGTTATTCCCGTCTAGCTCCTTCCCCAGCCTCCCCTCCTCCACCCCTTCATCTCCCCTCTCCTTCCCATCCCCATCTCATCCGCCCAAATACGATGAGCACGCTGGAAATGGCTGCCAAGGTGTGGAATGCCCAAACGGTAAAGTAACGACAAATTCCTGACCTAAAAACTTACAAAAAATATCTGTGCAAAATAAGGCTAGGAAACCCCCACTAAGCTGCACTGCAAAGGGGCATGTGATTTGTAACGGCCCACCAGTGGGACGCCCAATGGAAGGTAACCATGTCAAAAGTAGCCAGATAACACACCACACAGCTACGTACAAGCCTATGATATGTAAATAGGAGTAGGCTAGTCCAGTAATAAGAGTAGAACAAAATATAATATATACATGCCAAGAAAATCCAAACAAACTAAAATAGGCTACTAAGCATGCCAACCAACTATCTATCTGCTACTGAAATGCAGGCAATCAAATTACTTATCAGCAGCTACTGTGTGGTAAGATAACACCAACAGTACAACTGGCCAGCATTGAAAACAAGCCTGGATACCCGGGCTTATATGCTATGGACAGTATAAATACAGCCTAAAAAAAACAAAAAAACAAAAACAAACCTTTTGAAGACTACACATTAATTTTCCAACCTGGACTCGGAGACCATGTATGATTTTCAAAACTGATACACATTCTGACTACCTGAAAATTGCAGTAAATGATAATCAAACTTAATATACTTAAAATAGCTCAAAAGTAAATCAAATGTTTGATTGGTTGTTGGAGTTTTACGTCTTTACAACATCTAAGGTCATATCAGGGTGGGTACTGACTTCTGACAGCGCGCATTCATGGTGACTTTATAGTGCCTTCCCCATTGGGATACCAGGCCACCAGCCCCATGACCTGCTAACCCACTCAGTCACTTTATCCTGACACCAAACCCACCAATCTTTGCCCTATCCTACTTATGACGCACGTCTGGTTAGGAAGTGACAAGTCACAATTTTATAAGTCATTGGCTTGACTCGACCGGGAATTGAACTCCGGACCTTCCCTACGGGAGGCCTGCGCTCTACCGATTCGGCCACCGCGTGCGGTATTGTTAGGAAGAAAGCTCTTGGAACAAACACGTATTATGATGTAAGAATAGACAGTATGTCAGGTGGGTAATAATAGCCGTGTTTACACGGGGAAATGTGAAACGTTCTAGACAAAGCGATTTATATGAAGCGTTTTAGAGGTGCGTTTACACGGACAGAGTTTGAAAGTGTGTCGGCGACCGGGAACCAGCAGCCTTAGGTGCGCCTGTAGCCGGCAAGCACTGCTATTGGTTTAGTTTACACTCGTCGATTCGACGCTGATGAAGCTGCTACGTTAATATCGCTTGGAATTTAAGGTTAATTTAATTAAATTTCATTATTTGAGGATGTAATTCTGTTAAATATGATCGCATTTAATAGATTTTGGCCTAATCGGGCCCTAACACTGACAGGCACCAGCAATTAGTTACTGCTCCCCCTGTAGCCGGCAAGCACTACTATTTTATACTATCGCCGCCCGGGAACCAGCTGAATCGCTTCAAATAAACCACCTCGCGAGGTGGTATAGATGAACCGTTTCATATGAATCGATTCAGCCCTAAAACACCTCAGAGTCGCGTCTACACAGCAAATGTGAGTCGATCTAGGCAAGGCGTTTTATATGAGGCATTTTAAATCGCCCGTGTAAACAGGGCTCTAGACTAGAGATGCCACATGCATGACTATCGTACCTTCGTCATTTAATGTTATCAGGAGAAAGATACATCGTACACCAGGGAAATGTCTTACATAGTTTATGACGAGTGTATTATCCTTTGCCGGTCGCACAGGCCAACTGTGTTAACGTGATTTATACCAAAATTACTCACACCATATCCCTGATCAGCCAAGCGGGATGGCCGAATGAGTTCAGCAAATGCATTCCATTTTGCTAGGTATAATATTTTTATAGAAAACAAGAAAGAATGAAAACATGTTTAAAGAAAATTCTAGAACCATGCAATACCATATTCCTATTCAGCGAATGTATGATTGTTTTAGTGAACTGGAATTGTATGCAGTAAATACTACAGCTGATATTTCATTTACAATATGTATAATACTTTTAGTAACAAACAGGATTTACATGCAGTTACTATTACAACTGATAGTTTCATTTATGTATCAAGGAATTGAATGTATGGACGGAAGACCAGTGCTCTGGCGTTGAGAAAAGATAAAATACATTTTAGTAACAACAAAATGGAATTCGAAGCGCTACGTTTGAACCCTGACTCAATCAAACTACGTAGATATAAAATATATAGAAGAGGTGGAGCGGGTTTCACAATCAATCAATCAATAGTTCCATCCTCTAGTCGAGGGATGGATGCAATGGTTCTCCACTTGTCCCGATGTTGTGCTGTTCTGATAGACTGTGAATAATTCAAGCCTGTCCACTGTGAAATATTTGTAAACCATGATGTTCTTGGTCTCCCTCTCCCTCTGCTGCCATTCACCTTCCCTTCCAACAATGTACGGTATATTGAACTCTGACGAATGATGTGGCCAAAATAAATAAGTTTCTTTGTCTGTATAGTGGCAAACAAGCTTTTCTTATTTTTAATTTTTCTGAGAACTTCTTTGTTGGTGATCTTCTTTGTCCATGATATTTTCATCATCCTTCGATAATTCCACATCTCAAATGCTGCTAAACGTTTGTACATTTTCTTAGAGATTGTCCATGTCTCTGCCCCATACATTAGAGTAGACCACACATAACACTGAAGAATACGCTTCCTTGTTTGTATTAATATCTTACTTGATGTTAACACTCTATGCATTTTGGAGAATGTTGTTCGGGCTATTGTTATCCTTCTTTTAATTTCTTCCTCACATCTCCCATCATTTGTAATCTTTTGTCCGAGATATATGAATTTGGATACTTGTTCTATGTTTGTGCCATCTATGGTTATATTGACATTTGGTTTATCTGTCTTTTTACTTATAACCATTGTTTTGGTCTTCCTGGCCTTCATCTTCATGTTGAATAGTATTCCAGCTTTATTGATTCTATTCACTATATCTTGTAGGTTTTTCTCACTCTCTGCTAGTATTACACTGTCATCGGCATATCTAAGATTGTTGACATTCATGCCACCTATTGTCACTCCCTTGCAATCTTCAATGTGTCTGAAAATCATCTCTGACTTGTTTATTAATTATCTTATTTATTGAACCTGATGGATCGTTCTGTATTTTGCTACACCACCACCCCCACCCCCACCCCCACACCAAATTATATATATATTTATATATATATATATATATATATCTATATATATATGTACATATGTGGTAGTCCATGATGTTCACCGTTCCACTGTATTTCGCTCGGCCACGCACATGGAAGAATGCCAAGATTTAGTGAATTACAAAACCTATCCGCTCTCCGCAGTGCCAATAGTCAAGTGACCCGCTCTCTAACTCGCTAGGTCCCACGTCGCCTCTATAGGTGGGGGGGTGGGGGGGGTGCTAGCCAAATGCAGTAGAGGGCAGCCCAGTCGGGGCTCTGCCCGGTGGCTAGCATGATGCCACCTAGCGCAGTTCAGTGTAACTGCGTAGGTATGCGGTGTAGTGTCTGCCGCCACCGTGTGGTAGTGGAGCTCATGTACAGACTTATACACTTATATATACATGCATGCCAAATTAAATTGGCATGGATGTTGCTAGGATGTAAAATCCCAACAAACAAATATGTATAGATTTGTTTTGTTCGGCTTTTACGTCCTATATATTTGTTTTTTTTGGTTTTACGTTCTAGCAACATATATCGCCATATCAGAGTGCCAGTCAGTTAGAGAACATTCAACCGTGACAGGACAGACAGTCGGTGTTAGAGATTGTATATTTCATATCTACATAATGCATGATATAGCCTATGTTTTAAGCCAGTGGCCTATGTTTGCAAGTTGTCTGTGACTGACATGACACACTGAAGTCCAAACACCGGTCAGTTACAGAACATTCAACTGTGACAGGACAGACAGTCGGTGTTAGAGATTGTATAGTTGCATCTGCTATCGTGACCTCTTGATTTAAAGATACATGATCCGATGAAAACTAAAGTTCCCAGCGAGTGGCGTGTAGCGCCCCGCGCAGGGTCCCGGCAAGGATGAATCCCCCCACCCCCCCACCCAGCCCCACCCCGGGGGGAGCAGGGACTCCAAAAGCTTATTACATGCGATAATGGGATTTTCACGATCCATATATATTATATCTTATATATGCAATCTATAAATACATATACCGATACACAAATTCCTGGCGGCGTACCCACTGAATGAAACAACAGCCAAATTCATCAGGTTAAATCGACACCGATGGCTCAGAGCAACTGTAGACAAAAAAGCTGGCCCAAAAGACTGCACAAACCGAAAGCAGACCACAGGGGCGGTGCTTTCTGAAGCCTTTGCTGCTAGTATTCATCGCCAAATACTAAACACCCAGCAACCAGTGCCAACGGCCTCCTTCACTGCATCTGTTGCTTCCCAGCATGCAATCTGCTGGCACAGTGCCAGGCACCAACGGCGGGGATGAGTGTGGGCTGTTGTATGAGTGTGGGTGGTGGTATGGGTGTGGGTGGTGGTATGGATGGGGGTGGTGGTATGGGTCGGGTGGTGGTGTTGGGGTGGGGGTAGGGGTGGTGTGAGGTGAGGTAGGGGTGGAGTGTGCGGGTGAAGGCGGAAACAGCTCTGTAGACAGGAGCCAATTGGTGCCGTTGATGCACTGTACCGTTTGTACCCCACGTGTCCCTCAGCCGACATACCTAACAAGTGTACACATCAAAACTACCACTCAATTTAAAGAAACACAAAAAAACGACCAAAAACACCATTTAATTCAGGTGGCACACGCACACTGCAAACAAAAGGACCAAGTTCGTCCTGAATTAACTCCAAATCGATAGCGAATTTGGATGTTGAACGGAATTGAGCGTTGCTTGCTGGTGGTCTATTTCTGCTGATTTGGTTTGGATTGTGTAGGGTAGCGGATTTATATGTAGGGTAGCGGATTACTTCGCTTTCTTTTTAGTTGACAGGAAGCGTCGGTTCGGGAGGGTGCGGCTCCCTGCACAGAGCGTGCAGGAGGGGGGCCGGGCAGCCGACGGTGCTGAAGGTCAGGGTCGCGCAGGGCCCTGCTCGCCGGCCTCCCCTGCTGATAGCCCCGGCAGCCACAATGTCCCGGGCTTCCTGCACCCCGAGCCCCATGATCTGTTTGCGGGTGGGCAGGTGGAGAGAGGGGGCAGGTGGAGGGGCAAGGGGGAGAGGGGGCAGGTGGGAAAGGGCAGGGGCAGGGGGAAGGGGCAGGGGGCAGGGGGCCATAAATGCAGAGCGCAGGGGGACAGGTGGGCAGAGGGACAGGGGGCAGTGGGACCAGGGGGTCAGGGGGGCAGGCGGGCAGGGATGCAGGGGGGCAAGCGGTCAGGTGAGCAGGCAGGCAGGCTGGCAGGCAGGCAGGCAGGCGGGCAGGCAATCGGGCAGGCAGGCAGGCAGGCAGGCAGGCAGGCAGGCAGGCAGGCAGGCAGGCGGACAGGCGGACAGGCGGACAGGCGGACAGGCGGACAGGCGGACAGGTGGGCAGGCGGGCAGGTGTGCAGGCGGGCAGGCGTGCAGGCGGGCAGGCAGACACGCGGGCATGCGTGCATTCGTGCATGTGTGTAGTTGGGCTGGTGGGCAGGCGGGCAGGCGGGCAGGGGGGCAGGCGGGCAGGCGGGCAGGCGGGCAGGCAGGCAGCTGGACAGGCAGACAAGTGGCCAGGCGCACAGGTGGGCAGGCGGACAGGCAGACAGACTGGCGGGCAAGCGGGCAGGTAGGCAGGCGGACATGCGGGCAGGTGGACAGGGGGGCAAGCGGGCAGGAGAGCGGGTGGAGAGTGGGAAGGAGGGTGGGAGAGTGAGAAGAAATGGAGGATGAGGGCAAACAGGGAAGTCGCGGGTAGTGCGGATGGCAGCTCCTGGGATGCACAGTGGGAGCGGACCGGAGCGGAGTGAGTGGGTGGGAAGCGTAGGTGGGTGAGTGGGTAAGTGGGTGAGTGGGTAAGTGGGTAAGTGGGTAAGTGGGTGAATGGTAGAGCAGGGGAACTTAATTTGTTTTGCATTAGTACCTAATCAACCCTAGGCTATTATGCATAGAATCCACCAGAAACCCCTAAATGGACCAGAAAATCTAACACTCAAACCAGTGACTATCTAACACCAGGTAATACTCCAAATTACCTTAACTACCAATGCCGTAATTAACCAAATGCTTCAATCCATCATTCAATTTGATTTCACCATTAGTTTTGTTTGTTGTTGAAAGTTTAGCTTGTGTATTTGTGTGGGTGGGTGTGAGAGTAAATGGCAGATATTTAAATTTCAAACAAGTAGGGATCCTGTCCTATCCTAGTAATGCCGAGGCCCATTTAATTGTGGGATTGAAACTATGACCTGTCAGACAACAAACCAATGATCTGTTCACTTGACTGTTCCGTCCAATATATTTTAATCATATTTTCATTCAGGAAGTTATATTTGTGTGAATTCACTAGCCATAGTAGCTGAAATCGGCGTGAATGTATACTTATATATATATATATATGTGCGTTGTTGGTTCGGTTTTTACATCCTAGCAACATCTAAGGTTATATCAGGACGTGTAGCGATTTGTGACAGTGCGCACTCATTGCGATTTTATAGTGCTGACCCACCAGAAACCCAGACCACCAGCACCATAACCCGATTTCCCACTTAGTCACATTATCCTGATACTGAGATAACCAGTCCTTGCCCTATCCTAGTAGTGCCGAGTGCCAGGCTGGGAAGCGACAAGTATACATTTTGTAAGTCATTGGTTTGACTCGACCGGGATCCAAACTCCCGACGTTCCGCACGGGAGGACTTCACTACCTAGACGGACTGCGCCCTATGGTGATAGTCATTTCGAATTCCTTAGTACTTAGTAGGGCTAGTTTCCGTATTTGTAATATCTACGATCTTTTCTGGCCGGTCTTTTGCTTTTTGTGCCAGAACACTGCAAGCAGTGACTGCGCCCAAGATCAGGTGAGATATTGTTTCTTCAGTAGGTGGTTGTGTATTATGTTTTCTTTAAGGACCTTTCATAGTGGTCCATGCTTTTGATTGCCCGTTGTTGTGTGGGTTGATTATTCCAGGCATGTACCGCCATGGTGTGCCAGTATTTTGAGGTGCGTTTCCCTTCTACTTGTTAGTAGTGTTGCATTGCATTTTTTGTGTAATTCGATTGTGGGATATCTTTTGTTCACCTGGAGGCATACTTTGAGGGCTCTATTTTGTAGCACCTGTAGTTTGTTTAATAGTTTAGTATTTCCTCCCATGTATACTACATCGCCATAGTCAAAGTAGGGGAGGATCATGCCTTTATATATTTTAATTGCCATGCTTTCAGTCATGAAGTATCTCAGTTTAGCCAGTAGCCATATTTTATGGTTTACTTTTTTGATAGTATTTGTTATGCAGAGGTCATAATTTAGGTGTCTGTCTAGATCCACTCCCAGATATCGGTAGTTGTCTACTTGTTCTAGTTCGGTGTTTCCCAGAAGACACTTTATTTTCTCATTACTTGTTAGCCTGGTACCAAATAGTACTGTTTTTGACTTGCTGTTGTTTATGGTTATCCTATTTAGTTGGCACCACTCGATTAGTTTTGTTAGTGTTAGATTCAGTTTCATTTCTATTTCTTCGGTTGTTTTGCCTGCAGCATATACCACGGTGTCATCTGCATATAGTTGGATGTTTTCAATTTCTAGCCAGTTGTTTAGATCATTAATATATATGAGGAAGAGAAGTGGCCCCCAGGACTGACCCTTGGGGTACTCCGCAAGTTATCTTTTCCTCATTGGATATGGATCCATTTACTGTGGTGCATTGCTTTCTGTTTTCTAGATAGCTCGCTAGCCATTTTCCTGTTACTCCCGTTATTCCCATTTGGGTTAGTTTTGCTCCTTAGGATAGGGTGATCCACAGTGTCAAACGCTTTGCTGAAGTCTATGAACGCTGCACCCACTAGGTTCTTTTTATTGATACTGTTTGCAATATCAGTTATTAAGTTAGCAATTGTTTTTATTGTCGAGTGGTATTTTCTGAAACTGCCCTGTTTACTGTTTAATATTTTGTGTTCGTTTAGGTGGTCCATAATATGTCTATGCATCATTTTTTCCATTAGTTTACCAGGCAGTGGGAGTATGGAGATCGGTCTATTGTTTCCCAGTACCTGTTTATCCCCTCCTTTGTGGAGCGGTGTTACTTTGGCTAGTTTCCAGCAGTCCACATAAGTACCTTCTGTGAACGATTTGTTGTATAGCTCACATATAACATCTGGGATGCATCCGAATGCATCGTTCAATACTATACTCGAGGTATTTTCAATGCCCGAAGCCTTGTTGCAATCAATTGATTTTATGAGCTCACTTATCTCTTTTATTGTGGTTGTGCAAGCTCCAATGTCTGTGTTTAATTGCTGCGCTTTCGTGGTCCAGTTTGTGTTGAATTATCTGGATAGTTTATTGCCTATGGTTGAAAAATGTTTGTTCATTATATTAGCAGTATCGTTGTTGCTGATTTCCACCCCCTCGTTGTTGTAAAGGGTAATCCATTCTTTATTTTTATTATTTGGTATTAGTATTTTCACATTGTTCCAGAATTTGTGTGAGTTTTTTCCCCATTGCTGTTCTTGTTTGACAATGTACCGTCTTTTGGCTTTTCTCACTGATTTCTGGCTACAATTTCTTGCTTTGTGGTAGTTTTCTATGTCTAGTAGTTGCTCGCTTGCTTTGGCTAATTTGCCTGTTTTATATTTGTCCATAATTAGGTTGATTAATTCTGGGGTTACCCATGGGTCTTGGTTGTTTTTGATTTTAAGTTTTTTTATTGGGCAGGTAGTGTCCAGATGCTTTCTGACTTCCCCAATGATATAGTTCCATTGGTCATTTACAACTATCTCAGTTGGAAATGGCAATTTAATTTTCTCTTTCAGATGAGTTTCTAGTGCCTCTTTTGTGTAGTTTTTGTATGATCTACCCATACGGGGAGTAGTTTTGTTTTTTGTTTTTATTTTCTTTCTAGTAACATATATCAATTCATGATCGCTAATGCCCCAGTTTCTTGTTCCTGAGGTGTGGGTATGATTTGAGTCTGTTATTAGTCTACCGTTTGGGCCTATGCATCCAGTACTTTCCGTTGGTGTCTGTGTAATGGGGCTGTCACACTACAACGCTTCTGCCGGCGACCCGTCAGCGTTGAAAGTACTATCTTGCGCGTCGAGAAACGTTAAAGATTTAGGGGAAATATGGGGAAATTGGACGTTGGCGGAGCGTTTCAGTAGCGTGTTGGTAGCGCGCGGGCAATGCTTGTCGACGCGCGGGAAAAACAAAAACAAATGCGATGTCTCGTCTTGCCGCCGTGACTGGATGGCGCACGCGGCGTGTCGTCAGCGCTACGACAGCGTTCAGTCACGTGACCACCCATCCGCTAAGCGTCCGCAACACATTGACAACACCCTACCAGCACGCTAGAACAACGCCAGCAACACGCCGGGGAACGTTACCGGCGCGCCGTACACGTCTCCCCAACGTCCAAACTATCACGAAACGCTAGTCAAACGCGCATAGCCCGCCCGCTACCCGTTACCCACACGTCCAGCGAACGCTATGGACGCGCTGACTGAATGCAACCAAGCGTTAGAAACAATATCAACACAATATGGACGTTCCCCAACGTCCTTCCAGCGTTCTTGTAACGTGTGGCGGGCGCGTTTTGACGCGCCCCTAACGTCCTCCTAGCGTTCTTACCCATTTACTCCCGCGGGTTGCCGGTCGTTGGTGGTTTTTGACATGTTCAAAACACTCAGCGACCAATAACGCGCGCCGACTTTCGCCGCCGACCGTCAACGTCAAAGATAGTGTACCGACGTGTACCGACGCGCCCATAACGTGCCACCAGCGTTTCTCGATATTTCACCAATTTTCGCCCAAATTCACCACACGTTGACGGGTCGCCGGCGAGAAGCGTCGTAGTGTGACAGCCCCATTAGTCTAATATGGGTGAATGTTGCACCCTATCTATAATGCATTACATTTTTATAGAGGACAGTCACCTGCCCATGCCATCCCATTATATATATAAGGGTATATATATATATACAGTGCATATATTTATATAAACCTTGAGACTGACACTATTCACATGGATGTGCTGGTGAGTTTGGACGGTGTCTGAGGGCGCCACTTGCAGCATCATCAATAATCGGCAATGGAATTTGTATGAACTTACGCTATTTTTATTTGCATAAGTCAATATAGAGCACATAGATCATCGCTTCTCTTCTCCATCTGATGGCCATGCTAAATTGCATAACATGATCATTACGGACACTTGAAATGCTCCTCCCCTACCACATCACATCTACTGTATAATGAATTATGTAAATATAAATAGCACATATATCCTATATATATAATGATAAGCAACGTGGAGGTCCTAACAAGAATGAAAATAAAGAGACAGATAATACAAACGATCAAAAACAGAAAAATTAAATACTTTGGCCACATGATACGACACCAGGAATCACAGAGAAGAATACTGGAAGGGAAGATAGAAGGGAAAAGACCAAGAGGGAGAAGGAGAACAACATGGATGGACAACATCACTGAGTGGACAGCAATGAGCTATGCGGAATGCGTGAGAGGAACGAATGACAGGAAGAGATGGAGGTCCATTGCAGCCAACCTTCTTCGAGAAGACGGCACCCATTGATTGATTGATGATATTATTTCATCGAATTATTCTATTGGTATGAATATATATATATATAATTAGTTATTAAGACACAAGACACAGTAGTTGGATTGAGTAGCACTCTGGCTGGCCCCTAATAGACCTACCCCTTTATTCAAAAATAAACTTTAAGCTAGATAGTATAGGCAAATGGCTGATATACCTACACGACCATCACGGGTGGGAGGTAAGCGACTCCCACCCCACCCAGCGGCAGCCAATCAGTGGCCGATCCGTCAGTCACTTCCGGCAAGCACCGCCCAGCGCACATGCTTGGGGGTTGTGGGTTTGAATCGCATGAAGGGAATATAGATATATGACAATAGTAGATAATAATAATATTTGTATAAATCCTTTATACTCCACATTATTAGTTATTAAGATGCAAGACACAGTGGTTGGATGGAGTAGCACTCTGGCTGGCCCCTAATATACTCCCCAAACTACCCCAACCAGAACATGAAAGACAATGCCTTTTGATCTTGTTCAAAAGGTATCAAGCACCAGAGCCACATGCATTTCGACAGTCAGTCTCTCCACCACAGACGCCTCCAGGTATTGCCGTACACAATCAGATTTCCAGTCACCTCTCTCTTTTATAGCCTCCAATGGTGCCCCGCACAGAGGTAGGAACATAGCCCCAACCCTTCTCAGACTATGTGTAGAGAATTGGTCTGGAGGCAGTCCCACTGCTCTGCACGAGGCTTTCAAGACACTGATCACTGCACACCAGAACACTGCACACAATTTGCGATTTGTTACTTCCGCCATGGGGATCTTGTGGATCCATTCCCTAAACTGGTTCATCTTGGACTTCCTCACCCAGACCATGACTCCCCATGGGTGGAATACCAGATCCCCGCGCTTCAGTGTCGCATCTGAGCAGGTCACCCTCGCCTTCCTCAACAGCGCCCTAAAAGATAACAACATCGCAGCCCTGACTGTTGTATGACCCAGAGTTGGGTGTAATACCAAAAACAAACGCAGTAGCTCCAATGGCAGCAAAGGGGCGGCCTGCTTGACCTCACTACCCGTAAGGCTCCTTATAACCGCCATGCAACTTTTTATAGCATGATTAGCATAATCGATCAGAGCACAGCCCAGATCCTTCAAATGATTATTCAAACCACTCAACTAGTTACGCATGGATGAGTAACACAACCTCATCATCAGAAATGACATATACAGACAGACCTGATCCGAGTCGCACGGATATGGGGAAATCCTATCCTCAAATTTGTCAAGTAGGCTTTCATTTGTGTTGAGCATGTGTAGATGGTCGAGCCTGCATAGTGGTTGCTCTCAAAGTTCCACCTCTCGGCCAGTAGCCTGTTCTAGCCTGGAGCAAAATCAGCAAGTGAAGATATTATGACAACATAATTTGGTGGCATGATCCGCCTCCCTGATTCTAGCAAAACTCTGGAACTTCTCCAGTCTGCTCAGGCTGTCGCAAATAACATTCACTTTTGTGTTGAGGTATACCGACTGAACATCAAAGTTGAATTTAATTGAGGCTCAAAATCATGCCATTGTGATCTTGTTTCTGCTCCGGCCCATATTAAGAGCCGCCATCACCTCGGTGTTATCAGTTACAAATATCACAGTCTTGTCATGCCAACCCGAGCCCCAGCACCTCACACCCACCAGTATGGGCCACAACTACAAGATGTTAATGTTGTCAGACCGACATCCCACATCATCCGCATATACAAACTGGTAGTCCAACCAACCCTGTAGCTCCTTTGCTGATTTAAAATCGAAGGCACCTGCAATGCAGTCATCCCCATGGAGGGCCCCAAACAGAAACATAGAGGCATCACTATAGACCAATACAGCTGCCTCCCTTGACAACATTATTTTGGCCTTGCCATTAAATTTTGATGCAAATTCTAACCACCACTGAAGATCAAGCTTGAAATCTTCATTTAGTTTGATTTTTTAGCTGAAGAGATCAGGTCGTAGACTCTCCTGGAGAATGTCCTTCCCCCATGTACCACCTTGAAGCAGTGAGCTAGGACGCTCCCCAGGCCTTCCAACTCCAATCTAGTGGCCTTCCATCTCCGGGAGTACATTTTTAACTGTGACAACAATTTCTCAACCTTGTCTAATGGAAGCCTCAGCTCTATTTCAATGGAGTCAATATTAATACCAAGAAACCTTATGACCCTTGCAGGAGTTGATAGCTTCTTAAAGCTAATGTATGCCATAGGATGGCCACCAATGCAGTCTGGGCAGCGGTGCACCGTTCTACCACTCTTCCAATCACACAAAGATTTTCAAGATAGTTAACACACTCGGGGAAACCTTCCCTAACCATACACCTCGCAAGAAAATCACTTATTTTTGAAAACACAAAAGGGTTACTACTGAGGCCCATTCACGGTCTGTTATCCCATAGGAACACGATACCATCACCAAAGTCCCAACTGAGGCCTTGCCTCTCCCTGCATGCAGGGTGGATATTAACCACCCTATATGCATTCGAAATGTTGATAGTTGCGGTATAGTATCCCTCCTGGAGCATCGATGTCACAGTCTCCACCGAGCTGTAGCTGAAGTTGGTCCTACAGCTACTGCTGTGATTGTTAAAACAAAACCCTGTCAGTGCGGAGCAGTCAACGATAGCCCGAAAGTCATCATGCCCTTTTGGCACAGCACCGAAAGGATGTACACACACACAAGGATCATCCACCACATTAAGGATCCCTGCATCAATTTCACCCTGTACTCTGACAGCCATGCACTCCCCTGTGACACCCTTTGTTATTGATGAATAGTTTCCATGGAAATATGTACTCACACACTCCGGGTCAATCACCCGAAAGCCAAAACAAGCTCCACGGAGCAGATACTCCCAGTCTGGATCACTATCACCGTGGCACATTGCCTCGGCAAACATCCTACATGGCCTAAGCTGGCCCACACAACCTTCAATATAATGTTCACACTTACAATTCCCTTGCAGGCAGGTATTGAAGATCTCAATCCACTTTTCACAACATCTCCCATCATTTTGGTCAATGACCCAGAGCGGACACAGTAGCCCGAAAGTGATTGGTCGAGTCGGATATGGGCCGACCACCCTAAGCCAATCAGCGTTGCCATTGCTCAGACCAGGGTGGCCGGCACCGGACCCACCAGAGTCAACTCCGGAATGCCCCGAATCGCGACCAGGCGCCAGGAAACTCAACATCAAAGCCATCAAAGAACTAGGTCTGCCGGCCATGCCGGGCGGCCCACAACTGTACCAAGTCAGTACTTCTTCCTCTTGCATGCCTCAATCATGTGCTCAGATGATTTGCAAATCAGGCATTTATGCTCATAATCACAGCGTACACCCATCCTTGTTGTAATTGTGGCTGTAGCATACTTTGGGCTTCCTAGCATCATGCAGGCTCCGATAGTTGTCCACATTAAAATGCAAAATTGATATATGTTGATCTCCCATCTTGAAAGCCTTCAAACCCTTGAGCTTGGCCTTCACCTGGATAGCTTTATCATAGCCCTGGTAAGCTCTTTCCGTGTAGGCACAGGTGGTGGCATGCATAGCCAGATAAGCAACATGGCCCATATACCCCATCAGATCGTCATAGTCCATCCCCCCACCTTGCCACGCTCCACCCCCGACATCAAGGCAGCATGGACAAGCTCCATAGCATTAACTTATCTAAGGCTTTTCTCCTCCTTCGTAAACTTATTTAGGGCAAACTTACTGCATTTTCGGCAGCGTCGCCGCCTGCTACCACTCCGTCTCTGGTCTCGGGCGTTGTTACCGGAGTCAGGTTTGCTGCGAGCTGAGCTGATGTCACTCGGAAAGTCGTCAGGCCCCAGCTCTGCCACCACCTGCTTCTTTTTTGCCGGCTTTTTCACTGCCCCACCGGCTCAGCCGGCTTCTTCTCCAACTCTGCCCCTAGAGCCTGCTTCCGATGCTCCCGCAGCCGGGCTGCCAACTGCCTTTTCAGATCCTGTTCCTCATCATCTTCATATTCCTCCAGATTACATGCTACTCTGGCCGTGGTGCGCCGCATGCCGGAAACTGCCACTGGTTCCTCGCCCGAACCCCCCATCCACCTCCTCCTCAGTGGGCTCTGACTTGATCGCCAGCTTGGGCGTCTTCGTATGCTTACACTTTGAACTGTGGGGGGGGTTCGTGCTCATACCCACATGTTGCGCCCAGCTCCAAGGGCATTGCTACAACGTGGTTAGTCATGCTTGGGGCAACTCAGCACATCCACTTAAGCTAGATATTATAGGCAAATGGCCGATATACCTACACAACCATTGCGGGTGGGGCGTATGCAACTCCCACCCCACCCAGTGGCAGCCAATCAGCGGCCGATCCATCAGTCACTGCCCACGAGCACCACCCAGCGCGCAGGCTTGGGGGGTTACCGTTTCAAATCCCACAAAGGGAATATAGCTATACGACAATAATAGATAATACTAATATTTGTATAAATGCTTTATACTCCATTTATGTATATATATATTAGATGCGGGCCAGTTCTTAAGTTTTTAATTGCATATGAGGTGACACCATCTACTGCAGGTTTTATGATTAGCATGAGCCCATTTCAACCCACTTCATCCACCCATAAGTATTAGTATATAAGGGCTTATGCAAATATGAATAGTGGGATGTTTGGTATATCTAAGTATCCTGCTGAATAGTCAGTTTACTCTAGCGGGGGCGCCACGACCGTCCGCCTGACCTCACAAACTATTTAGTTTATTTTACCTTTGCTATTATACGGAGCCAACAGTTTTCGCTTTAAGCATAATCCTATGAGGATTGGAAGTTGTAGGGACTGCGGTGATGGTGTGGTGGTGGGGGAGGGAGAAAAAGCTTGGTGTGGTGGGGTCGAAGGCAGGGAGTGTGGAGTGCGTGGCTGGGGGTGGGGGGGGAGTGGCAATTTGGGGGAGGGGCAGAGTCAGCAGGAGGGGAGGCTGCAAATCGACTCGTCGCTTTAGCATAAGATGGCGTTCTGAAATCTTGCATCGAAGGAAATCCTTGGCGACTATTACTGCCGACTTACGAGCCAGCCCTGCACCCGAGCTGAGGGAGCTCGGTTTGTGAAATACTGGTCTCGGTTCTAACCAACTCGGTTTGTGAAATGATTGCCTTTCTTCAAACCAACTCGGTTTGTGAAATATTGTCATCGGTTCTAACCGTTTGTGGAATGCCTGCCTCGGTTCTAAACAATTCGGTTTGTGAAATATTGTACTCGGTTCTAGCCAACTCGGTTTGTGAAATGCTCACCTCGATTCTAACCAACTCGGTTTGTGAAATGCTCGCCTCGGTTTTAACCAACTCAGTTTGTGAAATGCTTGTCTCGGTTTTAACCAACTTGGTTTGTGGAATGCCTGCCTCGGTTCAAACCAACTGGATTTGTGAAATGCTCACTTTGGTTCTAACCAACTCGGTTTGTGAAATGCCCGCTTGGTTTCAAGCCAACTCGGTTTGTGAAATGCTTGCACTGGGGTGGGAGGGATGGGAGAGCAATGGGAGAGCGAAAGGAGAGGGGAAGGTGAATGGGAGATTAAGGTGACTGGCAGGAGGAGGGGGAGGGAGTCGAGAGGGGAGAGGAATGGCCTTTGGGGTGGATAGAGGAGGGGCATGGACAGGGATGGAGGTGGCAAAGGAAGGCCTAAGGGCGGTGGGATTCTGGGAAGTAATAGCAGGCAGAATCAGCGAGGGACAGACGGAGGAGGAGCGCTGTCCGGCACCGTGCTATAGTAACGTATGATGCGTCAGTGGGTTGGGGATGGAGAGACCGAATGCTGAGAGCCGAGGGGCGGGGTGCCTCAGGGGTGTGAGCCGGGGGGAGGCGGCGGGGGAGGGAGCACCACGTGCCGGCGGCCGGGGGACATAGGGAAGCCCCATTGGTTATTCAGCACCCATTATGAGACTGGTATCTCGATCCGCCCGACCATGAATCAACGTCGGGCGCGGCCTGACGCTCACTGAGGCGCCTCCTGATTTACTGCGCGCCAGATGCAACCGTCTTAAAGCCCCGGCCCAGAGCCCAGTATATACGAGGGCTGGACGTCCCGTCCGCCGCCCGTCACGTCCCGCCCCGTCCCGCCCCGCCCCGCCCCGCCCGCCCCACCACCCTACCCGCCCAACCCGGTCCCCTCGTCGCGCCTACCCCTTCTCCTCCCGGCACCCGGGCATCGGTGCCCACCGGGATGGGCGCGTCACCAAGTCAGGGGTGGGCAGGGGACGAGCCGGAGGAGCAGCCAGACTCAGAAAGGGCAGCGTCCCGTCGAATGGAGGCGCGGTACAACGGAGCTGACGTCATCGGAGGAAAGTCGGTCACACCCACCAGCACTCACCAGAGACCAGTGACGTGAATAAAACAATCCAGGCAAAGGTTAATTCTATATATATGCATATATATGCATATATATATATATATATATATATATATATATATATGTATATCTATGTGTATATATATGTATATATATATATATACCCGGCACCGTATATATATATATATATATATATATATATATATATGTATATAGATATATACATGTATATACACATATATATACATATATATACATATATACATATATATACATATATATATACACATACACATAGATATACATATATATGCACATAGATAAATATATATAGACATAGAAGTAGACATGGAGGGGAACCTTCTTTATTTTTTGCTAGAAGGCCCTTGGTCGGGCAAAATAACAGCCATACCCATACAAAGCTAAAATCCAATGCTTCAGTGAGTCAAGTTCAAGCGTGAATGATCCAAACGGCCGTGTGAGTGCCGTAGTCGCGGGGAAAAAGACTGGCCTGCAGCGAATATTCCGGGAGAAAATAAATAAGCGAATAAATAAATAAATAAAATACAAAGCAGCGACATTTCGCCTATTTTTATATATATACTAAATTATATTTTACATATACACATATACATATGGACATACACATATATAGTGTTTATATATATACATCCGTCCTCATATGACCATATTTGTTCCTAGGACGTAAAATCCCAACAAACCACAAATATGTATATCTATGTTTATGTAGATATGTATATCTATGTATATATATGTATATATGTGTATATATATATGTATATATATGTATATGTATATATCTCTTTGTATATATGGATATATGTATATATATATATATATATATATATATATATGCATATATCTATACATGTATATACATATGTCATGGGGTGATGAAAACGGTAAAAATGGTTCATAGAGCAGGATTAGAATCCGACTTTCTTGCTATTGCGGGAGGAGTGTGCTAACCATTACACTCTCTATGTTCCCCGATACAAACCCCCTTCCCATGACTACCTCTCTATGTGGCTCCTTGTATGAAGGATCCGTGCAGATATTATGCACATATGTAGAAGGCTGCACTGACCTCTCAGGCAAAGGAATCACATAGACAGGTATGCATGGAGAAGTTGATTGTATCAGAGTGGTTATGTGATGTAATGGTTAGCAAACTAGCCCTGGAATGGGAAGAAATGTTGGTTCGATTCCTGCTCTAGGCGCAATATTTCCCATTTTCATCACCATCGCAATATTTTCCATTTTCATCACCCCCACGACGTATGTAGACCTATATATTATATATATAGTATACACGTATATATCCATACATGTAATTATCTATTTCACGGTTGGACCTATTCCATTATTTTGCTATGTTATATAGTTGATCTATTAAGGTGTTCAGCTGTGTTGATGAAACGCGCGATCTTGGAGCCTCCCAGTGTATATTCATGAGGTGCAATGGCATGGAAACAGAGCAGAATGGTGGGGCAGTGGGACGGGGAAGGGCTGTCTGTAATGCAGTAGGGCAACGCGGTAGTAAGAGTGTATGGAGGCAGCAGTTGTTGTTGTTGTTTTATTTGCTAGCAACATCTAAGGTCATATCACGATGGGTACCGACTTCTGACAGTGTGCACTCATAGCGACTCTATAGTGCTGTCCCACTGGGAAACCAGGCCGCCGGCACCATGACCTGGTATCCCACTCAGTCACATTATCCTGACATTGAGCACACCAGTCCTTGTTCTGTCCTAATAATGCCGAGCGCCTGGCTAGGAAGCGACAAGTATCATCGGTTTGACTCAACCAGGGTTCGTAGCCATGACCCCACGATCTACCAGCACGGGAAACAGACGCTCTAACTCATTTGGACATTCCGTCTGGTAGGAGGTGGCAGTAGTAGGGTCACAAGACGACAGTAGGATCGGGTGATGAGATTGCTGTAGGTGTCAAACTACCAGCTTCTCACCATATTATTATTACATTACAGGAGTGGGCAGAAGGAGGGGGAGCAGGAGGCCACCTGGAGGGAAGGCGGGGAGTAGGGCTGCTTGGAGCAGCTAACCTGCCCTCCAGGCCGCACACCAACCACCAGCTCCACCTACCCAACACACCAAACTTATACAAGTTGTCCAGGAGTTGGGGAGAAGACAAGTAGAGAAGGATAATAGGATAATTACATTGCATGAATAATATACGCATAAGAGTTTATACATAACATAAGGGCAATGTGGTTCTAGGCACTAAAGGTCTTTATTGCTAGACCTTTGAGATACATAACCGGGAATACTTGGTTGATTGGTTGGTTGTGGGAGTTTTACTTCCTGGCAACTTCTAATCCAGGAGCATATTTAATAACACAGTATTATGGAGAAATGGATCTGACAGTTGGTTGTTGGAGGTTTACGTCCTGACAACATCTAAGGTCATATCAGGACTTGTGACAGTACACTTTATAGTGCTGCACCACTGGGAGACCCGGCCACCAGCACCATGACCTAATATCCCATTTCAGTCACATTATCCTGAAACTGAGCGAACTGGTCCTTGCCATATCCTAATAATGCCGAAGCGGAAGTATCAATTCTTAAGTCATTCGCTTGACTCGACCAGGGTTTAAACCTGTGTGTTCAAATCCCACGATCTACTAACACGGGAGACGCTGAATTCAGTCGGCCATACAGTCTGGTGGACTACTTAGTACAGCTGTGGCTACTTGCAACATTGCGCAGGCGTATCTGGGATAGTGTGGTATACATAAGAGCAGAACCCTTGGACGACCGGAAGTAGGGTACAGCAGGCTAGCAGTAGGCAATACACACTTCCGGTAGGGTTAAACCCACCAGCAGTAAGGGATGGCTGGCTAGTGTAACAGGTCCGCCAGCAGGAAAATTGGACTGCCGCTATTCGGAGGAGGAGCAATCTACCGTAGCAGAGCAGAGCGTTAGCGGTACTGCTTATATTGGAGGTAATACTTACTAGCACCATCTAAGGTCATGTCAGGATGGTCATCCAGCGACGTATGTGGTGGTTTTATAGTGATAACCCATTGGCTTGCAATGCCGCTGATCTCCCTGCCAGCATCAGTCACACTGTCGTGATACTGAGTCAATTCAACTGGTTGGTTTGTTGTTGAGGTTTTACATCCTGGCAACATCTGAGGTTATATCACGACATGACCGACTGGTGACAGTGCACACTCATGGCGACTTTATAGGCTTTCCACTGGCAGACCATACCATGACGCGATATCACACTAGGTCACATTATCCTGATACAGAGCTAACCGGTCCTTACCCTATGCTAATGATGCCGAGCGGTGGGCGTATCAGTGTTGTAAGTCATATCTTTGAATTGGTTGGGATTCGAACTCTCGACCTGGCGAAGTAATGCCAAGTTTCAATTAGGTAAATATTTAGCTTGACTCAGCCGAGGATTGATCCCAGCGTATCTCTCATTTGAAGTGGGTGCTCTAACTAGTTTCCCACCACATCTGATAGATTACTACTCGGTCTAACTAGTCACAGGGCATATTGAATAAATATATATATATACTTACATATATATATGTATATATATAATTAATTTAAAGAGTAAGATTTTCTTAAATATGCTACTAACAATACAAACCAGACAGGGTGGCCGAATGAGTTAGAGCGCCCGTCTCCCATGCTGGTAGATCATGGGGTCGTGGGTTCGAAGCCTGGTCGAGTCAAACAAATGACTTAAAAATGTATACTTGTCACTCCCTAGCCAGGCGCTCAGCTTTATTAGGGTATGGCAGGGACTGGTTGGCTCAGTGTCAGGATAATGTGACTGAGTAGGATATCAGGTCATGGTGCAGGCGGCTTGGTTTCCCAGTGGGACAGCACTATAAAGTTGTCATGAGTGTGTACTGTCACAAGTCGATAGCTGTCCTGATATTACCTTAGATGTTGCCAGGACGTAAAACAACAACAAACAAACAACTATCAAGTATAATTAAATTGGCCAGGCTGTAATGGAAAAATTTGAATGCAAAAAAAAAATAACCCCGAAAGATCGAGGCGTGTTTCAATAGACTAGTCTGGGCAACTTGGGATGAATACTGACTATAATATACAATGTAACAGCCAAGTAATCAAATTCTGCTTCATTGAATTCCTGCAGTCAATTCCTATGCGGGCGCCTTTGTTGATGCGAAAACGTCTGCACTGAGGTACTGCTCTTCGGGGCTTATCAGCAGAAAAACTAATACAAGGAAATTATAGACAGAAACGGGGGGGTGGGCTTAGTTTGACTTGGGAGGATGTTGCTCGGCTGGACCGTGGAGAAATGAACAAATTGTTGCTTTCTACTTCATTATTGTTGTTCACGGTGAAAAGGACAAATTGTTGCTTTTCACTTCATTAATATTGCTCATTGTGTAATCACCAAATCACCAAATTGTTGGTTTCTACTTCATTATTGTTGCTCATTGTGTGATCAACAAATTGTTGGCTTCTACTTATTTATGGTTGCTCATTCTGTGATCAACAAATTGTTCGTTTCTACTTCATTATTGTTGCTCATTGTTTGATCAACAAATTGTTCGTTTCTACTTCATTATTGTTGCTCATTGTTTGATCAACAAATTGTTGGTTTCTACTTCACTATCATTGCTCATTCTGTGATCAACAAATTGTTGGTTTCTACTTCACTATCATTGCTCATTCTGTGATCAACAAATTGTTGGTTTCTACTTCACTATCATTGCTCATTCTGTGATCAACAAATTGTTGGTTTCTACTTCATTGTTGTTGCTTATTCTGTGATCAACACATTGTTGGTTTCTACTTCATTATGGCTTCATAATTGCAACCCTGGGTGAAATGAACACATGTTTACGAACCACAAACTTAGTGTTCCTCATGATGGAATGACAAAATTGATGATTTTTACTTATCCTTGCTCTCTCAGATTCTTGATGATTATATCTTAGGCATGCGACTACTCAGGACTTACCATCAACAACTGATGCTTGGCTTGGAATAGCAGAAAGGAAGCATGTGCAATACATGTATCAGTGGTAGGCAGTGGATTTCTGGTTATTACATTACAGCTGCCCAAACTACGGTCAGAACACCAGTACCATACTCCTCGGAAAATAGCTGTTCATAAGAATAACATTCATTAAAATATATATATATATATATATATATATAGTAAAAAAGTATAAATATTGTCTGCCTCTGGGTGAAAACTGGTTCCTGTGAGTAGTGCATGAAGATGGGGCTTTCCTTGACGTGCTGACGAGATATTAAAGCTATCAACGTTTCAAAACCAAAACAATTATCTAAATTAGATACTGGTGCACTTATTAAGCATGTGTCACCACATAGAATGGAATACTAAGGCAATTGAATAGAACCTGTTACTGCAGAAGTCTTAGTTTTGACAAGCTTCCCAAAAATATATGTGCATGGTTCCACTTCAAATATCTCAAAAGTTAGCCACTTAAAATAAAAGTTACTTCAAGCTAAAGTAAAGTACATAGTAACGATCAACCTAATGTATTTATCTCAGAAAATTTCAGAAACTCAAAAACATCGGACTATGCAACATTAATTGTTGGTTGTTGAGGTTTTATGTCCGGGCAACATCTAAGGTCATGTCAGGACTCGTACCGACTCCGGAGATTGTACAAGCATGGCGACTCTATAATTATAGTCCTGCACCTCTGGGAGACCAAACCGCCAGCACCATGAGCTGATATCCCACTCAGTCAGATTATCCTGACACTGAGCCAATCATTGACGAGATATTAAAGTGGCATGATTCGACTGAGCATCAAATTCTCCAAAGAAAAAAGCACACACTTAGACTTGATCCTACATATCTAACTCAGATACTGGTGCAGTAATTAAATATTGATGGCAGTTTGGTGCTCCTCTGATATGTTGCTATGTTGCTATGTTGCTATGTTGCTATGTTGCTATGTTGCTATGTTGCTATGTTGCTATGTTGCTATGTTGCTATGTTGCCATGTTGCTATGTTGCTACGCTAACGTTCTGGTAAAGAAAGATTACTCCATTCTTTATCTAATTCCAGCTGAAGGTTTTTTGTGTGTGTGTTTGTTGTTGTATTACGTCCTAGCAACATCTAATGTTATATCAGGATGGGTACCGACTTGTGACTGTGCATACTCATGGCAATGTTATAGTGCTGACCCACTGGGAAACCAGGCCGCCAGCACCATGACCTGATATCCCACTCAGTCACATTATCCTGACAATGAGCCAACCAGTCCTTGCCCTATCCTGATAATGCCGAGCGCCAAGTTAGGAAGCGACTATTATCAATATATAAGTCAGCGGTTTGACTCGACCAGGATTCGAACCCACACACTCATGGGTTCGGATCTCCCGATCTCCCAAAACAGGAAACGAACGCTCTACTCATTCGGCCACCCCATCTGGTCTCCAGCTGAAGGGATAACTGCCTGTATATGTAGTATGACCTAAATTAATATTTAACATGACTCCGGTTGTAATTGTACAAGAATGCAGAAAATAGCTTCTGCACATATAGTAAATGCCTTGAAATTACTTACATCAATCAATCTAATATTAATGTTGTCATCCTATACTAGTGCTATCGCGTTCCAGTGACTTGTAATCACGTGTCAGTAATACAATATGATATACGCCGACAATAATAAACATATTGCCATATATACTCTAGATATAAACTTCTGTGGAGATAATCCTGATTTGAACAGTTCTTGGAAGACCAGTGGTTTTTTGGGTGTTTTTATTGTTGCTTAAGCAGGGGACATTTCAGTCGCAGACCACTGGTCTTCCTCAATCCACTGCTCCTTGCCCTATCCTAGTAATGCCGAGCGCCTGGCTAGGAAGCAACAAGTATCAATTTTTAAGTCATTGGTTTGACTCGACCAGGATTCGAACCCACGATCCCACGATCTACCAACACGGGAGAGACGGATGCTCTAACTCATTCGGCCATCCCGTCTGGTTACACATTCAGCCATCCCGTCTGGCCATCAATACTGACAAAGGAATCTATTCAGTAGAATACAAATATTAACCATACAAACTTATACAAAGTGTATGGTCAACATTTTTGTGGGTATGTGAACATTTATTTTCCAACTTTTTTTTCCATTCAAACCTCTGCAAAAATGAACCACGCAAATTAAAAATGAGGATATATCAAAGGTGCATGATTAAAAAATTATAATATCCAACTTAGGATACTTATCAAGAAAAGTAGGAGAGCAATTGGAATCGATCGGACGACGCAAGTTTATCCCCAGGAGGATTGTTATTCATTTACACACCGGGGTCCCCAGAGCATGAGGGCTTTCATAATATATAGTCAAATTGGAATTGACAGAAACTTAGGGGAGGGGCTATGGAAATATAGGTATGTATCAATAGTAGATACATAGTTGAATCCAAACTCAAAATGGTAGAATGAGTCAGGCATTGGTCGTAATGCTTGCATTGTTT
Organism: Branchipolynoe longqiensis; assembly: GCA_030323885.1. Lineage (NCBI taxonomy): Eukaryota > Metazoa > Annelida > Polychaeta > Phyllodocida > Polynoidae > Branchipolynoe > Branchipolynoe longqiensis. Next base: position 29,834,723 of record CM059191.1, read on the forward strand.
GATTCGCGGCGGGGAAGGGGACACCCCCCCCCCCCTCCCTCCCTGCCTGTGACGATTACCCAGTTATGTCATCTCCCGCGCTTCCCCGCCTTATAACCCAGCCGCTTGCTGCCTCCAGCCACTCTCCCTCCAGCCTCGCCACGCGCTACTCTACCTCAGCCCTAATTTCTTTGGCTTACTCACCAACCTCTCCGGGCCGACGCAACTAGACCGCCGCCACACTACCGCGTCACTACCGCGATGCCTTCCAACGGCAAGGGCCGAGGCCATCGGGCCGCACGGAGAGGGGCCCGGAGGGCCTCAGATCAGCAGAGCTCGCCCCCCTCCTCGGGAGGCTCCTCCTTGACGGGCCTACGCTCACGCCCCACGGCCGAGTGGGCCCACTCGGTTGAGTCGACATAAGCAGATCAGAGCAGTGGAGCGCCTCACCTCCATGGTCGATGCCATGAATATATCCACCCCGCGGCATAAGCCATGGGCCTCCCCGCCCCCGCGACCCCTCACCACGCCTACACGTCGGCCTCCGCTCTGCCCTCGGCCTACGCCCACGCTCCACCGCCGCAGTCGCCGCTCCCGGGGGCGATCCACCCGCAGTACGAGCGGTTCGCTCCACCCAGCTTATAAGTAATATAACCCAGCCCGCTTGCTGCCTCAAGCCACTCTCCCTCTAGCCTTGCCACGCGCTACACTACCACATCCCTAATTTCCCCACCCACTCACCCGATCTACATCTTCTCTTGTGGTGGAGGGTTCCTCAGGCCCCCCTCACTGACTCTTACTTAGTCTCCTAGACTCCCTATGAGCTTTTCTTATTAGATATTATCTCTCCTCATTATATTGTTCTTATTATTTTACTTGTATTATCCTGTGCCTGCCATGATCCTGTGCTCTCTGCTTCGCACTTCATAAATAAAGTGCTTTTTCTCCACCCGTGCCTCCTCGTTCCTTCCTCGTCGCATATCAAATTCTTCTTCAATAAAGGTTCTCTCAGTTCACTCCTTACTAATGCGTCCATTTCTTTTGTAGTGCTCTGCCAGATTGCCAGATGGCCAGATTGGCAGAGTTCAGGCGGGAAATAATTATGTACTCACTTTTCAACAGATACACAGCTTTGAAATTCTAGTGCTTCTTAGTTTTGAAAGAAGCTGCTTTTGGCGTGTTTTCCACTTCGAATAAATCAAAACTTAGCCATATAAAATAAAAGTGACTTCAAACTAGGCTATAACGATCAATTCAATATATTTATCTCAGAAAAATTACAGAAAATCAAAACATCGGACTATGCAACTTTAATGGCCAGGTGCTGTTGTTGTGAGTTGTTGTTTTATGTCCTAGCAACATCCAAGGTCATATCAGGATGGGTACCGACTTGTGACAGTGCACACTCATGGATACTTTATAGTGCTGCCCCACTGGGACATCAGGCTGCTGACACCATGACCCAATATCCCACTCAGTCACATTATCCTGACACTGAGCTAACCAGTCCATGCCCTATCCTATTAATGCTGAGTGCCAGGCTAGGAATAGTAGGAAGCAACAAGTATCAATTTTAAAGTCATTGATTTGACTCCTCCGGGAACGGAACTCCCGACCTTCCACACGCGTGGCCCGCGCTCTACCGATTAGGCCACCGCCCCTGGTGTAATGTTCCGGTGCAGTTATTTGGCCGTGGGGTCGGATCCCTACAAATTTCTCATGGCGTAATATAAGCAGATGGGGAGAGGAGGAGGGCTGGTGGTTCTTAGTATGCGAATAAAGAAGCCACGCCAACTCCACCGTTGCGTCTGTATTTTCGTTGGCCTAGTCCCCTCGTCAGTCAACCCACAAATCGCTAACACGGCGATAGGGGCGAGGGTTCCCGGCGCAAGAAGCAATGAGACAATGTCACCGGGTCAAGATCAGTAACGACGCAGATAAGGCGAGACCAGTGGCCGTCGGCGCGCTGATCCCGGGCAGGAGACGTCAGGCGGCCAGCCCCGCGGTCCATAGCGCCCCATAACGCTGCCCCATAACGCTGCCCCAGAGTATATAAAGCACGGCGCCTGATGTATGCGCGTGAATAAGAATTATGTGGCACCAAGTGTATAGTATTAGTAGACCCCCCAGGGGATTTGGTGCCGGTGCTTTTATCGGGAGGACATAATCTGGCAGTAGACATCTGGATTTACTACTTGTTTCCACCAGCCGTCCATAGATGTTCCCAGGATGTAAAACCCCCAATAAAGAAGCAAACTGTCTCCGACCAGTAAGACCGACAGGTAAGGACTTTCAGAGATTGCCATATCAGCATATATGCGAAGTAGACCAGACTGGATGGCCGAATGAGTCCGTCTCCTGTGCTGGTAGATCGGAGGGCCGTGGGTTCGAACCCTGGTCGAGTCAAACCAATGACTTAAAAATTGATACTTGTCGCTTCCTAGGCAGGCGCTCGACATTATTAGGACAGGGCAAGGACTAGTGTGCTCAGTGTAAGGATAATGTGACTGAGTGGGGTATCAGGGAATGGTGCTGGTGGCCTGGTTTCCCAGTGGGACAGCACTATAAAGTCGCCATGAGTGCGCACTGTCACAAGTCGGTACCCATCCTAGATATGACCTTAGATGTTGCCAGGACGTAAAACAACAACAACAAACAATATATGCAAAGGTTTTTTTCGCCCCTTATTGAATAGCCAGGTTATTATAACCCGATAGCCTGACCAAAGCCGTGTTTACACGGGCGAGTTAAAACGGCTCATATAATGTGCCTTGCCTAGTTCGCCTCACATTCGCCGTGTAAACAGGACTCTGAGGTGGATTAGGGCTGATTCGCTTCATATGATTCACTTCATGTAAACCACCTTGCCAGGTGGTTTATATGAAGCGATTACGCTGGTTTCCGGGCGGGGATAGTGCTTGCCGGCTATATGCGCAGCTGTAACTATCGCTGGTGCCCGGCAGTGTTAGGGACCGATTAGGCTGAAATCTATTGAATGCGATCATATTTAACAGAATTACATACTCAAATAATGAAATTTAATTAAATTAACCCTAAATTAAAAGCGATATTAACGTAGCAGCTGCATCGGCATCGAATCGCCGAGTGTAAACTAAACAAATATAGCAGTGCTTGCTGGCTACAGGCGGAACTAAGGCTGCTGGTTCCCGGTGCCGAAACAATTTCAAACTCGCTTCGTGTAAACACGCCGCTACTTCGCTTCATATGAATCGCTTTGTCTAATTCGCTTCACAATTGCCCGTGTAAACACAGCTTTAGTCACGCAACTCCAGAAACCTCATTCACGATCAAATTGCCCATGTGTCGAGAACCTCTTGGCTAATAATGATAGGCCTCAGAGCGTTGCAATATATATACAGTTAAATCTCTCTATACCGACCCCTCCATAGATCGGCTACTCCCCTATATCGATCGCTTTATTTGGGTCCCAAAAATACCATTGTAAGGATATTCTAACTCTTTACACCGACTACCACCCTAAATGAACCACTTAAAGTCGGTCATTTTCATTAATGATGTCCTTTGTAAAAATATCAGGATGAGACACTGGTGCACTGACTAAGCATTTGTTACTGTATGGAAAACAATAAGTCAAATTAGTGTGACATAACTGTGATATATAGTGACATATAACTGCTGATGTTCTATTTTATGATTAGTAGACCAGTGCTCTGGCAATGGCAAAATACAGTATTTGATGAAGAACTGCCGCTAGAATTTTGACGCATCCAACAAAAATACTTTGGTATATTTTCATTTAAAAGTAGAGCAAACTGATTAACCTAATATATTGTCGTGGGGGTGATTAAAATGGGAAATATTGCACCTAGATCGGGAATCAAACCCACATTTCTTGCATTCTGGGACAGTGTGCTAAACATTATACCACTTAGGCTCCCTGATGTCACCACCCGACCCACGCGTACCTGTCTATGCGGCTCCTTGCCTGAGAGATCAGCGCAACCTACTACAAGATGTATCTAAATAAAATGGCAGAAACTCAAAACCATCGGCGTATGCAACTTTAAAGATTCGCACCTATTAAATGTGCATAGCTACAACCTACATGTCCGCGTCTCTGTCAGTTATGCACTGCTCTACGACACAATATCACATCTTCTCCGATGCTAATTAAGGACAATCCAGGAAAGCACAAAACAACGAGCATGGCTTCCAACAATATTCGGAGATTGGCAGTCCTACAGATGCTCGAGATGGGATGAGGCTATCCTCTTGTACAGTTGAATCCGCTACTCAACTAATAGATTTACCACTCGTCGTGGTCACCAATTATGTAAAGACTAGGTCTCCAGTTTTGTAGAATGGCTAAAGCTTGAATCTGTGGTTGTGTGGGCAGGTGATAGTGAAATCAATACAGCCAAAGAGAAAGGAAGAGTATAAGTGTAAAGGAAGAGAGATAGTCAAGCCCTCTGGTTTATTATTTATATAGTTACATGTTATTTGTAGAGTATCACCCCACCACTTTCCCCCAATGGGAAAAAAGTATGCTTGGCTCTACCAAGAGGATCCATGATTTCTGGTCCCCATAGCTACCAGTTGTCTGCCCAGCACCACCAAGCTGTGTGGCTCCCCTGGCCACCACCAACCTTGAGCCTAAGTGTGGTGATCCTACCTAGGAGAGGGGAGGGGGTAGACCCTGAGTGCCCCTTACCCACATCCCTGTCAGCACCACTATGTCTATTTACATCCCACTCAGGCACCACCAGCACTTACATATATATACATACATGTGCTTGATCATGTATACCTGTTTAGTAATGGAACATTTGCATTCCCCCCGATACCGTAAATCAGAATATTTTACACTCTGTTGCCCCCCACATATTGGTCATACATTTTTGATGCATAGTTTTATTTTGGTTGGAGACCATCCATGTCAGTGTGAGCACCACTAGTGTATACTGCCAGCATCACATCTTGGTGAGATATCCTCACCTCCAACCAGTTTGGAAATGAGGGTGTGATCGAATCATTCCGATTCCATCCGGAACTCATTATTAAATTGTTTAGGGAAAATGTTTTTTTAACCAACATTCCTTTTCTATTTGTAATTTGAAAAGTCTTTACACTTGTGATTTTACCACTTTCTGCACTCTATTTTACCCGTTTGAAATGTAATTTTGTTTTACTCAGAGATGCTTAGAGCTGCATAGTCCGATGAAAACATCAAATGATCAAAACCAAAATGATTATCTAGACTTGATTGTAAATATCAAACTTAGATAATGGTGCACTTATTAAATATTTGGCATGATATAGACGGGCATATTGGGGCAATTTAATAGAACCTGTTACTCCAGAAGCCTATGGAGTATGGAGGAAGACTTTTGGCGTGCTTGCCAAAATTAATTTTGCATTGTTGCACTTCAAATATCTCCAAAGGTGGCCGATTAAAATAAAAGTTACTTCGAACTAAAGTAAGGTATATCATAACGATCACCCTAATATGTTTATCTCAGAAGATTACAGAGACTCAAAACCCATCGGGCTATGCAACTTTAACCAAAGCATGACTCCACAACAGCCGATGTTTATTTTTTGTGCTGGGGGGGGGGGGGGGACATTAAACAAACAAATAAAGGGTTCCAACAATTCGTCGGCGCCGAATCACTGCGTATGTCTAATCGACGGGAAACTAATTGCCAATAGGCGAATGGCATCACTAATCAGTGGCGTCAGTTCCTCGTGCATGAGCTTAGCCAAACCACAAACCCACCACATCAGTTTGGTTAGGCTTATGCATGAAATTACCTCGACAACCCTCCTCACTTGGAAATAGTCCAGTTGTGAGATTCAAAACTAGGTCAGGAGAGGCGCTTCGGTGCAACCGCCGGCTGCTGAGGGTCGGTATAGGTCACACTGCACCACTTCATCTTTTCGCTCAATCTTCGCACATTACATACTGCTGGTAATTTGTTCAGGTGCGAAACTGTGGAATGAATCATCATGCATCCATCGATATTTCTCAACTTCATGCTATTTGCCGCTACTAGCATTTCCGTTTGTTAGGTGACCAACTGTACTGTTTCCAAAAACTGCGGGAGTATCCTTATTAACACATTCTATCCTCAAAAGGTAGGTGCTCCTTTAATAGCCTACTGCTCATAGGATATTGTAGTAGTCTGCACTTACCTCTCAGGCAAGGAGTCACAGAGACAGGATGCACAATATTTCATATGTTCACCATCCCCATAACACTGTGTAAAATATTCCGACTTTTTAGGGCTGGTTCACAAATAGATAATAGTTTAAATAAATTCTAAAATATCTACTTTTCATGAAACTCATATGTGAAACATTAAGAAAACTGTTTTAATCATATTTCTATCATCCAGTCATTTCTATAAAGTCATTATAATAATATTCCAATTATATAATTAGCCCTGTAAAACTGCTCCAATAATGCCTAATTCATTCTATCATGTTGGTAAATACATATGCATAATATTCAAATCAAGTTGTGAAACCATGGTAGATTATGCATATTAAGTGAAGTGATAATTAATATCAGATTGTTCTAAGGTTGTACATCAAATATAACCACGGGAGATAAGAACTCTGGAAAATTATTACTGTATTGGTATATTTACATGTATTACTGAATTGAAGTCTGTTGGTTTTATATATTGTATAAAGGGAGGTAACTGCTGAAACTAAGGCCAGCATATACAGTTGCTGCAGACTGTGGTTTCTTCACCCAGACAAATAGTCTGTGAAGAATGCTGCAGAATGGGTACAATAATTAAGTCAAGAAACTGAGTTCTATGTGTCTGTTATGGTATGATTTATAGATGCCAGTATCTGAGGGAGTGTTAGCACACAGGTGACAATGCATGGGGTATGTGTTTGTGAGTGTTTGTAGGACTTGCCAAAGCCAGGTGTCAGGCTCGAGGTGGGAGGTAGAGTGTGTGTGTGAGTGGTAAGCCCTCCCTGCCCCACCTGGTGGCAGTTTGCTGAAGTAAAGATTATGCACTATGTAATTCTCAAAGTAAGGCATGTAGAAACTCCTACTATTTTGGAGTTGTCCCAATCAAAGGGACTGGTGACCACTGGTGTTATGTAAAGATAAATAAAGTTGATACTCCCATATAAGTGTGATTGGTGAACTTGATGGAAAATTATGTATCTGTCTTGGGGTGGGTGGGTTGGCCCCCCACCCCACCACCTTACCCCATCACTGACTGGAGGAGTTCAGCCAATGAAATGTCAAGTTACTGTCTCTGACTGAGGAGACTCCCAGCAACTGTGTACCTGTATTTTGAATGTGTTCCATCTAAATAAAAGAGCTGGGCTGGGGGTGTGGCAGGCAGATGACCTGGAGACAGCACAGCAGGAGGAGCCAGCCACCCCTCCCTACTAGACTTTACCACACTTAATTTCTGTTGGGTTACCATTTTGTGGAACTGATATAGTAAGAAGATATAATAAGCAGATATAGTAAGCATATATAGTAAACAGATATAGTAAGCAGATATAGTAAGCGGATCATCACTTGAGTAATATCATTCATTAGTGCTTTCCGGCCTCCACACACAGAAGTTAGGGTTCTATTTGGTATGAAGATTCTAGCATGTAAAATACCACTAGGTAACAACTGGTTGGCATGGCCAGGATCCTGTAAAAGCTACATGCTGTATGATTGTTGAATCTACCCTGTGGATGTACATGTAAGTGCATTGCCTATGTGTATGTAATTAAGGTTGCATAGTCCGATGAAGCATCCTGTTTTCAAAACCAAAACACTTTCCTAGATTTGATTCTATATATTTATCTTAGATACTGGTATAGGTATTAAGCATGTGTTGTCAAATAGAAGGTCATGGGGAGTCAATTTAATAGAACCTGTTACTGCATAAGCCTATGACGTCAGAGTTTTGTCATGCTTGCCAAAAGTAATTTCCCATGTTGTCACTTCAAATATCTCCAAAGTTAGCCATTTAAACTAAAAGTTACTTCAACCTAAAGTAAAGTAGCTTATACTGATAAATTTAATGTATTTATCTCAGAAAATGACAGAAACTCAAAGCCATCGGACTATGCTACTTTAAAATTAAGCATTAAATAAGCTATGGTTGTAAACCATTTAAAAGACCAGGCGGATGAGTGTATTAGTCTGCACTGACCTCTCAGGCAACAAGCCACCTAGACAGCTAGGGATGGATAGGGTGATTGCATCATGGCGCCTATCTGGTTTAATGGTTAGCACACTATCCCTAAATTGGCAACAAATGTGTGTTTGAAACCTGCTCTAGGCGCATTATTTCCCATTTTCATCACACTTCAACCCCCATGACAATATAAACAAATATTGTACCCAAAGAGTAGATAGGTACACCTTTGTTTACATATTACTAAGAGTACAGAAAGTCCTTTCAAAGCAACGATGTACCCCTCTATCTGGTGTTAGATGCACACCAGCAATCAGCTAAATAAAGGCAGTCACTTCAACCCAACGATGTACCCCTCCAGCTAGTATCAGCTGCACACCAGCAATCAGCTAAATACTAACTGCTTCCGGTTGGGGTTTAAAGCTACTTCAGGATATGCGCATTCCTTCCCAGTGATAAAAACCCATGCGCACTGGAAGTGGAGAGCAACAAGACGGGGCCACTCTTTGTGAAGGTCTACACGCGGACTGCACACCTCTTATGCCGGAGTCGGCGGACCGTGAAGTCAAATCGACTGCAAAATGGCGGCGCGACGCCGAGATAAAAGAACGGCGAAAAAGCTGCGGGATCTGCGGCGACACAAGCATTTGTGTCGCCGTTAGCTGGCAGTGCCAGGCTTCAGACTGGGTGAGTGCAAGCAAGCGGGGCGGGTTTGTTCCAGTATCCAACTCATGGTCAGTGAGGCGTGACTATGGATGCTCAAGGGGATGTAATAGACGATGGTTGTTCCTGAAAGGGGGAACACACCACAGGCGGTGGCCGAATTGGTAGAGCGCAGGCTTCCTTTGCTGAAGGTTGGGAGTTCGATTGAGGGTGTGAGTCAAAGCAATGACTTACACAATTGATATTTTCCGCTTCCTAGCCTGGCATTCGGCATTAATAATATTAGGATAGGACAAGGACTGATTAGCTCAGTGTCAGGATAATGTGACTAAGTGGGATATAAGGTAATGGTCTCCCAGTGGGGCAGCACGATAAAGTCACTAGGTGTGCTCACGATCACGAGTCGGTGCCCATCCTGATATGACTTTAGATGTTGCTAGGATGTAAACCCCAAAGAATCAATTGAGCCGTGACCATTGCATAATTATTAGCTGCGATCACAATTAGTTAAACTTGGCATGAGGAAGCTCAGTTCCATGAAGGGATAGATTAAGCTAATGTGGGGGAATGTATGCTAAAGGTTGAAAAGGGGCTCTAAATTAAATAAATACACATAAATGATGCACACATTGTTTACTTGCACAGTAAAGTAATTAATTATTTTCATGTGCCATATAGCCAGACATTACAACAAATATGTCTAACATTTTCAGTGATAGTATTACTTACATGTAGGTAACAATTGACAGCTTGCAAGCGTGGGTAAATTTGCATGGCCTGTAGCATATGCTACTAGCTAAAGCTAAGATTCCATATTCGCCTTCGGCTTGGGCTTGGGCTTGGGCTTGGGCTTGAGCTTGGGCTTGGGCTTCGGCTTCGGCTTCGGGATCGGCTTCGGCTTTGGCTTCGGCTTTGGCTTCGGATTTGGCTTCGCCTACGGCTTCGCCTATGGCTTCGCCTATGGCTTCGCCTATGGCTTCGCCTACGGCTTCGCCTACTCCTTCAGATACACCTTCGCCTTCGCCATCGCCGTCGCCATCGCCGTCGCCTTCGCCGTCGCCTTCGCCATCGCAGTCGCCATCGCCATCGCATCCGTATCCACATTCCGCAATCCGCATCCGCATCCGCATCCACATCCGCACATATGGGAGCAACATGCGTTCATGTGCTTTTCCATTTGTTGTTGCATTGGCATTCGTATACCGCATACCACGTACATGGAATTTTAGCTTAGTCCAGCACTGTTTACAGAGCGGTTTTCAAGGCCACAAAATAATAGATATGGAGGACCCAATGGTGCGAATGTCCTTTGTGCTCACCTCACCCCCTCCCCTTCACACACACACACATCTCTGCCGCGAGTCCAGACGGACGGAGGGGGGGATGGGGGAGGAGGGGAGGGGGTGCAGCTTCCAGTCAATCTGTCCACACATGGGCATCCTCAGTGGGTGCATCCTTATGGATTTCCGAATTTGTCTCCCCACTTTCTTCTCCAACATCACGTGAATTATGTTCATAAAAAGCTCACAGACGTCTCGGGGCCCGCATGATGCCCCAGGACGTCGGGCAAATTCGAATTACTCCTCGAGTGGCCTTGAACTTGAAGCTCTCCCTCTCTCTCTCTCAATTCCGGCTGGGATGCATCGTCCACAATTTAGCCGAGTCGCCCCGCCATCCGCCCCCTCCCGTCTGTGATGTACCTAGCTTCAATTTGGCCAAGTCCATAACACTATTAACAGTCACTTCCTCTTACGAAGCCTTAACCCCGCCCCGCACTCTGCCCGCCCCCTACCACCCTCTCCGTATCGACCTCAGTCCCGCGGCCACCTCATTCCCGCCCCCGCACCTATCTCCCCCCCCCCACCCCACTCCTCTTTAGCTCATTCTCCCCCCTCCTCCCGCCTCTCCCCTCCTCCACTCCACCTCCATGTCACATGTCTCCCCTCCATCTCCTTCTCCCACTTCGCCCCATTTCCACTTCCTTGCACTTCCTCCCATCTCTCCCTTCTTCCAAACCATCACCATCACCTCCCCGTACCACCTCCTCGTCCCCGCTGCCCCTCCACTCTACCTCTCCATCCCACCTCTCCTCATCTCCACTTCCTCCTCTATTCCACCTGTCCATTCCACTTCTCCCCATCTACAATTCCTCCCTCGCACCTCCTCCCATCTCTCCCCTCTTCCTACCCATCCTCCCCATCACCTCATCCTCCCACCTCTCTTCCTCCTCCATCTCCTTCCCCACCTCCTCCTCCCCTCCCGTCCACTCTACCTCTCCATCCAACCTCTCCCCTCCCACATTTCCACCTCCCCTTCACCTCCTCTTCACCTGTCCGCCCCACTTCTCCTCCACCTCCACCTCCACCTCTTCCTCCACCTCCACCTCTTCCTCCTCCTCCACCTCTTCCTCCTCCTCTCACCTCTCTCCCCCTCCTCCTCCACATCTTGCTCTCCTATCCCTCCACTCTATCTCTCCATATCACCGGTCCCCATCTCCACTTCCTCACTGGCACTTCCACCAATCTTTCCCCGCGTCCTACCAATCCTCCCCTCCACCTCCACCACCTCCTCCACCACCTCCTCCTGCCATCTCCTCCACTACCATCTCCACCACCACCTCCACCACAACTTCCCCCACCACCTTCACCACCTCCTCCACCACCAGCACCTCGACCACTACCTTCACCATCACCTCCACCACCACTTCCCCCACCAGGCCTCATTTTCGACGCAAAACTGTCTTTTGTGCCACATATAAAGTACCTGAAAACAAAATGCCTGAAAGTGCTGGATATTCTGAGGGTGCTGTCTAGCTCAGAGTGGGGAGCAGACAGAGATGTTTTGCTCTCCGTGTACAGAATCTTGGTTCGGTCAAGAGTGGAATACGGCAGCATAGTATACGATTCCGCAAGGAAATCATATATTGGGCTGCTAGACACGATCCACCACCAGGGACTGCGCCTGGCCCTTGGGGCCTTCCGCACCTCACCAGTTCAGAGCCTTTATGTCGAAGCCAATGAACCATCACTTAACAACAGGAGAATCAAACTGGCCATGGAATATGTAGTCAAGATAAAAACTAATGCATTGAATCCTGCACACAACTGTCTATTTGAGCAACATGACAAATCCAGGTATGAAGCCAGGCCGAATTACATCCGGCCACTGAGGCTCTGAATGAAACCTCATTTGGAGGCCTTGGGCATCGATTTGACACATGTTGGAGGATGCCAAAGTCCCAGAACATCCCCCATGGTCATTGAGAAAGCCATCGGTTATCCTCCGACTCACGGAACTGAGGAAGTCTGGGACACATCCACTCGAGTACCAAGGACTGCATGCAGAGATTCAAGGCCAGTTTGCAGACCACCTCTCCATATACACTTATGGTTCGAAAGACCAAAGCCGGGTAGCTGCTGCGGCAGTCTGCCGACGGGAAAAAATTGGTGTATGTTTGCCCGATCAGAGCTCGATTTTCACTGCAGAAGCCCGAGCACTCCTTCTTGCTTTGGAGTGTATCAAGGTATCCAACCACACTAACTATGTTATATACAGTGATTCGTTCTCTTGCCTCCTGGCTGTTGCTGGACTGAAAACGAATCACCCTATTCTAGCAATGGTCATTTATAAAATGAACCAACTGACAACAGATGGGTATGACATCCACCTGTGCTGGGTGCCTGGCCATGCCGGCATACAAGGAAATGAACGAGCTGATCGGGCTGCGAAGAAGGCCCTGAACTGTGATCTTGAACCGTGTCTGAGCGCTCACTCTGATCTGAAACCACTAATAGCCACCCACATAAAATCCAAATGGCAACATGAGTGGGATGAAAACATTAATAAACTTAAAGAAATTGAACCATCTGTGGGAAAGCCACCATAGACTCATGCGGGAGGTCGGTGGGACCAAGTGGTCCTTAGCAGCTGCCGTGTTGGCCACTCGTGGCTTGCACATGCTTTTCTGCTCAATGGGGAACCTCCCCTTGAATGTATTGGGTGTCAGTCCCCGCTGACACTCAAACACATTTTACTAAGTTGCGTTGATTTGTTGGCCCTGCGCCAACGGTTCTACACTGCAGACAGTATGCATGACCTTTTTACTAAGGTAAAACAGGAAAACATTTTAGCCTTTTTGAGGGCAGCTGGACTGTACCACCTCATATAGTTTACTAAATAGATTCTATCAATTATTGGTAAAACCTTTCTTTTTCTATGGGAATTTGTTTCCCTTGACCACAAATATATGATTGTGAGCTTTCTAATTTAATGAGTGTCTATTGGCGCATAATTGATTGTCTGCTTTTACATGTGGAAGCGATGGTTTGAACAAAAAACAAACATTTCTCGCCGTGAATATGGCCTATGCTGCTGACACGGCATAAAGCAACCACCAATCAATCGATCAATCAACCCCACCACCTCCACCACCACCATCACCTCCACCACCACCTCCACCACCACCTCCACCTACTCCCCTCCTTTCTCCTCTCTCCTCCCTCCTCCCCCACCCGCCCTGCGCCCTTCATCCAGCAGATGCCTCTGATCCACTCACTCCCCAGGAGTGTCAACCTCTGTTCATGTTGCACCCATCACTGAAGCAGCCACTGTCACGCCGGGCTCCTAAATCTACAGGCCCCATATTGGCGATGCACTGCACAGTGGGTATTCTGGTAACCGCCCTGCGTCCTTAATTCCTTCGTAGCCCAGTTACCCTTGACCCCGAAAGCCACTCAACCTACTGAGCTGCTCGCCACCCCTCCAAGCCCCATCTCCACCACCCACATCCCTCACCTGCCCGCCCCTGTCAGGAACATACCTTCTAAGCCTGGCTTAGCCCTGACCCAGTCCCTGTCAATCCTCGAGGGGACATCAGCCAAGAGCCGGGTAGTGTTATGAGGAGGACGGGGTGGGGGAAGTAAGGGAGGGAGGGAAGGAAGGACTGGAGGGGAGAGAGACTTCCTCCAGCAGGGGACGGTCTGTCCACACTGCTCGGATATAATCTGCTGGGGTATGTTGTGAACAGCCTGTTGCAGGCAGGCTTTGGACGGGGCGTGAGGAGGGTAGGAGGAGTGTAGGAGGAGGGTAGGAGGAGGGTTGGAGGAGGGCGCGTGAGGGTAGGCAGGTAGAGGCGGGTAGAGGAGGGATGGGTAGCGGAGGGAGTCAGGGGAGGGGCAGGGGAGGGTCAGGGGAGGGGAAGTGTATGGGGGAAGGTAGAGGAGCAGGAGGAGGGTAGGGGGGAGTTGAGGGGGAGGGTATGGGAGGGTACGTGGAGAATAGGAGAGGGTACGGGGAGGATGCGGAAGGGTTGGAGAAGTTGGAGGAGGTTGGGGAGGGGGTAACGGTGGGGAGAGAGAAGGTAGGAGCAGGGGAGAGGGAGGGTAGGAGGGTAGGAGAGGGGGGAGGATGTTACCACACCGGCTATGTCAGGACAACATTGGCTGTTTCTGAATACAGATTTCTGCTGTCCTTTAAATCCAGGTACTAATACTACTGTGTTAAAGTCCAACCTACCAGAGTTCTACAGATTGTCGCGGATTACAGCCTGTAATGCCACTTCTCAGTACAACCCGATCGAGGATTACAGACACAGCACAGTAAACACAGCTTTGTGAGGCTCCTGGCCCCATGTCTGGCTGCACCGGGCCTCTATTAGACGGTCTGTCATCAACACCATTGATCACAGTCTACAATTTACAAGGCTCTCCCATATTGTCTGACATCCTGCTACGTCACAGCCCTTTGTCACGTGTATCTTCATTGGTGGTGTCCTTAAAGGGGCATAGCGACGAAAGCTCAAAATATTTCAAAACCAACTCAGTTACCGAGAAGTGATCCCATATAGAAGTTTGTTTGTTTATTGTTTTACGCCCGAGCAACATCTGAGCTCATATCAGGACGGGGCCCCATATAGAAAGATTTGTTGGGTGCAAATGACTGTGGAGAGTCCCTAGTTAGGGGTTGGGCCGATGGTGGCGCTACCGGTTCCAGGATGGAAGGAACGGAGCAAATACGTGGAATATTCAGTGGTAATAAATGGAAAATAATAATAAATTCCCTTCCGCACCTTAAGTACTGGCATAATGCTTACACACTACATATATCTCCAATATAGGGATTGGTTCTTCCCTCCTCCGCCTGTTTCTTGCCAGCACCTCATCCTCCCCTCACCTCTCATGTCCTCCCCTTTCTCCTCCCATCCACCTACTCAAGGCACTCAGTTCGACATTTGTTGCTGGATAGTTGGGAATACTGAGTCAATTTTGTTGACCCTGTTGTTGCTGAAGCCTATTTTGGTACAGTAATTGAGTAAGCAGCGGAAATTTCAATCATGGAAAGAAATTAATCTTCCTCATTCCACTGCTTCTTTCCCTATCCTAGTCATGCTGAATGCCAAACTAGTCAACGACAAGCATATACTTTTAAGTCATTAGATTGACTCGACCAGGGTTCAAAGAAGGGATTTCGAATCCCATGACCTAGCAACACTTAAGGCGGGCGCTCAATTCATTTTGCCATGCATGCCACAATTGATACGGTATGTTTTCATTTCAAATATCTCCAAAGTCAGCCAGCCATATATCAAATAACTAAGTTCAAACTAAAGTAAGGTAGATTATGAAGTTTAACCTAATATATTTATCTATGCAAGAAAAGAGAAGCAGAATCTGAAAGGCATCGGACTATGCAGCTTTAACTGGGATGCATCATCTTATTGAAATAACGATCTCCGGGATGAGGCGGGTGAACATAGCTGACAATGAATATCAAAGCACTGCCCCCATAGATGCAGCTAAGAAACTCAAGCAGCATAGACAACTAAAGCACCGGTCACGAAACGCGTTAGTGGACGTAGTTGAATATACCGGCATCCATACTTCTACGTCATGCTAACTTGGTAATAACGTGGGCGGGCCATGAGTTCCGATTTAATCTTTGGACATGTTAAAAAAAGCACTACTTTAGAGGATAATGTACTGTGGCAAAGTCTCCATACTCTTACTGTACTCTAGCATGGTCTAGCGTGCTCTAGCCTGGTCTAGTGTGGTCTCGCGTGCTCTAGCGTGCTCTGGCATGCTCTAGCCTGCTCTAGCGTGATCTAGCGTGTTCTAGCTTGCTCTAGCATGCTCTAGCATACTGTAGCATACTCTAGCGTAATCTAGCATAATTTGACATACTTGGACGTAGTTGACAATAGTAGAGGCTAATGTATGTTGAATGTAGTTGAACATAGTTGAACGTAGTTGAACGTTGTTGAATGTACCTGCATCCGTGCCGTAACATATTTATCAGTACAAAAACCTGTCGTACCTTAACGATTTTAACCGTAGTTTAACATACTTACACCACGTTTAACCCAAGTTAATCTATCCTATGTTTGACTACGTTCACTAACATTTATGTGACCAGGGATTAAGTCTAGCTCCAGAACCATGACAATGTTAGCCCAGTTATCGACTAGACGAAAGTTGATATAATCTGATGAAAGCATAATCATTTCTATAGTGAAACATTTGCCTAGCTATTATGATGGTTGGATGGTTGTGGGGAGTTTATGTCCTGGCAACATCTAAGTTCATATCAGGATGGGTACCGACTTGTGATAGTATGCACTCATGGCGACATTATAGTCCCACTGGGATACCAGGCTTCCAGCACCAGGACCTGATATCCCACTCAGTCACATTATCCTTTTATTAGGATAGAGCAAGGGCTGGTTTCCTCAGTGTCAGGATAATGTGACTGAGTGGGATTATGGCAGCTTTATCCGGAAGTGAGTGATACACCAGAAACCGGTTGTACGCCCCCCTCACACACAGCACATCACGCCCTGCGGATAATAAAGGATATCACCCTTATCATTATTCAACCAGTCCTTGCCCTATCCTAATAATGCTGAGCGGCTGGCTAGGAAGCGACAAGTATAAATTTGTAAGTCATTGGCTTGACTCAACCAGGGTTCGAAACCCATGTTCTACCAAAATGCAAGATGGACGCTCAACTCATTCAGCCATCCCGTCTTATATGTTTTGGCTTAGTTTATGAACATTTCAGAAATTATCACGGGCTGTCTCGCCATGGCAGGAATGTGAAGTGGGTATTTGCTTGGCGTAGGTCTGCAGGGAGTGTCGCTTCCTAGGCAGGCGTTCGGCATTATTGGGATAGGGCAAGGACTGGTTGGCTCAGTGTCAGGATAATGTGACTGAGTGGGATATCAGGTCATGGTGCTGGCAGCCTGGTCTCCCTGTGGGGCAGCACTATAAAGTCACCATGAGTTTGCACTGTCACAACTCGGTACCCGTCCTGATGTGTCCTTAGGGGTTGCCAGAACACACAACTCCAACAACCAGCCAACCATCTCGCGCTGACCCTGTCTATAGGATTCCAATCCTGCAGAGACCCGATTCCATCAAGCCTCACCTCACATCCTTACACCTCAGCAATAAGATTATTGAGTCCTGCACAGAAACAAGTGATGAGGGCGAGGGGCCTGTGAGCCTGGGTGGAGAATCTGTTGGAGACGCCTGGAAAGGGTCACTCCCGCATCAGCCCGAGGGAGGGAGGGTGGGAAGGAGGGTGGGAGGGAGGGTGGGAGGGAGGGAGGGAGGGCGGGCTGGTGAGTGGGTGGGTGGGTGGGCGGGGTCAGTCGGTGGGTCTGGGGGGGGGGGGGAGCTTGACCAGGCTGAACAGATCCCACCCCTCTCAAAACCCACCTCCACCATCATTCCCTCCCCCCACTCCCCCACCCCCACCCCCACACGCTTAGTCACCCTGAGATCTACCTCCTGACGGAGATGCGTAGATTGGGTGACGTATCTGCAGTTGATGGTGCGAGTGCCTTATAATCGTTATCGATGGAGCATGCGCAGTGAGCTGCTAGCCACACCGCTAGTTCTTGCCACTATCGTCAGAGGGCGCGATCCCTGTGGCAGGTTTTGGGTTCGAACCCCGTCCGAGTCGAACCACTGAATTGCAAAATTCCAAAGGGACGAACATTCACCCTTACTGTAGGTTGGTTGGTTGTTGGAGTTTTACGTCCTGACAACATCTAAGGTCATATCAGGACGGATACCAAATTGTGACAGTGTGCACTCATGACGACTTTATAGGACTGCCACAGTGGGAGACCTAGGCCACCATTGCCATGGCCTGATATCTCACTCAGTCACATTAGCCGGGCACTGAGCCAACCAGCCCTTGCTCTATCCTAATAATGCTGAGCGCCTGGCTAGGAAGTGAGAAATATGAATTTTTAAGTAATTGGTTTGACTCAAGGAGGGTTTGAAGCCCACTATCTACCATAACTGGAGACGGACGCTCACCTCATTCGGCCATCCCTGTAACGTATACAGGTAACAAGCCGGACCAAACGAGAGCGGTCACGTGGTGGTCATGTGGTGATTGTGACTCGGTGGATATTAGTTCAATAAACGACACTCAGAATTCGGACTTCTAATTCATTCTCTACAATCCCGGCGGGTCCCATGTCACTGTGTTAAATACTGACCTCCTGAAAACCCTTATACACAAATAGTGTCGGAACGCTGCGTTATGGACATAAACCACATGGATTCATAATCTAATAAGCTAAATAAATTGTTCAAATACGTCAATATCATAGCGCACTAGAATTGGAGTGAAGAACGTATGAAATCATGTAAATTAACAAAGATTAAAAGCCGAAGCGAAACCGTCCAATGGCAGCCATCTTGGCTGTTGTGCATTCTCTCTGAGTTATCAGTTCTGCGCCAATATAGATAAACACTACGTGCTGGGAGCAGGGCCTCCACAGTTTGTTTGTATTTGATTCATACCGAAGCGATGATATCTCACTCACTCGGAATATCATTGATTAAAATATTGTCATGTGTATGGGCCAATTGCTTTCAAAGACTTGTCAGACTTTATAGTGCTGCCAAACTCCCCTCACCTCCTTGGAAACGTGGTCTTTGTACGAGATGAGCAGTATCTTGCAATAACTATGCAGATACTTACATATCTATATATCTTTATATATGTAGAAGGATTATGCAAGAATAAAGGCGTAAAAGAGACTTTCCTTTATTTACCACTATTAATTAACCACTGTTAGTTAGTGTTATGCTGTGTACTACTCTAGGGGTGGCCCACCCTTATGACTGGTGGTGCCACCACCCCTTTCCGCCTTCACCATGCCTTCACTATTGTCACTCATGCACTGGAATCATTGTCTTGTCTCTTTCCTGTACTGGAGCATGACCCTATATATATAATATATATATATATAAGGTATGGTTGATGCTAATATCATATAGATACATATTATGATTTAATCTTTTACATTCCACGGCAAGCAGTTGTGGTTTACTGTGTTGGGATATTTTTTCCCTTTGTTCTTTTCCTTTGTTTGATAAGACAACACCAACACTACAGCTGGCCAGCATTGAAAACAAGCCTGAATACCCAGGCTTATATGCTATGGACAGTATAAATACAGCCTCAATAAAAAAAAATAATAATAAAAATAAAGTTCCTTCCCTCCTTCCATAATCAGGCATTCATGAAGCCGTGTAGGATCCAGGTAGTATTCAGGCCGTCACATAACATGCCAACGACCGGTCAGACATTGTTGTTGTGGTAGGAATGTGCATATCGAACCACAGCAGTTATCCACCTCTACCATTACCATAGGTTTGTTTGTTGTTTGTTTGTTGTTTTACATCCTAGCAACATCTAAGGTCATATCATGACGGGTAGCGACTTGTGACAGTATGCACTCAAGGCGATTGTATAGTGCTGCCCCACTGGGAAATCAGGCCGCCGGCACCATGACCCGATATCCCACTCAGTCATATTAGTCCTGACCCCAAGTTATCCTAATAATCCCGAGCACCAGGCTAGGAAGTGACAAGTATAAATTTTTAAGTCATTCGTTTGACTCGACCTGGAACCAAACTCGCGAACTACCGATCTTCCGCATGCGAGGCCTGTGCTCTATCGATTCGGCCATCGCACCCGGTTTACCATGGGTACAGTTTACCACAAACCATACCTGGTGGCCCAGTCTGTAGAGTGCAGGCTTCCCATGCAAAAGCTCGGGAGTTTTAAACTGACACCGAGTCAAACCAATGGCTTACAAAAGTGATAATTGTCGCTATCTAGCCTGGTGCTCGGCATTACTAGGATAGGGCAAGGACTGGTTGGCTCAGTATCAGGATAATGTGACTGAGTGGCACATAAGGTCATGCTGTCACTGGCCTGATCTCCCCGTGATAAGTCAGTGTCCATGCTGTTATAATCTTAGATGTTGCCAGGAAGTAAAACTCCAGCGAAACAACTAGATTTAAACACAATTCATGGATATACTAAAATCATACTAAAACAAAATCATCCACAAAAAATCACAAAAAATACCCATCCACCAAACCATGAAGTTGTGTTTCGTGTATTATCCTTATGTGGCTATGAACAACATTTTTTTGATAGTGCTGTTTTTTCTATCCTTACTGTTTGCGACCAGACGGGATGGCCGAATGAGTTGAGCGGCAGTCTCCTGTTTTGGGAGATCGGGTGCATGGGTCCAATCCCTGGTCGAGTCAAAGCAATGACGTAACAATTTATACTTGTCGCTTCCTAGCCGGCACTCGGCATTATTAGGTCAGGGCAACAACCAACCAGTGTCAGGATAATGTAACTGAGTGGGATATCAGGTCATGGTGCTGGCGACGTGGGCTCCCAATGGGGCAGCACTATAAATCACCATGAGTGCACACTTTCACAAGACGGTACCCATCATGATATGATTTTAGATGTTGCTAGGACGTAAAACAACAAAACAAACCTTACTGTTGACTGGTCCCTGTAGACTTACTGAAGCTGGGACTCGGCATGTTTACATGCTGAGTGGGTGGTTGAACCCACACACATCTGTCTCCATGCAGATGTGTGTGTTAAAGAAAATAGGTGTCAGGATAATGTGACTGAGTGGGATATCAGGTCATTGTGCTGGTGGCCTGGTCTCCGTATGCGGCAGCACTATAAAATTACCATGAGTGTGCAATGTCTCAAGTCGGGAGCCGTCCTGATATGTTTGTTTGTTTGTTGTTGTTTTACGTCCTAGCAACATCTAAGGTCATCCGTCCTGATATGACATTAGATGTTGCCAGATCGTAAAGCTCCAACAACCAACAAACCATAGCCGTGGGAGTAACTCATATGTGTTAAAAAAGCCATTGGCTATTTCCTAAATTATTTACGTGGGACAAAAGGAGACTTATCAGCACAAATATGCAAATATATATCCATATATATATATAGGATAATTATGTGAGACTTACCTGGGTACAGTTAACACATAATTCTTGTTTTACCGAGTTTGAGGCCTCGGATATTTGTGGCTTGACCACCGTACAATTGGCTCTTGTCCCAGTGCTTCCCTGGGATCGGTTTAGGTGGCATGAAAAGGGTGTATTCTTTTCCATTTCTATCCTTTATTTTCTTGGATCGTGTGACCTCTTTACTTGCATCAGTCGTAACATTTTTTCAAACGTTCTGGTATCTCTTGAAGGTAGCATAGCTACTTGCTGCTGCTAGTACTTCCAATCCATCATTCATGGTGGTGACCAGATTCCATTTCCGGTAAAATGGACTCCTTCACACCCTTAATACCTGTCTAGTTCTCCCTTGCTTGGGATATGACCTCAGCTGGCTTAAATGTGTCAAATCAAGAGCGGTTTTAAGAAGGGAGTGCACCCTTACTGAGTCCTTCGGTTCACACCTTTTCTTCTTCTTTTCTTTAGCTAGTTGTTGTTCCATAACACCATCCTCTCTGTTGTCAGAGTCAGAGGAAGGGACGGATGATTCAGAACTTTCCGAAGAGGAGGATTGTTTACTCTTCTTCGATATCTTATGTTTACTTTTCTTCTTAGTCTTAGGCTTAGCCTTTGTTCGATGGTATTTGTCCCCCTCGACCAAGTCGGAGTGAGAGGAAGTAGAAACATTTGACTTACATTTTCAGCGCTTTTCCCCCCTATTTTTCCGGCACACATTTAATGACTGAGCGTTGTGAGCGCACGGAGAACTCATCAGAGTCGGTTTGACCCAGTTTTTGCTTGCCAGGTACAGCTGTTGTTGAACTTTCCACTGAATCAGTTCGTCCAGCCTTGATTCCATAGTCATGTCTAGTTGAAGTGGCTGGTCGGACTTGCTTGGCCGCGTCTGAGGGCCTGGACTGGCTGTTTCATCATCTTGTTGACAGTCTTGATTGTCCTCGTGGCCATCAGCTGACTCTGACTCATTGGAATGTAGAGCCGGTCTGCGCTGTGTCTGTCTGGCCACCATCTGTAATTATAGAAGTGTATATTTAAACAAGGCCACGTTTCAAAAGGAGTAAAATCACTCTGCAACAATAATTAATTATTTATTTTAGACACTGTCTCAACAGACTTTTGACCTATCCAATATACCCTTAAATATTTTAAAACCGAAATGGGTATATTGGTACAAAGTGTATGTAGCCTCTGTGCATACCTGTGCTGGGGTGCCTATCCCCTTTTTTCGGTCTCCAAACCGAGACAAGAATTATTTCTTGTAATTTTGAATAAACTAACTTAGTCCAAATTTTGTATGTGAAATGTCCGCGGGGTCTGGCACTAAGCTATGTGCACAATTCTGTTGTCATATGAAGGGCGACTCGAGCCCATGTGAGTTAGGCATTTAACTGGGCAGACGTGTAATCCTACTGACAACACTACCGGTGGCTCCTGTGCCACCGGTAGCCACCAACTCAATTTAGAAAAATGTACAGAGTTTGCAAAATGCAGCTTTAAACAGCTAAACCTTTAAACAAGGTTGTCAACCATGTTTGGCTTTTAGTAATATCCAATAATATCCATTATCCTTTGGTTGTGTAGGTAGTTGTTAGAAAGACTGGAGCTCACCGTTTGAATGCCAGTTCACGGCGAGTTAGGAACGCATGGGAGCCACCGGTAGCCACCAACTCAATTTAGAACAATTTACAGACGTTGCAAAATGCAGCTCTAAACAACTCAACCTTTAAACAAGGTTGTCAACCATGTTCGGCTTTTAGTAATATCCAATAATATCCATTATCCTTTGGTTGCGTAGGTAGTTGTTAGAAAGACCGGAGCTCACCATTTGAATGCCAGTTCACGGCGAGTGAGGAACGCAAATTGATTGGTCAGGAGTGTTATACCTCACTGGGCTATAAATAGCCAAGATGGTGAGGAAGAGGTAAAATATCTATATATATATACATTGGCTCTCTATTAGAGAATCTTGCTTAGACTCTACTCCATTCAACAAAAAATGTTAAATCTTGAAGATCAGACTTATCGAGCTGCGACAAGAGCTTGCTGCACATTAACCTTGCCTTCTTATTTGTGTTTAGTATTATTCTTTGTTGTATTTTGTTGGTGTTTTCTTTAATGACAGCCGACGTCTTGGCTAATAACTGTAGCGCCACTGAGCTCAAGCATTCACTGCCCGCGGAGCATGCGCACATTCTGTCAACAATTGACAGACCATAAAACACCTACCTACCCACCCATCCAACTCAATCCCCAATCCACCTCCTCCACCCTCACCGCACACATAGACACACAGACACACACAGACAGATGCAGGGGATCACTATCAGGCACTCCATTCTGCGGCGTTTGACGACGTGATGTCAAACTGACACGACGCATGGCTGGCTTGTGACGTGGGAGTGACAGACAAAGGGTTGCCGAGATTGGGTTGTGGCAGACTCGCCCCCCCCCCCTCTTTTCCCCGCACCAAACCCCTCCCTCTTCCCCGCACCCACCCCACATACCATATCCTGTCCCACCCTCCAACCGAACCCCCACTCGCTCCTTTTACTCCTACTAAGCAGAAGTCAAAATATTGCTGCACGGTACGTGATGGTAGAAGGGGTTGGGGAGGGGGGAGAGTGGAATTGGGAGCGGGAGGGATGAGGAAACGGGCGGACGGAGAGGGAGAGGGGAAGGCATGGGGGGAGGGTGAGGGGGCAGGGGGAAAGGGGAGGGAGAAAGGGGAGGGAGAAAGGGGAGGGAGAAAGGGGAGGGAGAAAGGGTGAGGGGAAGGGTGAGGGGGGGGGGGAGGAAGGGCGAAGGGGAAGAGGGAGGGGGAAGGGCGAAGGGGAAGAGGGAAGGGAAAGAGGGAGGGGGAGAGGGAGCGACAGGGTTGTGGCTAAGTTAGGGACAGGGTGGAGGGGGCAGAGGAGGGGGGAGAGCGAGGGAGGGACGGGGACGGGAGGGGGGTGATGGGGAGGGGGGAGGGGAGGCGGAGAGGGAGGGAGACAGGGAGCGGGAGGGGGAGTGGGAGAGGGAGTGGGAGAGGGAGGGATGGGGGAGGGATGCGGGAGGGGGAGGGGAGGGGGAGGGGTAGCGGGAGGGGAGACGGGAGGGGAGAGGGGAGAGGGGAAAGGCGGACGGGGAAGGAGAAGGGGGTGGGGAGAGTGGAATGGGAAGGGGAACGGGAAAGGGGAAGGGTGATGGGAGAGGCGGAGGGGGAAGGGAAGGGAGAGGTGGTGGTGAGAGGGGAAGGGGGAGGGGAATGGGGGAGGGGGAGGGGGGAGGGGGAGGGGAAGGGGACGATATCTCAACCGATAACTGACTCGCGTTTCGAAGTTGCATGGGGGAGGGGGGAGGGGGGAGAGGGGGTGAGAGGGAGGGGGATATGGAGGGGTGGGGGAGGGGTGGGGGAGGGGTGGGGGAGGGGTAGGGGGGATGGGGAGAGGGAGGGCTGGGAGGGGGAGGGGGATAGGGGGATGGGAGAGGGGGAGGGTGATGGGAAAGGCGGAGGGGGAAGGGGAGAGGGAGGGGGGGTGATAGGGGAAGGGGAAGGGGAAGGGGGAAGGGGAAGGGGGAAGGGGAGAGGGGAAGGGGGAGGGGGAATGGCACGATATGTGAACCAATAACTGACTCCAGTTTCGAAGTTGCATGACAGCATCACATTTATAGAGGCGTCCAATAATCTCTCTTTAATGACTGGATAATATAGGCTTTTAAGTAATGTAGAACCAGCCAAAAGCACAGGCACGGTGCATGCGCATGCAGCAGTAATATGCTCCAACACCAACTATATGGGTTGTATTAAAGCTCCTTTGTTTGTTCTTTGTGCACATGTGACATACAAGCGGAAAAGCAGGCTCATCGATATGGGATATTTTTTGTATAGGGGGCGGTGGGGAGTACATTGCTTGTTTCGATAAGCAGGGCAAATTTCAACCGCCGACAATTGGTCTTCTTCATTACACTGTTTCTTCCCGTACCCTAGTAATACTGAATGGCAGGTAATCTTAGAAGTCATGGATTTGACTCGACCTGAATCGAACCTGAGTGTTCAAATTCCACAACCTACCAAAATGGAAGGCAGGCCCTTAACTCATTTGGCCATTTCTTCTGATCACCATCGAATTTGCGCGTTAAAATTATGTAATTTGACATTTTAGTTTCGGCCATATTCACTTGAGATAAATATATCAGGTTGGTCATTATAATCTGAAGTCGTTTAATACCCAGCACCAGATGATTTAGCAATAGGTTTCAATTTGTAAATCATCAGTTGGACTCGGCCAAGCTTCGAACCCAGAGCACCCCAAAACGGGAAGCGGACGCTCAACATTAATTTGGCTATCCTGACATGCTTTCGCTGAAGACAAGTACTGTTGTTGTGTACGGTGTAAAGAGACAGGCCACAGTTTGTTTGTTGTTGTTTTACTTCCTAGCAACATCTAAGGTCATGTCAGGATGGGTACCGGCTTGTGACAGTATGCACTCATGGCGATTTTATAGTGCTGCCCCATTAGGAAGTCAGGCCATCGGCACCATGACCCAATAACCCACTCAGTCAAATTATCCTGACACCAAGCTAACCAGTCCTTGCCCTATCCTAATAATGCCGAGCACCAAGCTATGAAGCTACAAGTATCAATTTTTAAGTCATTGGTTTGACTTGACCGGGAGCCGAACTCGCGAACTCCCGATCTTCCGCATGCGAGGCCTGTGCTCTACCGATTCGGCCACCGCGCCCGGTGACAGGCCACAGTGCTACACAAGATTCGCATGGTATGCATGATAGAAGTACAGTTACTAGATCTATGCCGAGTCAGCTTAATGGAAGAGTATCCTCCAAAATATCGAAACCATCTTAATCATATTAACCCGTCAACTTGCCAAGTCTAATGCCCGGTACACACCTACCATTTACGATCGTTTGTGCGCACTCACCTACCATATACGATCTAAAATTGCCCAAAAGTCGTGAGGTGTGCACTCCCCTAGCACACCTACCGATTGCAATTCGCGATTTTTTGGGCTAAAACGGTAGGTGTGTGCTAGCATTACGATTGCGATTCGCGATTCGAAAACTGAATTGGCCCGTTTTCAGTTTTAAGCGGATCGGGAGTTTTAGTGCGCAAATCCTATATGGTATGTGTGTACTTGGCATAATGCAACAATTCAATGAGATCTCATAGTCGAATATGATTCAGCATTTTTCTCGCTAACGCAATGGGTGGATTTAATCGTCTGAATGCGTGGATTTAATCCACTTAGAGAGAATTCGGGACTACTTTCTCGAATCGCATTGCACAGTAATACAACGCATTGCTCTGGCCGTCCTGAACGTCGGGCGTCCTTAACTGAATTGCCAAATGTCCTGTTATACCCCTGTCACACTACGACGTAATGAGCGAACGTGAGCCTAACGTGGTGATTTTTTGTCATTACGTTGATGTACGTTGGATTACGTTATGATGACGTCATAATGACGTTAGACTGACGTCGAGCTACGTCACATTACGTCGTGTTACGTCGAGTTACGTCAAAGTTTTGGACATGTTCAAAACTTTCGACGTAGCTTGAACTTAAGGGTTTACGTTCGCCGTACGTTCTGTACACGTTCGGCGAACGTCAATGACGTTAAACAAACATTATTAAAACATCGGTCACTACGTTCAACTACGTTGCATTATGTTGCACAACGTTCACCCACATTAATCCGAGGGGGAACATGCAGTCCACGTAGTGAAAACGCCGGGTTAACGGACGCCTAACGGACATCCAACGTAGGTTTACCGTTTTGCCACCGTTTCCTGATGTAAATAACGTAAGGTAACGAAAAGCAACGTAGTTCTGGCGATGGAATAACGTTCATAACGTTCCGTGAGCGTAGTGACGTTGTCCTCTCTCGGTGATTGACAGTATCACTACGCTTTACCAATGTTACGTTCTCGTCCACTACGCTGCATCCACGTTCAACTTGTGCCCAAATTTGCATACTACGCCGAGAAGTTCAACGTTGTTCACGTTCTCCCTACGTTGACGTCATTACGTCGTAGTGTGACAGCCCTATTACATGTAGTACACTGTACAGTGTAAGGATACCGCCAGCAAGCTGAGTTTTTTTGTTTGTGTATTGTTGTCTCACGTCCTAGCAACATCGAAGGTCATATCAGGACGGGAACCAACTTGTGACAGTGCGCACTCATGGCAATTTATAGTGCTGCCCCACTGGGTAACCAGGGTGCTAGCACCATGACCTGATATCCCACTCAGTCACATTATCCTGCCACTGAGCCAACCAGTCCTTGCCCTATCCTAATAATGCCTAGCGCCTGGCTAGGAAGCAACAAGTATCAATTTGTAAGTCATTGGTTTGACTCGACCAGGGTTCGAACCCACGATCCCATGGTCTACCAACATGGGAGACGGATGCTCTAACTCATTCAGCCATCCTGTCTGGTCAGCAAGCTGAGAGGGGTAGGGGCTGAGGGGCTGGGGGCGGGGGGAGGCTTGGGGCCGGGAGCTGAGGGGCGGAAGGGCCGAAGGGCTAAAGAGCTGGGGCGTGGAGCGGCTGAAGGACTGAGGGCATGACGGCTATGTGGCTGGGGAGACGGGGGCATGAGGGGCTGATGAGCTGAGCGGATGAGGGGCTGAGGGGCTGAGGGGCTGAGGGGATGAGAGGCTGAGAGGCTAACCGGGTGAAGGGATGAGGGGTTGGTTGAAGGGATGACGGGTTGAAGGGATGACGGGTTGAAGGGATGACGGGCTGAAGGGCTGAGGGGATGATGAACTGAGGGGCTGAGGGGCTGAGAGGCTGAATACATGAGAGGCTGAGGTGCTGAAGGGATGAGGGGATGAATGGCTGAGGGGCTGAAGGAGTGAGGGGCTGAAAGGTAGAGGGGCTAAGGGGCTAAGGGACTATAGGGATTAACATCTGCAAATATATATAGTATAGTTATACGAATCTTACCTGGGTATAGATGATGGATAACTGTTGTTTTCCCGAGGTATAAGCCTCGGGTAGACGTGGGCTAGGGAGAAGGAAGCACGTGAGGTACCAGCAATTTTAACCTACTTATTCAGGATAAACAATGATCTTTCAATACAATGGATACTATGATTTTCCTGTAATGGTACACCAACGGGATAGACGTGGCAGGGCATGGTGGGTGGACCCTAGCCCACGTCTACCCGAGGCTTATCCCTCGGGAAAACAACAGTTATCCATCATCTATACCCAGGTAAGATTTGTATAACTATACTATTTTACCTCGGTATACAGCCTCAGGCTAGCCTCAGGCTAGGGAGACTTTTACATAATTCATTTTTATCCTTAATATCATTCATTCTTATTGTAATATTCAACGTTTTTGTTCTCACCTATTCTTGTTAGTTGGCGAGCAGGCGCTTTACAATGCCTTGTCTTAGATATATAAGCCCGTATGGCTGACACAACACATAATTTCCGATCATTCGGAAAGCAGTCTAAGTGAACTGTAGATAAAGGGTCACCTAACGTGTTCGATTTGAGCAATTGTGCTAAATCAAACGTAGCTTGTTTCTTGTCTATTTCTAATCCAGTTAAGGATAAAGCAACAATTGTCTGTCCTCTGTGTCCCGTTACTAATAATAACAGGGACCGCGACCTTAAAACCTAATTGTTTTATATCTAACCACGAGTTGTGAGGCCAAGCCTGAAACAACTTAAATACTATAGAAACATCCCAAAACCGACTATACTTTGGTTTTGGAGGATTCCTTTGATAAATTGACCGAAGTAGATAACAAAGGACATAATGTTTTCCAACTGTTTCACCATCAATTCTAGGTAATATGATTGATAACGCACATCTTGCCGCATTGATCGACCCAAAGGATAGTCCTTCATCCTCTAGAGAACGAAGAAAACGAGCTACTTGTGAAATTGTTGGGTTTGTTGGCTTGACTTTCATTAACAAACAATGTACACCCCATTTCTTTAAATAGGTTGTGTACATTTTGACCGTACCTGGCCTCCAAGCATCAGATACTATCCTATTCTCAGTAATTTTGTCCAATCCAAATTGCTGGAGCTGTTTCCTTAGAAAAGGAATGCCAATAGGGGCGTTGTTGACACGTCGCCGTGAACCACTAGCGGTCCGTGGTGCGTCAGATTCCCGAGTTTTCTTGGGAATCGTATATGTTCTTTTGCCAGTTGTGAAACTGCTGGCAGCCAAGGTTGCGTGTCCCAATCGGGCACCACCAGTATAGCATGTGTCCCTTCCAAGCCGATTTTCCTCACAACTCGGCTGATAATGCTAAACGGTGGGAAAATATAAAAATAATTATTTTCCCAGGTAATAGCAAATGCATCTACTTTCCAAGCATCCGGTTCAGGATGCCAAGAAACATAACAAGGTAATTTGTTATTATTTCGTGATGCAAACAAGTCAACTTTAGGTGTACCCCATTTTTCACAAATGAAGTTAAACAAAGGTGTAGAGAGAGACCATTCTAAATGGTCATGGAAATTTCTACTTTTATGGTCTGCAAGTGTATTTTGTGATCCTGGAATATGCGCTACAGTCAGCCAGACTTGTTGAGCCTGTGCCCAGTTCCAAATCAGTTTAGACAACTGATTGCAAGGCTTTGAATTGGTTCCACCCATGTTACGAATATATGCCATGGCAGTAGTATTATCAGTTAGTATTCTAACTTGTGATTTATTTATCTTTACTAAACTACATAAGCCCAGATAAATAGCACGCAATTCTAGTGCATTAATATGGTCTGATTTTTCATCATCAAGCCATCTACCTCCTGTTGTGACCCCATCTCGATGAGCTCCCCAACCTTCTAACGAAGCATCAGTAGTTATTACTGTATTAGGTTCCGCCATGCGGATTGGATTTGGTGAACTTGCTATGTGTTGCATCCACCATCCAATATCCTGTAGCCCTTCTTGCGAAATAAACATCTTTCGCTCAAAATTCCCTTTAGTTCGTGCTAACGCTAAATTTTTATCTATTTCTAGAGATTTAATATGGGCCTTCCCGTATAGAATAGCGGGTGCATACGATATCATTATCCCAAGAAGGAATGCGACCTGTCTAATTTTAGGTTTTGTTAACTTAATAAGCTGGGTCGCTGTATTCATAAACTTAATTAGTTTTTGTTCTGTTATCGACACTGTAAGAGACTGTGTATCCAGAATAAACCCTAAACATTTGAGTTGTTTTGTTGGTTTAAGCACTGACTTTTGTGGATGTACATAAAATCCCAGTTTAGTGAGTAATGCACATAAATCCAAAACTGCATTCACACAATCAATTTGTGTTGATGCTATTGTAGTAGTCTGAACATGAGCTCTGCTATCACGCGGTAGCAGCGGAGACTACGACGCCACCAGCGCAGTACCACTACACTGCGCTAGGTGGCGGCACGGGTCACCACCGGTCAGACCCCAACTGGGCTGACCTCTACTGCGTGTGGTTGACCCACCCCCCCACACACACCTATAGAGTCAATGTGGGATCTGGCGAGTCAGGGGGCGGGTCAGACAACTACTGACGCCGCGGAGAGCAGATGGTTCAATAAACCCAAGGTGAAGCGTACACTGAATTGAATCTTGGTGTTCTTCCGTGTGAAAGAGTGAGAGTCGGAGGGCCGTGGGCCATTACACTATAATAAAGGAATCATCTATGTATGGGAACATTATGTGACCCTTCCGCGCCATTACTGAGAAAACAGGTTTAAGCAGTTTAGTGAATAAACGAGGGGCACAAGCTAAACCATTCGGCATGCAGGTAAACTCATATAGTTGGTTATCCCAAAGAAACCAAAGAAATTTCCGGTCTTTTTCCCTTATGGGAAGCGTATAATATCCATCTTGTAAATCAACACTAGCCATCCACGCATCTGGCCTAATCAGATCTCATGCCGTATCTAGCGAAACCATTTTAAAATGTCGATATTCAACCATTTTATTAAGGATTGTTAAATCCAGGATCATTCGAACCTCGCCATTAGGCTTTGGTCTCGAGAAGATGTTTGAAATAAACTCTCCTGAACAGTGTGTCACTTTTTGTAATATTCCTTTCTCAAAGAATTTTTGTACCTGTTTAGTTAGTGCCTCTCGTTCAACCGGTTCAATCTTATAAGGAAAAGGTATACTGCCTTGTACCGGAATTTGTGTGAAGGGAATGTGAACACCCCTAACTATTTGTAAAATTTCTTGGTCACTAGTAATTTTGTGCCACTCAGAAATATGATTATTGATATTGCCAGCCACAAAGTTGCTTACAGTTTGTGTGGTTTTAGAGGCTGCAAGGACTTGTAACGTCTGTGTTTGGACCTCTACTTGGACCCGCCCCTGGGGAAGGGTCTCGGCGAGTTGACGCCTCGGCCTAGTGGCCGTGCGGTGTTGTCGGTCCAGCCTGAGTGAGCGCCCCGGCCCCGAAAAGCTTGACCGAAGTTTGAGCCCGGTCTGGTTCCCCTGGTGAACTGTCATGGACGAAAATCCCCTCGTGACCTTTTGAAACGAGGGGTTTCCTGTTTCTTCTTGCCATCCATGTTTTTGCCACTCTTGGCTGCAGTTTCTACCTCTTTATAGAGATATTGTAGTTGACCGCCAAACATTTTCGTGTTATCTAAAGGTTTCCCTTTAATCGGCTCTGGAGCGAGAAAGAGCGTAAACTCTTTCCCATCATTATCCGTAACCTTCTTTGAGCGAGCCACTTCTTTGCCAGCATCTGTGCAAACCGACTTGAAGACATTCTCATATCTTCGGTACGACAGATAATTACCTGCCGCCGCTAACAATGCAATTCCTTTGTCCATCATTTTAGCCAAAGACGAGAACTTATTTTCTCTTTGCATTCTATTTGCCACAGGAGCAATAGCTGTTAGGGTACCAAGCACCGCCTTATGCACTGTGTGCAACACACCCTCAAATCTCTTACGGTCATCCGTCATATTGACATCTCGATCCATCTCCTTAATGATGGAGTTGGGAACACCTTTGATGCCTGTTAACTCATCTCCTAACTTGGAGATAACTTCCGCCGGTTTAAACATGCGGAAATGGCCATTAATGGTCTTGCGCATAAGCGTAGTGGTTTTAACACGCTTAGCCTTTGGCTTCTCCACTTTCTTAGCCACTTTGCCCCCAATGGCAGCATAGACACCCTCATATTGTGTGTCTGAGTCTGATTCCGTAGAAGTGGAATCTGCGGAAGAATCGGAAGAAGAAGAATCTTTCCTCTTCTTCTTCTTCTTGGACTTGGTCTTCCGCTTTTTGCAAAGTCCAGTCTTCCCCCGTTCTTTGGTGAAATCATCACCAGAAGAAATGATATGTTTCTTCTTTTTCCTCCGTTTAGGAGAAGGAGGAGGAGGAGCCTTAAGCTCCATCGCTGAGTCTGTCTCCGAGAAATCCTCGAAAGACGATTCCTGTTGGACACTCGGCATTCGCCGTTTACGAGACACCGGTGGTTTGAGAGACATAATATGACTCTCCATCGCCGCAAACCGAGTCTCCCAATTTTGAGCCGCGGCGCCGTCAGGCACTATGTCCTCGTCCGCCTCGGAGAGAATATGCGCCCCGGGCTGTGTCGAAGGCACTGCCGACAACACGGGTGAGGAGTCGTACTCCTCGTCCAGTCCACTCGGAACACGCCCCTCGGCTGCTGCTGCACCGCGCTTACTCCGCTTCGTGGCCATCGGGAACTGAAACAAAGATTTTTGGTCAGTCCCGGTATATATATATGTCACAATATGGTTGTTTCAAACTCATTTGGACATCTAGTGGTGTTAGAGAACGTGTTTATACCGTTATAACACAGGCGTAATAAGCTAAATTTGTGCGTGGATTGTGGGTCAAGCCCAAACCTTACGCGGGGTCGGGACCAGTGTATCGTCCCGCCCATCCCTCTGTTCCGCACACTTCTCCCACCTGTGACTACTACGTCAACAAGTTGGAGAAAATGCTACGAAACTCGGAGAAACGCCTGAAAAAGTTTGTGGGGAGTCTATAAAAGAAACCCAGGAGCATCTCCAACATTACTCTCTATTAGAGTACGAGAGAATTTCCACAGGAGATGAGGCAGAGCCCACATCTCTACCCATAATCACACGGTGACACGGGTGTTGACAGAACCGCTAATGATCGGTTTCGTTCCTTCGAGAAGGAATTCTATCCTTGGTTTTTTATAACCAAATAACTCGTCCAAAATGGACCAAAGAAAGTCTAAACTTTCCATAATGATGTTCTAATGCATCATAATTAAGCTAACCACAGTTTTTATTATACTTACTGCGTATTTGCTTGTATGTAGACTTAATTTGCCGGAGCAACCCAACGACACGTAATCCAGTTGTGAGTTGTATATGCTAATTGCTGGTACCTCACGTGCTTCCTTCTCCCTAGCCTGAGGCTAGCCTGAGGCTGTATACTGAGGTAAAATATATATATATAGGGCAGAATTATATGGACAGTTTGAAACTGTTGTATATCTCAACTAAACAAAATCGTCAGCAGAGGAAACATCGCCTCCTTCACCCAGCAGAGTCTCTAACTGCAGCAACACACATGTCTCACGTACCACCACACATTCCGAGCACACATTGGACTCATCCATCATTAATAAGTTGACAATAAATGGCAAGGCACTGTTATCATCACCACCGATGGACAACCAAGAAGAAGCCGAAGGTATGGACAGTCAGCTGTCCAAGACTTCACTGCTCTACTCTCTACAATAGTACCTCTCTTCAGCGATTCATTGGTAGTGCTAGGACGTAAAACAACAACAAACAAACAAATCAGCGACTCATAGTCATATATTAAACAAACCAGTGCCATGATTGTGCAAACAGTTTTTCAATGTACAAACTGTAAGTTTTCTCATTTTCCTCATGTATAACTTGTACAGATCTCTTTTTTTTTTTTTTAACAAATAAAAGTACTTAGCAATTCGCTTATTTCAATAAACAACTTTGATATACCTACTTATTTAAAGTTGCATACTCCGATGAAACATCAAATTTTCAAAACAAAACAAAATCACCTAGATTTAATTCTACATATCTAACTTAGATACTGAGGCACTTATTAAGCATGTATCGCCACACAGAGGGGAATACTGAGGCAATTTAATACAACCCATTACTGCAGAAGTCTATGCTATCAGAGTTTTAACGTGCTTGCCAAAACTAATTTTGCACGGTTGCACTTCAAATATCTCAAAAGTTAGCCACTTCAAATAAAAGTTCCTTCAAGCTAAAGTAAGGTACATTATAACGATCAACCTAACGTAGTTATCTCAGAAAATGTCAAACACTCAAAACCATCGGACTATGTAACTTTAAGACGAGTTTGGGCATTCAATAAAAACCATCTCCACGATGACAGATGGCTAACCTTCTATGCCAATGGCCTGCAGAAGAAACAAAAAGGAAAAATGGAAAGAAAATAGTGACTAGCTATATGACTTTATGAGTAAACGAGTGAACATCCCAGTGGAGTTGAAATGCTGGATGCCTCTGCCAAGGCGCTTCCGATGACATCTATCGACAGCGAGGCTGCGGAGACGTGCACAGAATACCTCTCTTCCCAGTTAGTGTCCGCTGGCCCCTGACAAAGGACTCGCGCTGGGACCTGGCGTCTTTACACGCCGGAAGCGGGGGCGGGGGGGGTCCCTCCAAGTTTTGATGTCTATGACTATCTCGCATAGGCTTTGTTTTAGTTTGATTTTAGTTGTTGTTTTTACGCATAAGCAACATCTAAAGTCATATCAGCATGGGCACTGACTTGTGACTGTGTGTACTCGCGGCAAATTTATAGTGCTGCCCCACTGGGAGAGCAGCCTGCCAGCAACATGACCTGATATGACATACAGTCACATTATCCTGACACCTTCCTAATTATCCGTGTGCTATCCTATTAATCTCTAGCGTCAAACTAGGTAGTGACGAGTATGAATTTGATAAGTCAATGGCTTGTCTCGGTTAGGATTCGTATCTTGATTCGATATATGATATTATCCAGCGTATGGATACTGGAGCATTAATTGTGTTTGCTGCATGAAAGGGGGATACCAAATCTGTTTCTCCTAAAGCCTATGATGTCAGAATGTTGAGAAGTCGATCAATATTAATTTGGCCCGTGTTCTGTTCAAATATATCTGAAGTTAACGATTCATAATAAAAGTTACTTCAAACTGAAACTGACTGTTTGTTGTTGGCTTGCATCCTAGCAACATCTAAGGTCATATCAGGACGGGTACCGACTTGTGACAGTTTGAACTCATGGTGACTTTTATAGTGCTATCCCACTGGGAAACCAGACTGCCGGCACCATGACCTGATATCCCACTCAGTCACATTAGTTTGTTTGTTTGTTGTTGTTCTACATCCTAGCAACATCTAAGGTCATATCAGGATGGGTACCGACTTGTGAAAGTGTGCACTTATGGCAACTTTATAGTGCTATCCCACTGGGAAACCAGGCTGCCGGCACCATGACCTGATATCCCAATCAGTCACATTATCCTGACACTGAGCCAACCAGTCCCTGCCCTATCCTATTAATGCCGAGCACCTGGCTAGGAAGCGACAAGTATCAATTTTTACGTCATTGGTTTGACTCGACGAGGGTTCCACCCCTGACCCCACGATCGACCAGCACGGTTGACGGATGCTCTAATTCATTCGGCCATCCCGTCTGGTCAAACTGAAACTAGGTTGATTATATCATTAACAATCACTCTAATATATGTATATTTTGTAAAAATGGTAGAACCACACAACCATCCGTCTCTGCAACATAATCTGCAGAAACCATGTATTCTTCAAAACCAAAATCACTTATCTAGATTTGGTCCTGCGTATTCAACTTAGATGCCGATGCATTCATTATAGATTTATTGTAATCTCTGTTATGGTCATATAGGTGAAAACAGGTCAATAACACCACGTCCACCATATTGGTGTGCACACAGAAATTAGCATGGCATATTTGTGCTTCCGTCAAAGCTGCATAGTCCAATGAAGCATCAAATTTTCAAAATCAAGAAAATTATCTAGATTTGATTCTACATATCTAACTTAAATACCGATGGACTTATCAATATTTGTTGCCACATAGAAGGGAACACTGAGTCGATTTGATAGAACCTGTTACTGTAGAAGCCTATGGTGTCAGACTTTTGGTGTGCTTGCCCAAATTATTTTCACATGTTTGAATTTCAAATATCTCAAAAGGTAGCCATTTCAATTAAAATTTACTTCAAATTAAAGTAAGGTAGATTATAATGATCAATTTAATATATTTATCTCAGAGAAATGTCAGAAAGTCAAAACCATCGGACTGTGCAACTTTTAGTCCAAAGTTGATCCTATAAAATAAAAACTACTTCAAGTTCAAGTCAAAGTAAAGTAGATAATATTAATACTATAATACTATTAATACTATGTTCATCTAAAAACAAAGATGGAAAAAAGTCAAGTCTATCGGATAATGCTACTTTAGCCTCACTTTGAACTCAGAAGCTGATATGCGCATGATTCCTGCTGATCACACTTTTGTTCTTTTTTGTATGTGATTATTTATTCTGCTCATTAGGGTTAAGTGTGTGTACTTGTTTTCGCCGCTGTGCAGTAGTAGTCATAATCCACACGGATTGATTTCCTTTAAACTTGTTTATGGTGTTTCAAATTTGTTTTTATTTTTTTTAATTATATTTGTGTGCATAGTGGTAATATAGTGTATGACTCTAGCACCAGTGTGCACTACTGTAGTGGACTTCACCCACCCACCGGGCGTGGTGGCCCAATCGATAGACTACTGGCCCTCCCATGCGGAAGACCGGGAGTTCGATTCCCGGCCGAGTCAAACCAATGGCTTACACAAGTAATACTGGTCGCTACCTAGCCTGGTGCTGGTGCTCAGCGTTACGAGGATATGGCAGGGACTGGTTAGCTCAGTGTCAGGATAATGTCACTAAATGGGTGGGAGGCTGGGTCATGGTACCAGCAGCCTGGCCACCCAGTGGGGCAGTACTATAAAGTTGCCATGAATGCACACTGTCACAAGTCAGTACCCTTCCTGATATGATCATAGATGTTTGCTAGGACGCAAAACCCCAACAACCAAACAAAGGAAACAACCACGTGCCCCGCAAAACATCCCGCTCACACACACACACACCCTCCCAGCTCCCTCCGCCTACTCTAGTGGTTGGACCAACTTTGGGATCTCCAAAGAGACGGGTGGACAAGGACGCGTGGAAGAAGACGGGTGGACAGTGGGTGGACAGCGAGGGGGACGGGGTGTGTGGGGTGGGAGGGGGAGTGTGCGTGTGGGAGAGGTGGTGGATGGGGCAGTGTTGAATGTTGATCAGCCATCAAAGCGGGCGGTCGGTGCTCTGTCACCGAGCCCTGTGTATAGGTGCGCATACCTTGCCGCATGGTGGCGCCCCTCTCATGTGTATTCAACTCACGCACCCTGTCCCACCCTCCCTCCCCACACAAACTTTATCCTGTCACCACCACCAGCAGCACCATCACCACTACCATCACCATCATCATCATCACCATCATCACCATCATCACCATCTTCACCATCATAACCACCATCACCGCCATCACCAGCATCACCGCCACCACCATCATCACCACCATCACCACCATCACCGCCATCGCCACAACTACCAACATCATAACCAGGACCACTACCTCCGCCACAACCACCACTACCAAACACTACTATGCACACAACAATCACCACCATAACCGACATACACCGCCATAAACCATCATACCATACAAAACCAGACTCCACCACCTACCACCGCCACACCACCACACCACCTACCACCGCCACACCACCACACCAACTACCACAGACCACAGCCACACCACCTACCACATCACCTACCACACCACACCACCTACCACCTACCACCACCACCTACCACCACCACCTACCACCTATCACCTACCACCCACCACCGCCACACAACCTACCACCTACCACCTACCACACCACCTACCACACCACCTACCACCTACCACCCACCACCGCCACACAACCTACCACCTACCACCTACCACCTACCACACCACCGAATACCACCTACCACCTACCACCCACCACCGCCACACAACCTACCACCTACCACCTACCACCGCCACAGCACCTACCACTTACCACGACACACCACCTACCACCTACCACCACCAACTACCACCGCCACACCACCACCGCCACCGCCACACACCACCTTTACGCACCACCGCCACACACCACTCCCACACCGCCACACACAACCACACATAACCCCAAACAACCACCCACACACACATACTACCACGCACTACCACCCACTACCACCAACAACCACACCCACCCACACACAACCACACAACCACATCACCACACACCACCTACCGCCACACACTGCCACACATCGCCACACACCGCCACACATCGCCACACACCACCACACACCACCATAAATCACCACATACCACCATACAGCATCAGCACCACACACCACCAGGCACCACCACACTAACAGGCACCACCACACACCACCACACACCCTGCGCCCTTGTCACCACACCCGGTCATCTTCCCACAGACAGACGACGTGCCCTGCTCATAACCCTCCTGTCACAAAGCACCAGGCACCCCCCTCTCCTCCCCCCACACGGCCATAGCCCCCCCCCCCCCCACACACACACACACCAGACACACTGCGCTGCCCCTATTGTGATGAGGACAAAATACAACATATTTCACTTTCAATCCACCCGCTCCTTTTTAGTGTTTGTTTTCAAATGACACTTCAAACGGCGCTCCAAGATGAGCTGTCAACCCTGCACTTTGTTTTTGGACCCACCCACTCACTCCCCTCCCCCTAAGGCCTACATCAATGACGGGTCATTTTCCAGCGGTGCTTGTGTACATGAACGCTTCATTGCGGGAGGCCCTTGTGTGTCAGAGGATGTGGGAGCCCAGGCAGCGTCATCTCTCCTTCTGCCCCCTGCCCTCCCCCTGCCCACTCTTTTTTTTCTTGAAGATTTATACTGCCTATTATGGATAAGTCTTTATAGACTTGTTTTCACCATTAGACAGTTTGTCGATAGAAAGCCTGAGCCTACACTTTTACCGACCCAAGGGATTTTTAACCTCCCACACAACATAGACATGTATGAGAGCAACTGGCCTTTGATGACACTGTAAGATATATACACAGCGGTGGAAATCCAAATTGGAACCCTCCCCTTGCCCTTCTTCCACCCTCCACTCCCCAATTCCCCACCTCCCACCATCCGCTCTGCTCCATTCCTGTCCCCGTTCCTTCCCTTCCCCTCCCTTCTCTCCTCTCTGCTCTTCTTCCCTCATCTTCCACTTGTCCTCTCTCCTCTTCCCTCCCCTTCCTCCTTTCTTCGCTGTTCTGCCATCCACTGCCTCCTCTACTCCATCTCCTCTACTCCTCATCCCTGGGGGTTACACAAAATACTTCCCCTATTCCCTCCTGCCCTCAGTGTTTCTCTCCTCTCCCTTTCTCTCCCCTCTGGTCCCCTCCCCGTATTTCCTCTCCCCTATTCCCTGTTCTCCATCCTTCCTCTCCGAATTTTCTCTCCTTTTTGTATCCCCTTCTTTCTTCTCGTTTCGTCTCCTCATCTCTCCTCCTTTCCTCTCATGTCCTCTCCTTTCCTCTCCCCTCCTGTCTACTCCGCCCCCCGCCTCCCTTCCTCCCTCCTCACCTCCCACCCACTCACCACCACCCTCCCCGGTGGGGCCAAGCATATCCTGGGATGTGACAAGTGGTCAAAGGACCTGACAGCGGCCCGGCACAGTGCCCTCCGCTCCCACCCCCTCCCCGCCCCCGGCATCCACCCCCCTCCCCCGCGCCCAGCTCCACCCATTGTGACCGCGCCCCGCCGTCTCCCGGTCCCCCAGGGGTATGCTTATTGTTCCCCTAATTGACGCAAACTTTGGGCGGCGGCTCGTTGAGAGGTCCGGGTGGTTCTGGTGGGTGGTCGCCGGGGAGAAGAGAGGGGAGGTGCCGGAGATGAGGCATGGGGGTTGGGGAGTAGGACCCAAGATCCCGGGTCATCCATCATATAATAGTCACCATCAGGAGTAGCGTTCTCAACGGACAGACCACGCCCGGTCCCACGGACCTTATTGTGTATTGTATTCTGAGGGTCACTATGTATTGAGGGCCCATACTGGAGGAGGTGGTAGGGGAAGGAGAAGGGGGGGGGGGGTGATAGCAAAGAGAGAAAGCAGAGAGACACAGAGAAAGAAAGTGATTGAGATAATCCGAGAGAGATATAACCAGATAAGGACAGGGAAAGACAAATATAGAGACAACTGGAGACAGATCGATAGAGACAGAGATAGATAGAGACATGTAGAATCTGACAGAGATAGAGAGAATGGGATTTAGATGGAAAGAAACAACTTGAGATATATATATACAGAGACAGGGCTAGCTAGAGACAGATAGGGAGCAAAAGAGACTAATAAACATAACGGCACATAGAGACAGAGACATATAGAGACAGAGACATATAACAGATGAAACATGTAGAGATAGAACCGGATAGAGACAGGTAGAGACGGACATATACAGGTGGAAACATATGGAGGTAAATACATGCAGAGATAGCTAAATACATATGTTGACAGAGAGACAAATATATACAGGTAGAGAGGATAGAGACACATAGAGACCAAGAGAGATATACATATAGAGACAGATAGAGACACATAGAGACACATATGGACACCTAGAGACACATAGAGACACAGATAGACACTTAGAGCCATATACAGACAAACAGAGACATATATAGACATATAGAGACATATAGAGACATATATAGATAGAGGGTGACAACTAAGGACAAATAGAGACAGGCAGAGACATATAGAGACAGATAGAGACAGATAGAGACAAATAGAGACATACACATACATATATATACATATACAAACATATATACACATATAGAGACAGAAGAGAAAGATAGAGACCCATAAAGACAGATAAGGACATATAGAGACAGATAGAGACATATATAAACATATATAGACATATAGAGACAGAGACATATAGAGAGACATAGATACAACTAGAGACAAATACAGACATATCAAGACAAATATAGACAGATAAAGAGATATAGAGGCAGATAGAGACATACAGAGATATATAGATACATCTAGAGACATATATAGACAGATAGAGTCAGATAGAAACAGATCGAGACAGATAGAGATCCATAAATACCCATAGAGACAGATATATACACATATATACACATAGATAGACATATAGACACATAGAGACACACAGAGACACATAAAGACCCATATAGACAGATATGCACACATGCATACACATATAGATACATAGAGCCACATAGAGACACATAGAGACACATAGAGACACATAAAGACACATAAAGCCACATAGAGACACATAGAGACACATATATACAAATCGAGACGGATATATACACATATATACACATTGAGACACATAGAGACACAGAGAGCCACATAGAGACACATATAGACACATATGAACACATAGATAACACATATATAAACATAGAGACACATAGAGAGACATAGAGACACATAGAGACACATAGATACACTAAAGCCGTCTTTACACGGGCAATTGTAAAGCGAATTAGACAAAGCGATTTATATGAAGCGAAGTAGCGGCGTGTTTACACACGGAGCGGTTTAAGGGGGAAATTGATATCTGCGCATGAGCAAGTCCAGACTAACCAGTGCCAGTTTCGGTTAGTTGACGTCACCACGAGAGTGTGGGTTCGACCTAGATATGTATGGACTGAATCATATTGTTTTGGAACGGTCAAAACTTCTGCTGGGCAGTGAAAACCTTAAAATGAATCATGAAAAAAATATCTGTGCACAGCTAGCAGTTTCATAGACCAAATTATATAATATGCGCCTTTGATCAACCGGAAAGTCAACAAACTAAGGTCTCGACTGCGCATGCGTGTGATGTGCTTAAGCTACTTCGCTTTATATAAACCATCTCATGACCCGGTTTATATAAAGCGGATAATATGAATCAATTCAGCCCTAATCCGCTTCAGTGGCGCGTTTACACGGCGAATGTAAGGCGAACTAGGCAAGGCGCTTTATTTGAGCCGTTTTAACTCGCCCATGTAAACACGGCTATAGAGACAGATCGAGGCAGATCGAGACAGATCGAGGCATATATAGGCAGATACAGGCAGATACAGGCAGATATAGGGAGATATAGGCATACAGAGGCAGATATATACATATAGAGTCAGATAGAGCCAGATAGAGGCATATATATGCAGAGAGAAGCAGATAGAGACCAGATAGAGGCATATAGAGGAATATATATATATATAGAGGCAGATAGAGGCATACATAAACAGATAGAGACCAGATAGAGGCAGATATATGCGGATATAGGCATATGGAGGCGTATATAGGCAGATAGAGGCAGATAGAAGCAGATAGAAGCAGATAGAAGCAGATAGAGACCGATAGAGGCAGATAGAGGCATATAGAGACAGGAACAAATAGAGACAAATAGAGAAAGATAGACACATCTACTGAGGTAAGGAAATGGCTACTACGGAACTAGGACTAGTAGGACTAGGAGCACAATTCGGGTTAGATGCCCGAGGTTGACCTGCCGTTGCCTGCCTTGTAGTTATTGTTTCTATCTCTCATAAAACGATAAGCCTGGATTGGCGGGATGTAAAGTGAAGTGACCCGTGTATACTGACTGCAATATCTAGTTGTGTCAAACAAATTACTTACACAATCAATACATTCCATCTGGTGCAATGTCCAAAGTCCATGAGTGTGCACTGTCCCAAGTCGGTACCCATCCTGATTTAAAAAAAAAATGTATTGTGGGCAAAGAAAGCTAATACAACCTGAGTCGTGATACCCTACAATCCAGCCCAGATGGTGCTTATAACTATTTACATATCAAATTACGTGATTTGT
The DNA here is from genome assembly GCA_030323885.1 of Branchipolynoe longqiensis. Classification (NCBI taxonomy): domain Eukaryota; kingdom Metazoa; phylum Annelida; class Polychaeta; order Phyllodocida; family Polynoidae; genus Branchipolynoe; species Branchipolynoe longqiensis. The sequence goes on from CM059191.1 coordinate 29,877,832, forward strand.
GAATTTTGTGGAAGATCATTTGGGTGATATTAGGCAAGAGAGAAAACAAACAAAATAAAAAAATAAAAGAACACACACAAAACATGCAAATAGCAATTTGATGTTCTAAGAAATAGTACATAACAGTCTGATATGACCTTAGCTTTTGCCAGACCGAAAACCCACCCAAACAAAGCAAACAAATGTACATTCATGGTAATACCATGTCCTTCGGAGAAAATGGGACTTAGTATTCCCAACTATTGGGGTTGGGATGGGACTTGCAGTGGCATAGAACCAGACGGGATGGCCGAATGAGTTAGAGCATCCGTCTCCTGTGTTGATAGACCATGGGATAGAGGGTTCGAACCCTGGTTGAGTCAAACCAATGACATAACAATTGATATTTGTCGCTTCCCAGCCAGGCGCTCAGCATTATTAGGATAGGGCAATGACTGGTTGGCTCAGTGTCAGGATAATGTGATTGAGTGGGATATCAGGTCATGGTGCTGGCGGCCTTGTCTCCCAGTGGGGCAGTACTACAACGTCACCATGAATGCGCACTGTCACAAGTCGGTACCCATCCTGATATGACCTTAGATGTTGCTAGGACGTAAACCAACAACAAACAAACAGTGGCATAGATACTGGCATATTGCTTGCGGGTGGCACCGGCTGGAAAGCCAGGGGTTCACTCAGCGTGAGGAAATGTGGAGAGGACTCGGGCAGAACAGACTGGCGCGGCGGGCGCGGTCGGTGTAGGACTAAAGTTCAAACCACTACTGTTAAGTCCAAAACACTACCCCTATTTACGTTCAAAACACTATCCAAGTTCAAAATACTATCATGACACGGCAGCACCACGTATTACTAGTATACGCTGATAGTGCAGTGGCGTCTACACCATGTATTACTATTAGTACTCGCTGATAGTGCTGCGGCGTTTAACAACGTATTAGGATACGCTGATAGTGCTGCAGCATTTAACAACATATTAGTATATGCTGATAGTGCTGCAGCGATCAACTTCCTCACCCTACTGCATTCTTCGCCACATGACTGCATACTGCCCCACCATACTGCATACTTCCCCACCTTAATGCATACTGTCCCACCTTAATGCATACTGCCCCACCCTACTGCCTACTGCCGCACTCTACTACAAATGAAAAGGAATATGCAGCAATTATAATATCTTTTTTAGAGTAGTGTTTTAAACTTAAAGGTAGTGTTTTGAATTTAACGATAGTGTTTTGCGCATGGCCACAATAGTGTTTTGAACCTACCTTCAACTAGGTTGAAAACACTACCATAGTGTTTTTGTGGGGTAGTGTTTTGAATGTACTACACCGGCACACCATATAAGCGATTATTGTGCGGAAGTTCTGGTGGCAGGAGGCGGGCGCCATGGTTTCCGGTTTTGGGTGAGTGGAGTGTGTGTGTGGGGGGTGGGGGGGGGGGGGGGGGGGTCCGAGGGGACCGAGTCGTAGGAGAGGCGACGACGGGGTGCGGACACTGGTATGCGGGCAATGATTGACGGCCGCCGCCCGCCGCCCGCCCGCCAGGACGCGTGGACAATGGCACCACGTGATCAGGGAGGGATGGGCCCGCGTCCCACCAATAGAAGCCGCTATTGCCTGCTCGTCCAGCGGCAGAAGTCGTGCCACACCTATGTACCCACATCCACACACCCACACACCACTACACTCCATGCACCACACACACCGCCATCACACCACCACATCACACATAACCATACACATATATAAGTATAACTCCCTCCAACACATTCATAATGCTGTGCTACCGACGGACCGGAGATTCTGGACTGCCCCAACGACTCGCCGTGTAATCGTTGTAAAGACATACCCCAGCTTCTACAACCGTCCCACCAGAAGATTATTCTTCAACCAAAGATTGGGCCGATTTATCGGAGCCTCTCTATAGTGGTGTCGTAAGGTTACAAACAACCCAGTATCTCTATAACACATTCATACAATCCCAAACACAGCCACACATCCACATGCCAACCCACACCCGTTACCACCCCCACATCACATACAACCACACACCTACAATCTCCTATAACGCACTCCAACACATCCATACAAATCCAAACACACCCACACATCCACATGCCAATGCACATATCCACCACACCACTGCATCACTCCCCAACACCCCCACACCCCCCACACCACATCACCACACCACCCAGAACTACACACCAACATATCACACACATAACCCACACCTTCCTATAACGCCCCACCACACATTCATACAAATCCAAACACACCCACATACACCTCCACCACGTCACCCTCAAACCCCCACATACGCACTGAACACCCACCCACATTCACCCACATCCAAACATACCCACATATCCGCACAACACACCTACGTACTCCTACTACTGGTGACGTTAGTACTACGCGCCCCAACACTTTCAATAACACCTAACCACACCCACACAAAAACACACACCCCCACCCACCCACCGACACCCACACACCCACACCGACCTTGCCTGTTCACCGCTGCATATATCCGGCACACCCTACCCCACTACCAAAATCTCCCGCTGTATACATCGCCCCACCCACCCACCCACCCACCCACCCACACACACACACTTACACCCCTCTCCTCAACCACTTCCGGTCAGGTTATGAACTCGCCAAATTAGCTCCGATTTCCGGGTTAATGCACCCAAACTTCCCGTTTTGGATGAGGCATGAATAGCAAGTCTCTATTCTGTAACTTCTAAAGTTTGTTTGTTTTGTTTGTTGTTGTTTTATGTCCTAGCAACATCTAAGTCATATCAGGACGGGTACCGACTTGTGACAGTGAGCACACATGGCAACTCTATAGTGCTGTCCCACTGGGAAACCAGGCTGCTGGCACCATGACCTGGTATCCCACTCAGTCACATTATCCTGACACTGAGCCAACCAGTCCTTGCCCTGTCCTAATAATGCCAAGCGCCGGGCTAGGAAGCGACAAGTATAAATTTGTAAGTCATTGGTTTGACTCGACCAGGGTTCGACCCCACGGACCCATGATCTACTAGCACGGGAGACGGACGCTCTAACTCATTCGGCCAACCTGTCTGGTCCACTTGTAAAGTAGTTAGGCGTAGTTTATACTAGCAAGCCAAAGCATGAAGATAAAGGTGCACAGTACAATGGTTTTGAGTTTGAGTCATGTTTCTGAGAATTAATATATTAAATTCATTGGTATAATCTACATTACTTTATTTTAAAATAACTTATATTTTAAATGGTTAACTTTGTAGATATTAATTTTGAAGCGCAAACATGCTAAATTAATTTTGGAACGGACACGAATATGTTGACACCATTGGCTTCTGCAGTGCTAACAGGTTCTATTAAATTGCGTCAGTATTCCCTTCTACAGTTCTATGCAGCAACAAATGCTTAATAAGTGAATCACTATCTAATTTAGATATGTAGAATCGAATCTAGCTGGGTGTTTTGTTTTTGAAAATGTAATCCTTCATCGCACGATGCAGCTTTAAGTCAGGAATAAGTTTATATGGATGAAATTAATTTTGACATAGGTATGGGGCAGGGGGGGGCCTATGTGAGGGTGGTGGGGTGGGGGGGGGGCACGCAATGCCCCGCCATGCCCCGCCCCGCTATGCCCCGCCCCACCCCACCCATGCAAGATCATTATCGCCATCACCACTACAGCAGTATTACAAGCAGCATTTACACTTGCATTATCACCAGTAGCATCACCAGTAGCATCATCACCAGCAAGATAATCATACCGGCGTCAGTCCATCACCACCACCATTAGCAGCAGCATTAGTAACTAACAGCAGCACCACCACCTTCTTCCGCCCCCTTCCCAGTTCATAGTAACAAATCAAAAATATGTAGTTAGATCAGGAACAAGTGTGAATGGAATGAAATCAATTTGGCGGTGGGTGTGGGTGTGGGTGTGCGTGTGGGGCAAGGGGAGGATGGAGTGGGAGGATAGGTGAGGGGTTGGGGTACGCTTTCTTCCCCATCATACACCACACCTTCGCAAAGTTGCAGTGCATTCATTATAAGGCCAATGACATCACCAAACATTCCTCCCGCCACCAACTTCCAACCAATGAAAAGACATACACTCACGCCTCGCACCCACCCCACAACTCCACAATGTTTGCATACCAACTGCCTTGAAAGAGCCAGCACAGAGAAAGCTTTCTCTTTTTTTTTGTTTTCTTCAATGTCCACACGTGGAGATTAATTCCAGGCCACTGTGAATGGAGATGGACAAATGAGCGAGCCGCCAATAAACAGAAAGAAAGCAAAAAAAAGACAGACAGAGTAGGGTGGGGGGGACATGAAAATTCAAAACGACAAAAGTCAGCCTCCAAACACACTGTTGGTAATTACTACATGAACAATGTGAACAAGTAAAGTCGCTTTGTGGTTATTTTTGTTGTTGATCTTTTTATTTCTAGTGGGAGAAAGACCCAGCATTCGCAATCCATTTCCCGCCCCCCGCCCCCCCCCCCCCCCGCCCCCCGCCCCCCCCCCCGCCCCCCCCGCCCCCCCGCCCCCCGCCCCCCGCCGCCCCCCGCCCCCCGCCCCCCGCCCCCGCCCCCGTCCCCCGCCCCCGCCCCCCGCCCGCCGGTGGCTGGCCGGGAGATGTTGGGAGTTCCATATATCAACCACCCTTGATGCTGCCACAGTGACATGGTTTTCTGTTTAGGGTTTACTCCCTTAGACTTTGGCTCTGTCAAGAACCTGAACCACAAGGCAGTGGTTTACAATTATTTAGCATTTATCCAGTCTTGTTGCAGTTTTCCAAGAAAATACCATGCTTTGAAAATGGCTATTTGGCCAAATCAGAGTAATTTTTGTTCTATGAATTGCACTTTTTGACATTGAAAATCTGCTTGACTAATTGATTTAGCAATCGACAATTTAAATTCCTTTATATATATGTACAATGCAAATTGGTCAGCAGAACACCCTTCATATCCTTCCACTTTTTATTATAGTGGTCAAAGTTCCAGTTTTAATTCAAAATGAATACATTTTCATATATTTAATATTAAAAAATTATTATATCCAGAACAATGCTATATATAGCCCAACTGTTTTTGGATCTGGGTTTCTAATTTCAACGTCTACAAGAAGGAATACAAATATTGGCATATTTATAAATTTCACGGCCGGTACCTACTGTAAACGCAAATTCTTCCCTGAGGCTCAGGTTAAAGTTCCGCGCTCATATATCCAATATTTATTTCCATCTTTCACATCAGGATCAATGGCCCAATATAAGGTATCAGCCTCCTATGCTGAGAGATATATATATAGATATATATAGGCTGGTGTTGCCTGAGTGGGATGTAAATAGACATAGTGGTGCTTGCAGGTGTGGGTGTGAGTGCACTCACGGCCACATGTAAAGGTCAAGATTGGTGGTGGCCATGGGGGCCATGCACCTTGTGGTGGTAGGCAGACCACCGGTATCCATGGGGACCAGGAATGCTGGATCCCTATTGGTAGGGCCAAGAATGCTTATTTCCCATTGGGGGAAAGGGGTGGGGTGATACTCTAAAATGAACCCATGTAACCATATACATAATAAACCAGAGGGCTGTACTCTCTCTTCTTCTTTACACTTTATTCTCTTCCTTTATCTTTGTATGTATTGGTTTCACCATAGCCTGTCTACACAGCCACATAATAGAGCATTGGACTTTACAACCAGCTGTAAAGAGCCGCCACACAGGAGGGACGGAGGCTTCCAGTCAGACCGCATTACGACTCGTTAAAAGGGCGGCCCACAACGCCCGTATCTCGGGGGCACGCACCCTGGTCCGCACGGGACTGTCCCGCCGCCCCGCCCCCCCGCCAGCGCCCCCGCCCCTTCCCCCATGTCCTACCACTCCCGTGGCCGCCCTCCCCACCCCCAGGCCCACCTCCCCCGTCCCCATCCTCCCCATCCCCGCGTCTCCATCCTCCACTCCCCCCGTCCCCGTCCGCCCATTCCCCCGTCCCCGTCCTCCCGTTCTCCCCTCCCCCAGTCCCGCCCTCCCCTCCCCCAGTCGCGACCTCCCCTCCCTAGTCCCACTTGCCGTGTCTACGCCCTCCTCTCTCACTAGTTCCGCCTCCCTCCTCCCACCTCCCCGACTCGCCCTCCCCCCCCCCCCCCGCATTCGCAGCCCCACCGTCCGCGACCCCCCCGACCCCCCCCCCCCCCCCCCTTACCATCGCTATGGCCCCCGCCACAGCCCCTGACAAAAAAATGCCCCGCTCATTCCCCTTTTCCCCCTCCCTTCCATTCCCCATCCCTGGCCTGCTCTTCCCCCCACCCCCAGTTCTGCGTTCATTTCCTGCCATCCGCCTCGTCCCCGTCCCCCATTCCCTATCCCCGCCGGACCCGGCCCCCCGTCTCCCCCGCCTCCAATTCGCATCCCAGTGCCTTACCTTCCTCCCCATTCCCCATCCCCAACCCCCGCCCCCTCCCACCTCCACTCCATCACCCGCCCCGCCCCGCCCCGCTCCGCCCCGCCCCGCCCCCCCGCCCCGCCCCGCCCCGCCCCGCCCCGCCCCCCGCCCCGCCCCCCCCGCCCCGCCCCGCCCCCCCCCCCCCCGCCCCCCCCCCCCTCCGCCCCGCCCCGCCCCGCCCCGCCCCGCCCCCCCCGCCCCCGCCCCGCCCCGCCCCGCCCCACCCCACCCCACCCGTGCAAGATCATTATCGCCATCACCACTACAGCAGTGTTACAAGCAGCATCTACACTTGCATTATCACCAGTAGCATCATCACCAGCAAGATAATCATACCTGCGTCAGTGCATCACCACCACCATCAGCAATAGCATTAGTAACTAACAGCATCACCACCACCTTCTTCCGTATGCTTCTCATCATAATAAGCTCCATCATCATGCTGTTAATCGTTTCCAGCAGCAACATCACCAGCATTATCATTATCAGAATAACCTACATTTCATCACCAGCAGCAGTATTCTGACCAGCAATACAACAAATTCATTTGAAAGAAGAATCAATGAAAGAAAAATCAGTCAAGGAAAATTCAGTAAAGAAAAATTGAGTAAAAGAAAATGCAGTACAAGGACATTTAGTCCAGAAAATTCAGTACAAGAGAATTCAGTATTAGAGAATTCAGTACAAGAGAATTAACTACAAGGAAATTGAGTAAAAGAACATTCTGTAAAAGAAAAATCTCCAAAAAGAATTCAGTACAAGAAAATTCAGTGCAAGAAAATCCAGTACAAGGAAATTTAGTACAAGGAAATTTAGTTCAGAAAATTCAGTACAAGAGAATTCAGTATTAGAGAATTCAGTACAAGAGAATTAAGTACAATAAAATTCAGTACAAGAACATTCTGTAAAAGAAAGATTGGCAAAGAAAATTCAGTACAAGAAAATTCAGTGCAAGAGAATTCAGTACCAGAAAATTCAATACAAGAAAATTCAGTACAACAAAATTGAGTCCAGAAAATTGAGTCCAGAAAATTCAGTATTAGAAATTCAGTACAAGAGAATTAACCACAAGATAATGCAGTAAATGAAAATGCAGTACACGAAAATGCAGTACCAGAAAATTCAATACAAGAGAATTCAGTACAACATAATTCAGTACACCAGAATTCAGTACAAGAGAATTCAGTACAAGATAATTCAGTACAAAAGAATTAAGTACAAGAAAATTCAGTGCAAGAACATTCTATACAAGAAAACTCTATACAAGAAAACTCTATACGAGAAAACCCTATACAAGAAAATTCAGTCCGCAGTGGCCAGCCCACTCTTCCAGTCCGATATATATATACATATTCCGATAATTCCCCACCCTCCACCCCACCCGTGCTATGGACACCCAAGCAATGTGATGGAAACCACCATCCCTATAAAGAAAAGGGGGGGGGGGGGTTACAGGGGAGGGGGCCCACTGATACAAGGAAGCTGCTTTGCACCAATAGCAATGCACACACTCCTGGTGCGTTATGAATGGTTCATCTAATGCCCCAATGGAGATCTACCCAGATACAATGGACAGGGGCAAAGTGCACGGATAGTTATCAATAATACAGACCGTACAGCAAGTCTAGCTGCATACATACGAGGTGCTCTCAGACCCGAGCTGTTAGGTAGCCAAGTCATGGGCCCTGGGTAGAACTAATATAGCTCAGGACGACTAGACCAGCCGGGTGTTGGGGGTGGGGGTGAGGGTAGGGGTGTGGGTGGGGGTAGGGTTATTGGTGTATGGGTATGCGTGGGGGTTGGGCTGGGGGTAGGGGTGGTTGGGGTGGGTGTAGGGTGTGGGGTGGGAAAGGGGGTGGGGATGGGCGTGGGGGGTAGGGGTTGATGTGGATGGGGGAAGGGGTGTGGGTGGGGGAAGGGGTGTGGGTGGGTTTAGGGGTGTGGGTGGGTGATGGGATGTGGGTGTATGTAGGTGTGTGTGTGGGTGTAGGTGTGTGTGTGGGTGTAGGGGTGTGTGTGGGTGTAGGGGTATGGGTGGGTGATGGGGTGTCGGTGGGTGTTGGGGTGTGGTTATATGTAGGGGTGTGGTGGGTGTAGGGGTGTCGGTGGGTGTAGGAGTGTGGGTAGGGTTTGGGGTGCTTAGGTGCGAGTGTGGTCGGGTGTGTATGTGGTCGTGTGGGTGGGTGTAGAGCCTGGTCTGGGTCTGGCTTGGGAGGGGGAGGTGAGGGGGGGTATGGGTGTGGGTTGTAGTGGTGGGTATGGGTGTAGGGGTGGGGGTGGGTGGAGTAGGGGTATGGGTGGGGGTAGGGGTGTGGCGGGTGGCTGGTGGCTGGTGGCTGGTGGCTGGTGGCTGGTGGCTGGTGGCTGGTGGCTGGTGGGGGCTGGTGGGCGGGGGCTGGGGCTGGGGTTGGGGTTGGGGTTGGGGTTGGGGTTGGGTTAGGGTTGGGGTTAGGGTTGGGGTTAGGGTTGGGGTTAGGGCTGGGGTTAGGGTACGGTTGGGGTTAGAGTTGGGGTTAGGGTTGGGGTTATGGTTGGGGTTAGGGTAGGTGTGGGTGTGGGTGGGGGGGGGTGTGGGTGTGAGTGGTGGTGTGGCTGGGGTACTTGGGTGTGTGGATGTTGGGCGTGTGGGTTGGGGCCTGTGGGGGTAGGTGCTTGTGGGTAAGGGTGTGGTTGTGAGTGTGGGCATAGGGGTGGGTGTGAGTGTAGGTGTAGGCGGTGGGTGTGGGCGTGGGTGTAGGGGGTGGGTGGGGTAGGGGTGTGGGTGTGTTGGTGAGGGTGGAGTTGGGATGGGTGGGGGTGGCTGTGTGGGTTTGAATGTGGGTGGGTGTGAATATGGGTGGGTGTGGGTGTGGATGGTTGTGTGGGGGTGGGGTTTTGTGTGTGGGTGTGCATGGCTGTGTATGTGTGGATACAGTAAATAGGCCAGGATGTCCTCCCGCCGCCCTTCTATGCCCAAGTAATGGGGGAACGATCAGGCTAGTTGTCTTTTAAATATTGATGCCATTCTATGGGGAGAACAACCGTTGACCACACGCCTGGACACCAGCTTCTTCTTTTCTTACCTATATTTTGTTGTCTTGTGTTGTATAATTTGTTATGCGAATATTATTTGGAATGGAGTCCACCTGCATTGCTTGTCTGCTATTAACCTGTATATATGTCTTGTGGTGCTATCTGAGCACATGGTTAATGGTGGGTCTGCAGGCCAGTACGGGACATTATGCGACTCAGTCTTTGTAATAAACACATTGGTGGCCGCGAGCCACCCGATATAAAGCCAATATATGACTGAGTGGTGTTATTGTGTAGCGGGCTGACTTGCACCCCGGAAGGGGTTTGGGGGGGGGGGGGGTTACTTCCTATGTTAATAATTGCTTGCTTGTATACTGCTCACTTGACTCGGGTGGAGCGCCTTGGCTACCAGCTCAATGCTCCCAATACGGGCGAGCTACCGACTCAGGGGGGTCACGTGCGCGCATGCTCCCCCACTATCCACCTCACTAGCGCAGAATTTGTATTTTATCATTTATATTTCAGGTTAAGACTGTTACGGAAATGTATAAGAGATGATTGTAATCTGGACATTATACTCTTATACCCCTGTCACACTACGAAGTAACGAGCCAATGTGAGCCTAACATGGTAATTTTTCATCATTATGTTGACGTATGTTGGGTTACGTTATGATGATGTCAGAATGACGTTAGAATGGTGTCGAGTCCCGTCACATTATGTCGTGGTACGTTGAGTTATGTCAAGGTTTTGGACATGTTCAAAACTTTCGATGTAACTTGAATGTAAGGGTTTACGTTCGCCATACGTTCTGTTCACGTTCAATGAACATCAATGACGTTAAACGGACGTTATTAAAGCATTAGTCACAACGTTCAACTACGTTGCACTACATTGCACTACGTTGCACTACGTTGACCCACATTAAACCCGGTGGAAACGTCCACGCGGCGTAATGGGAACGTCAGGATAACGTCAGGATAAAGTCAGGAGAATGTCAGGAGAACGTACGTTCAACGTTTCGCCATCTGGTAACGTAGTTCTGGCGATGGAATAATGTTCATAACGTTCCGTGAACGTAATGAAGTTGACCTCTCTCATTGAATGACAGTATCACTATGCTTTACCGACGTTACGATCTCGTCCACTATGCTGCATCCACGTTCAACTTTCTTCACGTTCTCCCTACGTTGACGTCATTACATCGTAGTGTGACAGGGCCGTTAGACTCTGTCCTTTTGACATGTTTTTGCTTTGTAATCTCAACACCATATTTGTGTTGTTCGTGCATATTGTAAGTGAAAGTTATGTTTTGCAACCTTGCAATGTAACAGAGTGTGTATAGATCAGGCCTTTCCTTCCATCCCAAAACTAGTTTGCTAACCGTTACACTATCAGACTATCCAGGCTCTCCGATGCAATCACCGGATCCATGCCTATCTGAATATGTGCCTTCTTGCCCGAGAGGTCAGTGCATACTACTACACTATTATTATTCATTTCTTTCTAATATAGATAACAATAAATTTACCATAGCAAATATGTCAGATGATATAAAATACAACTTCCTGTATCATGCTGAATGTGTATTCAGCACCTCCCCCACATTCCACCATAGAAGCTGTAGTTGGCACTCTTCCTGGTGCATGGAGGGAACATTCCTGTAATTAGTAACCGTATCTTAATATCCAGACATCATACCGCAATCCCAGTCACCATGCGTCATAACATTTATACATAATTATTTCCATGTCACATGGTGAGTGAGCACAGATTGCATCCTTATTATATAACAATGTCCCAAACTTTGTCGCCCGATATATTGATATATGATATAAATACAGCCTCAATAAAAAAATATAAAAAATATTCCAAACTCAGCTATCACGACCGAAAGACCGTATATTTTTACAATATGACCTGCTATTTTATAAACCTAGACACGGAAACCTTAACAAATTTGACTGTTCTATAAACCTTGTTTGCAAACAGATGAGTCACAGCACAGGGCGCCTGGAGCTGTACCACTTCACACTCCAGGCCATATATTTGGTTATATAAGGAGAGCACTCCTGCAAATGTGTGCTGGAGAGCATTCATCAGAATACAGTTCCCATCCCGCCATGTCTCTATACCCGTCCTGGCTCTGTAGAAACACACTTAATGTTGCACAGTCCGCTAGTTTGGGGGTTCTTGATATTAAAGCTGCATAATCCGATACAAGTATCAAATTCCTTTAACCATGATACTAGCCTAGATTTGATTCTACATATCCAACTTAGATACTTGTGCACTTATTAAGCATTTGTTGCTGCAGAGAAGGGAATACTGGGTCAATCTAATAGAACCCATCACGGCTGAAGTCTACGCCTCCACCCCACACGCCTCCACCCCCCTCACACACCTCCACACCCCCTCACACACCTCCACCCCCCACACACACACATCCACCCCCACACCTCCACACACCCCCACACTCATAATCACCTCCTACAACCACACCCACCCATAACCACCTCCCACACCCACACCCACCCACACCCGCTACACCCACACCCATCCCTATACCCACACCCACAACCACACCCATATCCACAACCACACCCCCACACACCACACTCACCCACACACCCCACACCACACACTCCCTACACCCAGGAAGAAAGGGTTGGAATGAAGAAAGCTCATTTGCATAATGGCGCCGTGACACTGTGCAAACGCTTCTTTAACTTGACATTTACCAGCAGCTATGAGGACTGTGAATATTACCGCCAGATGGCGGGTCGGAAGCGGGCCAGCTCGGCCGCTGCGGCTGCCACATTCAGAAAGCTTCCCGCTGCTGTGGGCAAAGCTTGTGTGGGTCGCTTATTGAAATCTGATAACATTCCAACGACTGCATTGCTCTCCATTTGCTCTCACGTGGCCACTCTGTAAAGGTCCCATCTCTCTACTCTCCTCTCCCCCCCCCCCCCCCCAACACACAGGCATGGACCCGAACACATCCTCACTCTCGTCCTTCAGCCCCTCCACCCACTAATGCGTGCGCGACCTATAGGTGGGGGAAGTGTGGGGTTGGAGGTTTGGGGGTAGAGCGTTGGAGGTTGGAGGTTCGGAGGTTAGAGGGGCTGTGTTGTGGGGGTTGTGTTGTGGGGTTGTGTTGTATGTGGGGGGGTTGTGTTGTGTGTGGGTGGTGTTGTGTTGTGTTGTGTTGTGTTGGGGTGTGTGTGTTGTGTTGTGGGGGTTGTGTTGTGGGTGGGGGGGGGGATGTAGGTGGGTTGTTGGTGTGTTGTGGGGGGGTTGTGTGGGGGGGTTGTGTTGTGGGGATGGGGGGGTTGGGGGATTGGGGGTTGGTGGTTGTGTTGTGGGGGGTTGTGTTGTGGGGGGTGGGGGGTGTGTTGTGGGGGTTGTGGGGGTTGTGTTGTGTGTGTGGGGGGGTTGTCTTGCGGGAAGGGGGGCTGTGGTGTGTTGTGTTGGGGGCATTGTGTTGTGTTATGTTGTTGTATTGTGTTGTCTTGTGTTGTGGGGTGTGGGGTGTGGGGGTGGGGGGTTGTGTTGTATGGGGGGGTTGTCTTTTGCTGTGTTGCGTTGTGGGGGTTGGAGTGGGGGGTGTTGTGGGGGTGTTGTGTTGTGTTTGTTGGGTTGTGTTGTGCGGGATTGTGCGGGGTTGTGGGGGTTGTGTTGTGGGGGGTGCGGGTTCTGGTTGTGTTGTGGTTGCGGGGGTGGGGTGGGTTGTGTTGTGTTCGTGTTGTGTTGGGTTGTGGGTGAGTGGGGTGGGTTGTGTTGGGTTGGTGTTGTGTTGCGTTGTGAGTGGGGTGGGGGGTGTGTGTTGCATTGTGGGGGGGTTGTGTTGCATTGTGGGGGGTTGTGTTGTGTTGCATTGCGTTGTGGGTGGGTTTGTGTTTGGTGTTGTGTTGGGGGGGGGGTGGTGTGGTGGTGGGTTGTGGTTGGTGGTGTGGGTGGTTGGTGGGTGGTGGGTGGGTGGTGGTGGTGGTTGTGGGTGGTGGTGGTGGTTGGTGGGTGGTGGGTGGTGGGGGGGTGGTGGGTGGGTGGCTGGTGGCTGGTGGCTGGTGGCTGGTGGCGGGTGGGCGGGGGCTGGGGCTGGGGTTTGGGTTTGGGTTGGGTTTGGGGTTGGGGTTGGGGTTGGGGTTGGGGGTGGGGTTGGGGTTGGGGTTGGGTTAGGGTTGGGGTTAGGGCTGGGGTTAGGGTACGGTTGGGGTTATGGTTGGGGTTATGGTTGGGGTTAGGGTTGGGGTTATGGTTGGGGTTAGGGTAGGGTTGGGATTGGGGGTGGGGTTGGGTTTAGGGTAGGGCTGGGATTGGGGTTAGGGTTGGGGATGGGTTTGGGGTTGGGTTAGATTTGGGGTTAGGGTTGGAGTTAGGGTAGGGTTGGGATTGGGGTTGAGGTTGGCGTCTGGCGTGTGATGGGGTGGGGTCTGGGTAGGACTAGGATGATAAAAAGAGGTAAATAATGGCCATTCTGTGCTCTGATTAATATGTCGTTGGGTTATTGGTTGTCAGACACTACGACCCACATCACACCTTCAACACAGCAATAATCCGCACATAGCCAAGTTTGGGTGGTTGGTATTGGGATTCGTTTGGGTTGGGGGTGGGGGGGGGGGGAGGCTGATTGTCAGGATTGGGGTTGGGGGGTTTGCTGGGGGGGGGGGGGGGCACATCCTTCCACGCCCTCTCATCTCCTCACACTTACCAACTCCATTCTGCAAACTTCACCGCTAAACAACTCGCCTTTGAATTACCCACCCGCCAACCATCCTCCCCTCCTCCCCTCCTCCCCTCCTCCCTTCCTCCCCTCCTTGCCTCCTTCCCTCCTCCGCCCCTCCATTTTCCCCTCCCCCGTCTCCCTCCTCGCGGGGGACGGTAAGAGGGTGGGGGCCCAGGGGAATAAGCCGCCACCAGCTGCCCCCCTCTACGGTCTCCCCCCCCCCCCCCCCGTTACCCCCCGCCGTGACAGGGGTCGGCAGGGTTGAGGGTGAGTGGGAGGGTGTCCTTTGTTAGAAAGTACTCACGTCCAGATCTCCTTCTGCTTGAGTGAGAACAACGACCAGAAAGTGTTCAGTGTTCACCCCTTAATCCTTTCACACCCACAACTCCAGGTTCTGACCCCTCCCCCCCTCCACACCACCACACCGCCCCCCGTGGCGTTCACACCGGCTGCTTTCGCGAGACGAGATAATGTCTGAATTTTGTGTTCAAACAAACGCAAAATAAACACACCACACACACACACACACACAACCTCCCACCCCTCCACAATCCGCCATGCTCACCCCACATTTCTTTCTCACTTCATCTCAAATTTGAATCTCGCCAAAAAGAGCCAGGTGTGAGCTGTGTGAAGTGTAGGTGTAGGTGTGGGTGTGAGTGTGAGTGTGGGTGTGGGTGTGGGTGAGGGTGAGGGTGTGTGGATGTGTGTGGGTGTGTTGGTGTGGGGGTGTGGGTGTAGGTGTAGGTTAGGGGGAGAGTGGGGGTGGGTGTGGGTGTGAGTGTGGCGTGAGTGGGTGTGAGTGTGGGTGTGGGTGTGGGTGTAGATGTAGGTGTGGATGTGGGTGTTGATGTAGGTGTGGGTGTGGTTGTGGGTGTGGCTGTGGCTGTGGGTGTGGATGTGGGTGTGGGTGTGGGTGTGGGTGTAGGTGTAGGTGTATGTGTAGGTAAGGGGTGGGTGTGAGGGCCTGTGGGTGTGAGTGCCTGTGGATGTGGGTGTGTGGGTGTATGGGGGTGGGTGTGGGTGTGGGTGTCGGTGTGGGCGTATGGGGGTGGGTGTGGGTGTGGGTGTGGGTGTTTGGGTGTGAGTGTGTGGGTGTGGGGGTGTGGGTGAGTGTGAGTGTGTGGGTCTGCGTATGTGGGTGTGTGGGTGAGGGTGTTGGTGTGGATGGGTGTATGTGAGGGTGAGGGTGTGTAGGTGAGGGTGAGGGTGAGGGCGGGTGAGGGTGTGAGTGGGTGAGGGTGTGGGTGGGTGAGGGTGTGGGTGTGTATGTGGTGTGTAGCTGTTATGTGGGTGTGGGTGTGGTGTGTGTGTGTGTGGGTGGGTGGGTGGGTGTCGATGTGGGTGGGTGTGGGTGTGTGGGGGAGAGTGGAATTAACTGGAGTGAAACCTTTAATATGAATGGTGATCAAATATTCGTCAGGAAAACCAACAAAAATAACTATTCCGAAGTAATTCATTTGTCTTTGTATTGACGTCTCGCATAAAAGAATAAAAAATGGTGACGTCATGCGGTCACGTGGTGCTCAGGTAAGTGCATGGTTACCAGGGGACGCTAGATGGCGGTCGGTGGCGACAACCTCCCTGCCCGCCCACATTCTCCTTACCTCCTCCCTCCCCCCCACCCCCACACCTCTTTTGCTTGTGACAGTTGCGTTTTAATTGGGGGCAGCAGGAGGTGGATGGAGACTGCACCCCCTGAAGCAAACCCTCGAGCAGGGACCAGCAAACATGTCACACACAATTAGCAGCCCCCATCCCCTCTTACAATCCAACCAAATTTCAAATAGGCCTAAATACTATTAAAACAAAGTTTAATTAAAGCAGGATCCGCCATAAACCCATAAATAATGCACGCACCTATTTCATACTCAAAACCAAAATTGAAATCTTTCTTTCTATTGAATAACCACGTCAAACCACCCAACCGCCTCCCGCCCTCTTCCAAGACAAACCCCATCACAATATCTTCAATTTATTTTTGGCGACACCTATCGGTGGGTGTTCCCACTTATGGGAAAAGCGTTATAAATTAGGTGGGCTCGAGAGTGTGGCGACCTCTGGTGTGGCCTGAAAACGCTCCTTTCACGCAGTAAGTGGTGGGTGTTACTGCGCTTCGGGCTAAAGTGGAGCCCCCTGGTGTCTTCTGCGCTGGTGGCGTAGGGGGCGCGCGCCTACGTCACAGGTCACGTGGTAGCCGAAACACAGCGTCCATCCAACAGCTGACCAGACGGGATGGCCGAATGAGTTGAGCGTCCGTCTCCCATTTTGGTAGATCATGGGATTCAAACCGTGCTCGAGTCAAACCACTGACTTTAAAAAGTTGTACTTGTCACTTCCTAGCCAGGCACTCGGCATTCTTAGGATTACGTAAGGACTGGTTGTTTCAGTGTCAGGGTAATGTGACTGAGTGGAATATCAGATCATGGTGCTGATGTCCTTGCCTCTTCCACTGAATCCCAGTGGGGCAGCACTATAAAGTTGCCATCAGTGTGCAGTGTCACAAGTCTGACATTTAAAAAAAAGAAATTTTTATTGAGGCTGTATTTATACTGTCCATAGCATATAAGCCCGGGTACCCAGGCTTGTTTTCAATGCTGGCCAGTTGTAGTGTTGGTGTTATCTTACCACACAGTGGCTGCTGATAAGGTATTTGATTGCCTGCATTTCAGTAGCAGATAGATAATTGGTTGGTATGGTTAATAGGATCCTGATATGACCTTAAGTGTTGCCTGGACGTAAAACTTCAACAATTAACCAGCCTAATATTCATGTGTACTTGTTTAATTTAGGGATTCCTTGACAATGTATGATACAGGCCCTCGCACTGGCTTAATTCGGCCCTGCAACCAGGATGTGTTAGATATTTTCATATGCTAATATTATTCCCAAATGGAGTGGTGCTGCCTAGTTAGTTCCATGAGTATACACTAACCAGAACTGGCGCTCCTCGTAATATATGCATAAAAGACATCGAGGCACGTGTGGAGAACAAAGGAATATGTAAATGAGATGATGTCAGAGTTGAAAGGGTGCCAGCATGCTAGGGCCCTGGACGTGAATAAACCATTCAGTATCCAGATGTCAAAGTGTTCAAACCTCGTACTTTCACACTCCTCAGCTCCTTTTAGTTTGGCAATATGCCATGTGGTGCCACCCCCACATTGCACCTGCGGATGTCGCCCTGCATGTTTCACCACTTGTCAGATTTATAAAATGTTGAATATACAATTTTAAAAAATGGCGCTTTTGAGAGAATCGGTTAGTTTGTTGTGTCACCTTTCTTAGTGTGAAGTATAGTGATAATATGACAGGTTCAGGCGCAAAATCCGACATATCCATTTTGGTTCCATTTCGGTCAAATAGAATTTATTCTTGTGCTTTCCAGTTAAAGTCTATCAATATCATATTGAGTAGCATGTTATCGCGGAAATTCGCCGTCGGTGTAATAATTTCAGCTTGTTTTCCGCGGTTTTTGCTGGAGACCACTTTCATCCCTGATCTAGTTTTCACATTGATACATTGTTTGCACTTTCAGGGGTTCCTTGAGACAGGTAGCCTACTACTGTACATACAATTGTGAAAAATGAGTGGTTAGAGTTTCTGACTTTTTTGTAGGTTGGACTCCTAATCTGAAGGTCACTGGTTCGATTTGCCATGCCCCCACCTCTGCCAATTTGGATTTCCACCACTGTGGATAACTTACAGCATCATCAAAGGCCCCTTGCTCTCATACCATGTCTATGTGGTGTGAGAGGTTAAAAATCCCTTGGGTCAGTAAAACTGTAGACTCTGGCTTTCTATCGAAAAACTGTCTAATGGTGAAAAGAAGTCTATTCAGACTTATCCATGATAGGCTGTATAAATCTTTTTAGAAAAAGAAGAAACAAAAAGAGGAAAGTGCAGAAGAGGGTGAAGTGGGGATGGGGGGGGGGAGGGGCTTATGTTAAAATATGTGTCTTGTTTAGGGCCGGTGGGGTCTGCAGTCTTTTAAGTGACACGCCTTATTGCTTAATAAATCGTCAAACAAGCGGTTTTACGTCCTAGCAACATCTCGGGTAATGTCAGGACGTGTACCGATTTGTGAGAGTGCGCACTTTTGGCAACTGTTCATTACTGTCCCATTGGGAGACTGTGTCGCCGGCACCATGATCTAATATCGCACTCAGTCACATTATCCTGATACTGACCTCTGTACTGCAACTGCCTTTATTACTCATTGGTCAGTCTTTATCTCAGCTAGTGGTCACCTGATCACCTTATCAGCTGGCTGAACAAATTAACATACATTACACCGAGCAAGACCGTCCTGAGCATATCCTACTAAGCAGTAAGTAGCAAGGTGCATCAATTTTATTAGTCATTGGTTTGACTAGGTCGGGATTCGAACCCACGAATTTCCGCACAGGGTTGTAAAATATTCCGACATTCGGCATAGGGGGGAATGCTGATCAGTGTATGTGACCAGGCGCATGTATGTATGTATATATATATATATATGTATGGGTTGGTTGTGTCTGAGTGGGATGTAAATAGACATAGTGGTGCTGGCAGGTCTGGGTGTGATTGCACTCAGGGCCTACCCCCTCTGCTGGGATAGGGATTAATTGGGATGATTTGGCACCTTGATTCACTCATACGGAGAGGTTAAAAGGTAGTGGGCAACCGTTGCTATTCGATCCAATTGTTTCTGGCCAGGATAAATAAACTAATGTATTTTTGGTTGATGAAATAAAACAAAAACCTAAAGTAATGCATTCTCGTGATATTGATACTGGAGCATTTACATGCCAACAGGCACATACAACAGAACCACTTTGCTAGTTGTACTGTAAATTGTAATCCACAGAATTGACCAGTCATCGCAAAGAACACTGGGGAGTCGTCGATGGCAGCATGGACGGTCGAGTGCTTCGGCTCTGCCGGATGGTAAAATTCTTTGTTCGCCGCCACTAATTGGGTATGATTGCGCCATACCTAACCATTGCAGTAATACAAAGCATAGACTAAAAATAGTGCAAGTCGACAGCTTTCAAATTGATCGACAGGGTTTACAAGGTTTAATCATAAGAAATGTTTATGTTCCTAACTACGCTTGCGCCATAGTTTGCGGGTAGTTATGTCAGTTGCACCACTAATAAACATTACTAATTCAATGGAGTTACAGGCATGTTGGAGATGTGATAGACTCCATAGTGGCATTACTATAGTAAGATAATTGACACTTTTACTTACTGATGCTTTTACTTACATATCATGACAGACAATTGGTATAAAATGGAGAAATGGTATAAACATAGACGGAGTTGTATAAACATTGTCTTGTACATCCATGTACCAAATAAATCTTTTTATTCTATCATGACATAGACGGTAAAATGTACACGGGTGGTGAGCGTAATGTCACACTAACAATTAACAGATGAATTCTTTTCCCATTGACTTTCTATTTATCTAGGTTAATTGTTTGTAGCCAGGTCTAGTGCAGGTGTGCACTTGGCATATTACATAACGTGGCAGACACAAGGTTGTGGTCAGCTGATTGAGCTAAAACTTGTTTATCTCCTGGAAAATCTCTAAACTGTCACAGTAATGACGGAAATGCTCTGGGTTCGTTAAAGCTGTCTTTAAACTTAGATGCTCTGGATTCGTTTTTGGGGTAGACTAAGCAGGTGGAGAAGTGAAACTCTGGATGTGGAGACAAATGCAAGAAATCAAAGATGTTGCATGCTAGTGCTTGAGAGACAGCATGATCACTTTACAAAAGCGAGTCTGGAGTGACAGCTGAGCTAAAAGGTGATGACATTTGTTCTCAATATCCTTAATCACGATGAAATTTGTTCCTTCTTAAGTTATTGATACATAACAATTAATCTGCAAACTGATGTTCATCTACAAGCGATTAGACTACCACACACTACAAAGCTATATTGGGACTACAAAACTGTTGACTGACAGTAATATGCAGTAGATTGACAACTAGATTACTAATATTACTAATTTTGCATATACATTTTTTTGCTTGGATCTGGCCAATAAATACTATAGAATAACATTTTCATTTGAAAGTCATGGACATAAAAATGTGTGAATATTGCCATTTGTTGTCATGAAATGTTCATTCATTCTAAATTCATGGACAATGTCGAATATTGCCATTTATTCATGAAATGTTGGTTCATTTGAAATTCCTGGACATAAACCTGTGTCGAATATTACCATTTATTCATGAAAGGTTGGTTCATTTGAAATTCATGGACATGAAAATATGTTGAATATTGCCATTTATTGTCATGAAATGTTGGTTCATTTGAAATTCATGGACATAAAAATGTGTCGAATATTGCCATTTATTCATGAAATGTTTGTTCATTTGAAATTCATGGACATGAAAATGTGTGTAATATTGCTATTTATTCATGAAATGTTGGTTCATTTGAAATTATTGCCATTTAGTGTCATACAATTTATTAACTTGGTACTGTCATTGACATCGTTGATATTAATCTAAGAATCCGATTGATTGTCTTTGAGCTGGAAAATGCATATTGTTATGCTATAATCTATGTGGATATATTTGAGAGTTGAAAGAAAAATATTTGAGGAAATGTATTATTCAAATAGACTTTACTGAATAAAACTCAGATATATGTTAACGCGAAGAAAGGTGAAACTTTCTGCAAATATGATGAACAAGATCGATAGCGACCCTACAAGATTGTATCGATATCATCAACGTCGCAAGCCAAATGCACTAGTTCATAGGAGAACACTGGCATATATAATTAAATCGAAGAAATAATCGACATTACACCGAAGGAGACAATTAACATGAAGAAACGGCGGCAACTGCTGGAGAAAGTGTATGGAAACCGCGACAGCATGTAAAACTACAGCTAAAAGCTAGAAATCTATTATTATTTAATAATATAGACATAGATATTGTAATTTCAAAGTTCTAAGCAAACCGCTTTATTTATCTTTTGACGCTCAGTATATGCTTTGGGTATACAGCTTTCTGTTATTCGTACTATTTTTGTTAAAAATTATATTTGATGTTAGATACATGTTCATTACATACAAAATGACATTTTGAATCTATTCCTGCCATTATTTCCACTCAAAATGACTTAGTTTTGGTGAAATCAGAGTATTTGGTTGGTTTCTACAAGAAAATAGGCTGTGAAAGGTCATCGATTCAAACCGCTTAAGCCTTGTTTTCCCATAGAGCTAAGATCTGCAATGTAAAGCTATGGAAACCTGTCAAACAACCTTGCATCTACCATCGAAGTCTCCGAGTTTGACAGTCGGAACGATGAAATGGGTGGGCCAAGCGAATTGATTAGGAACTAAATGGTAGTAACGCCAAAGCCGATGTGTACCAATGTAAGGTCGACATCTAGAGTGTCACGAGGACCTCTGAAGTGTCACAGAGTTGGAAAAAGGTAGGATACATTAATTTTGCAGGTTTGCACTTCAAATATCTCCAAAGTTTGCAATTTCAATTAAAAGTTACATCAAGCTCATGTAGGATCTATATATTCAAACAATCAATCAAATACATTGATCTAACAAAATTATGGAAACTGAAAACCAGCGGATTATGCATCTTTAAGTACATAATTATAAATGTGTATATATATATATATATGTGCTCTATAATCCATTATGGGAATATAAACAAGGACAGTATCTATCTTCAGTTCCCTATGTCATCATCATCATCATCATGCTGTCGGTCGCGATGCGACAAAGACTGCTTTCATTACTTGACTGCCACTCTACATTTCATGAAAGCTGCCTGCAAAAGTGTTGAAGTGCTGCTGGCTTTTGCAAGTTACCAGCGGCACTCTCTCGGGGAGCAAATAGAGGTTTCACACCGGCAAGAACATGTCCAGACAGGCGCAAAACTATTTGTCCATGCAGTGTCTGGTCGGGAGATGTTGGGAGTTCCATACATCAACCGCCCTTAATGCTGCCACAGTGACATGGCTTTCTGTTTAGGGTTGGCTCCCTTAGCCTTTGGTTCTGTTAAGAACCTATACCACAAGGCAGTGGTTTACAACTCTGCAGGGCAGGGGCGCCAAACTCCCTGAGGTATTGCAATACCTGCAGACCAGCTATGTAATAGTAGTATATCACTGTATCCTATCTAATTGATACTGTATAGTATGGCATGGGACACACTGGCACCACTTGAGAGGGGCTCTAGGCACTGTAATGCCAGCTGCATCTGGCCGTTATTGCCTATAGGCCCGTCGGGACGGTCAAATTTTAACTTTAGGTGGGCATTTAATATATCTCCGTCAGAGAATATATATCTTCTTCTCAACCACATCAGTCTTATCGTTGTTCTGTTTATCTGGGGCCAACTGTTTGTAGCTAGTATATGGATATACGGGTATATATCATCGGTATGAGGTATTGTTGTTATTATTATTATGATCCCTTGATGATTTGATTATCATCCATTAACGGACTTATATTTGATTTACTGTGGCATGCTGGCCTACGGTGGCGCTGCCACTGGCAGTTCTTGGTACCTATTCCTCACTCTTCGTGAGATCACTTGCTGCTCAAAGTTATAGTATTTAGATATATATATATATATATAAAGAAGACAAATAATAGGCGCCTGCTTACTAGTAAATATTGGTTGTTGGAGTTTTATGTCCATGCAAAGACGGGTACCGACATTTGACATATTGCGCACTCATGCCGACTTTATTATTATGGTGCAGCCCACTGGGAAATCAGACCACCCGCACCTTGACCCAATATCCCACTCAGTCACATTATCCTAACACTGAGCTAACCAGCTAGGAACAGGAGGAATCGACAGGTATCAATTTTGGTTTGACTCGACTGGGAACCAAACTCCCGATCTCCCCCCAGGCGATGCCCGCGGGGCCCGCGTTCAACCGATTCGGCCGCCGGACCCGGTTACTAGTAAATAACTGCCACACTGTAATGAACACGCAGCCATGTAGAGGTATGTAGGACAGTGCCTGCATGGCCGGCATGTTGATGATGTATTATTAAGATGGCGCTTTGTATTCTGGGAACGCCTATTACTAGGATGCAGGCTTGCTGGTACCGTCGGGCCTCAGCATATCGGCACCGCCGGTACCAAGTCATACAAATAGTCGAATTACTGCACTATCTGTCGCCGCGATGCTGCCGTGCTCACTGTGGGACAAGCTCCTACTACCCCCCCCCAACCCCCAACCCCCTCCCGGGATCCCCCTCCACACACACCCGCCAACAAATGTCTCTGCCGCCTTTTGCACCATCTCAGTCCCGGTGTAGCAGGAATTTGCCAACCCCTGGACATCGCACACGCTGGGGTTTGCGAGTTCCTAGGAAATCACAAATCCTCCTGGGAAATCACAACGCCCCCATGCTTTGTAGCATTTACCACCCTGTCAGCTATATGTTTGATTTTGAACTTCTAAAAGATCTGGGGGAATCAAATGGATTCAAAGAGGATCAAGTTGGATTAATCCCAATGAAAACATCTTTCGATAGTCCAGTTCGGACCGCACATGCAGTGAAAATGGTAGCCTGGTACCCCGGCCTTTATTCAAGTCTGAGTCATGTAGGATAACGATACAGATAGTTGTACTGGCTTTTCTTAATGATATAGTCTAGTATCTTTGACAACAATCCTTCTTGTGAGTGATCGCAGCATGAAATTAAAAATAATCAATTAATCCATCTTGTGAGGGATCCCCCTTATATAAAAATAAATGTGGCTGAATCATGGTTACATAAATACAATGTTTTACAATAGACCAGTTCGTAATTCCATGGTCACGGTGTATTGTGGGAATTTTAAAAGCAAAACAAACTTGCACAAAGCACATGTGCTTGCTTTAAGACTGTCAAACATGGGGGTTTGCAATGTCCAGGGGGGATATTTGATTTCCTAGGAAATCGCAAAACCCCCATGCTTATATATGGTATTGGGGTTTGCGATTTCCTAGGAAATCACAAGTGTTGGTTTGCGATTTACAGGGTTTGCGAGTTCCTGCTACACCGGTTCGGAAACGGCATCAATGGTTGAGTGTAATAAAGCCGGGTCCCGCCACGTGATGTATGGGGCTCATCTTGTCACGCTTGTCATAGCGACTGACTAGTCAGATGTGGTCAAAGTGCGCTTCATTGAGTTTGGTATTAGTAGGGACGCATTGTTTCAACAAGTACAAATAGGTTTTTTTTTCTTTTTTTTCTTTGTTTTGTTTTATCAGCATTGCTTGTGAATAAGTACTGAACGTGCTGGCTGAATCCGTAGAACACAGGCTACCTGCGTGGAAGGTTGGGCATATATATGTTGTTGTTTTAAATCCTAGCATCATCCTAGCAACATCTAAGGTCATATCAGGACGAGTGCTGACTTGTGACAGTGTGCACTCATGGCGACTTTATAGTGCTGTCCCACTGGGAAACCAGACCGCTGGCACCATGACCTGGTATCCCACTCAGTCACATTATCCTCAGACTGAGCAAACCAGTCCTTGCCCTGTCCTAATAATGCCAAGTGCCTGGCTAGGAAGCGACAAGTATAAATATTTAAGGCATTGGTTTGACTCGACCAGGGTTCGAGAGTTAGTATCCCAGCCAAGTAAAATCAATGACTTATAGAATTGATACTTGTTTTGTATCTAGCCTGGCGGTCGGCATTAACAGGATAGGATAAGGACTGGTTAGCACATTATCAGGATAATGTGACTGTGTGGGACATTGAGGAACACTATAAAGTTGGTAGCCATACTGATA
This sequence comes from Branchipolynoe longqiensis, assembly GCA_030323885.1. NCBI lineage: Eukaryota > Metazoa > Annelida > Polychaeta > Phyllodocida > Polynoidae > Branchipolynoe > Branchipolynoe longqiensis. Next base: position 29,902,816 of record CM059191.1, read on the forward strand.
TTACCTTAGATGTTGCTAGGGTGTAAAACAACACCAAACAAAAACAAAAAACATGCAAATAATCAATTTGCTCGCTCAAAAGTGGCAGCTTCATGCTTAAAGCTGCATAGTCCGATGATTGCATCAACTTTGATTTGAAATCGACATATTGAAGTAAGATACTTGTAAAATATTCCGATAATTGCACATTGGTAGGTGATGTGAACTGGTCTATAAGGGATTACAAATGTTATATGAATGGTAAATGATGTAAGGTGACCAGATGCATGTGGTATTGTGTAGTGCTGGTGATCCTTTACTTAGATTAAATAGACACTGTGTATTCTATAGATAGTGTGAGAGGGGCACTACTGTTAGTGTGATAGGGCCTTAGCAGCTCTGATCACAACCCCCTCCCCCCCAACTGTTACTGTTAGCTATGGATCACTGCACACCCAGACACAACAGGGCAGTGAGGCCAAAACAACTAAGGCATGGTTACAAGCATGCTTACTGTTGATTGGTGGATATGTGGATGCTTACTGTTGATTGGAGGATCTGGTCATGTGACAGGCCATCTTTTATTCTAAAACCACTATATAATAATAAACCTGAGGGTGCATGCTCTCTCTCTAACTGTCACTCTATACTCTGACTTTCTTCTACTTGCCTGTAGTGATTTCCTATTTAGTCTGCCTACACAACTACAGCTGCCAGCCGACGACTTTACAAAAATGGCGACGACGATGAGACTCAAACTCGCAATTTTCTGATTGCACTTGTTCAGCATTTTTGCCACATTAAAAGGGAATACAGAGTCAATTTTATACAAACTGTTACTGCAAAGTCCTATGATGTTAAGTGTTATCACATGCTTGCCAAAATTAATTTAGCCTGTTTGCATTTTAAATATCTCCAAAGTTAACCACTTAAAGAGAAAGTTACATTTTGTTTTGTTTTTCTACATTAGTTCTTTAAGCAGGGGAAATTTCAATCATGGACGATTTGTCTTCCTCATTACACTGCTCCTTACCCTATCTTAATAATGCCGAGCGCCTGGTTAGGAAGCGACAAGTATAAATTTTTAAGTCATTGATTTGACTCGAACCAGACATTCGAACCCACGATCCCACGATCTCTGCCATGGTGTTCTCTGTGGTGGGTGGTGTTATCTGTGGCGGAGTGGTTAGAGTGTCTGACGTTTTTCCAGTTCGGACTCCTAATCTGAAGGTCGGTGGTTCGATTCCCAGTGGAACCCGTCTCTGCCAATTGGGATTTCCACCGCTGTGTATGTCTTTTAAATTTGTGCCCTCCATAAAATCAGCCGCAGCATCTACAAAAACCTGACATTGTTTTACCATACCTTTAACAGAGCTTAACTGCCCGGGGCACCTCACTTACTACAAATCAATTATTTTATTAATGGAACACTCCTCTTATCCACTCCCATTAAATAAACTTTTAACAATTATTTAAAGGTAAAAAAGCCCCAGCATCTGCAATCACAACATGCAGCATTCCCCTCACCCTGCATGTGCAATGTGCACACTCACTACCCCCTCCTGTTAATTCCCTCAGTGTGTGCCAGCCAGCCCAAGCCTTCACGACTACAATGCAGACCACGTGACATTATCTTCACCGTCTGAAGAAGCATGTTATGCACAGACACTGCACAGCGGGCGGCACATGCGCATAGGTACAATTACACAAAGTGCCTTCCAGCAAGGAGTGGGCGTGCAGGGCAGCTCACGTGTAGCATAACTAGACGCCAGCCACACTGCACTAACAATCCAACAAATGATCCGCATCATGCACACTTTCTTAGTGTTTCTATCCGCCTGCACGGCACTGCAAGCTGGAGAGCTGTGCCATAAAACCGCACTGTGCTTTTCTTTGGCAAAGGCGTTTATTTATGTGAGCGCATATATATACAGTAAAACCTCTCTAAATCGACCTTATACCCCTGTCACATTACAACGTTTCTGCCGGCGTGCCGGCAACGCACACAATATTTGCAACCCGTCAAGAGACGTCCAACTTTTCGGCATTTTGGGAGAAAACTGGACGGGTTAGTAGCATGGTATTAGCGCGCAGCCAACGAGGTTCGACGCGCGGCGGACGAAAGTGTCAATGAGCCGCCAGCGTGTTCTCAGCGGGTTGTCAGCGTGTTGTCGGCGCGCTGTCGGCGCGTTGACGGCGTGGAGGCAGCGAGTTGGTATCGTATTAGTATTATGTGAACCCGTACACACCCACCCCCAACATGTCAGGACGCGCCAGCAGCACGTCCAGGCGCGCCAGCAACACGTACAATGCGCTGAGAAACGCTGGCAGAGCGCCGACAACGCGCGATAACAAGCTGATGCCATGCTGGGAACCCGCTGGCGGGATGTTGCAGACGCGCCGACGGAACGCTCGCAGTTTGGCGAAAAAAATGCCAACGTTAACTGACGTTGATCAACGTCCTGCCAGCGTTCAGCCGGCGCGCCCCAAACGGGTTCGAGGTGTTGCTAACGTGTCCGTAATGCCCCCTCCAACACGTCGGCGTGCATCAGTCCACGCCAAAGGTTTTGTGCAAGCACAAAACTTTCGCCCCGGACCGACGCGCGCCGATGGCCACCGACGTCTGCATTCACACATTGCTATGTACCGACGCGCCGGAAATGCCCCGGTAACGTACCGGTAACGTACCGGAGATGTACCGACGTTTCGCCCAAAATTGCAACACGTCAGCACGCGTCAACCCTCGTTGGGCCGAAATGTTGTAATGTGACAGGGCCATAACATGGGACCAACTTTAAATGGCCTATTTAGGGCGGTGGGCGGTTTTGGGAGTTTTTTATATCGTATCATGGTATTGTATGGGTGATCGTTTCGGAACCAAATAAAGCGATAGATATAGGGAAGTGGTCGATCTGTGTAAGTGGTCGGTTAGAGACGTTTTACTGTATATACAAATATATATTCATACAGCCTTGTGTCGTGTGCCTAGAGCGGATCTGGAACCCACAATTCTACCATCCCTGGGCGGGCATTCTGTCTACCTAGTCCGCAAACTAAATCAAATCATTAAGTGGAATATTAGTACAAATAAAATGCCCAAGGCATGTGAAAGTACAACATCTGAACACTTTGACTTCTGGATACTGAATGCTTTATTCACAGTCCAGGAACCTGAACCGCGGGCACACTGTGCCTCTGACATCTTCTCATTTACATATTCCTTTGTTCTCTGCTCATGCCTGGAAGTCTTTTACGCAATTATTACATCCCCCCTTCACAAGTAATTTTGAGATATAAACCTCTTTTGATGGCTTTGTTCAATTCTGTTGGATCCAGACAGGTTCTTATTTTGTTAGGTTTTTTAACAATGGTTAAGGAATTTACCTATTCAGTTGGCTCCTTTGTTCGACAATAACACCCATTTATACCATGAGCTTTAGTTTGTAATGCACCTTATTTTGTATTGCATACAGAATCCTCCTCGGTGGGTTGACAACAGTTTGTATGGATTTGTCAATATGAATGACAGCATTCGATTTTATCAGGCCTAAACCTGGAAAAACATCTTTACATTTGCTTAGCAGATTGTCGGCTGGCGTCCTGTGGACGTTGTTTGGGATGGAAATGTTTGTTGGCATGCTAGAGTTCACCTCATCAACCTGTGCCAACAGGTTTAACACAACACAAGCCTGTTTACCCAAAATAGGTTGGCAATCACACACCACTTGGAATAAAAAGTCTCTGCCGTCGATTTCGACCGAAGCCTCGAGATCGGGAGTAATCTAATGCCCCGAGAATGTCACAAGCGAATACTTTGTGTTTGTCAGTTGCACTGATGCAATCCTATCAAAGGCATTCCTCGGAAGAATGTTCACCTCCGAGCATGTGTCCAGCTTGAACTTGACTGGATGACCGTTCACTCGGATGGTCACATACCAGAGCTCGGTGTCTTGTTTGATGTTGCTCTCGATAACACCGACAAACAGATCTGTCCTCAACACATTGACTTCCGCCGGATCTGGGTCTTGTTCGTCGTTGTGATGGTCGGGTTCTTCCCTGGTCAACTCATCAACCCTACCAAGTTTTCTCTGGCAAACCTTCCCGAAGTGCCCAACCTTCTTGCAGGCAACACAAATCTTGCCCTTCGCCAGACAAAGTCCACGTCGGTGTCTGTAGCCACAGTTTTGATATTGAATCTTGAATTTGCTTTCACTGGTGGTGTTTCCGGCCTTCCAAGATGGCAATTTCCAAGATGGCGGCCCAGCCCGGCGAACCTCCGGTGCACCGGTACGCACATTTGCATATATGTTCAGACCATCAATTTCTTTGACCTCCACATCCAATTTCTTTCTTCAAACTGGTCAGCACTAAATTCACTGAGTTTACACTTATTAATGCACTTTTCAAGTGTGAGATCGGCTGTTTGAAGCATCATGTTTCTCAACGTCATGTTCTTGACACAAGCAACCAAGCGATCACGTAACAGCGATTCTTCAATTGGTCCATATTCACAATCTTTCACTCTGTCCCCGAGGGCCATGTATATGTGAACATATTTTTTCTGGCTTGATTATAGGATTTGAAACAGTAACGTATTATTATTAAGTTTGATTTACCCATACAGTATGCTTGAAATGCCTCCGATAATGGCCCGATCTTGTCCTGATGTGATGGCCATGTTGGCGAAAACTTTCTGGGCGTCTTCGTCTGCTACGTGAAGGAAGATACAGCATTGCACTTGTTCTGTTTTCGTAATGACTCCTGAAGCCGATGCATATATATTATATGCTCTGATCAATGTTTTCCAGTTTGATCATGCGTTATTGCAGAGGATGAGCTGACCTGGTAATCTGAGGCCCGGCAGGGTGTTTGCAGACTGCATTGTCCTTATCTGATTCCATGTGAAAGTATTACGTCTGAACACTTTGACTTCTGGATACTGAATGCTTTATTTGCCGTCCAGGGACCTGAACCGCCGGCACCCTGTGCCTCTGACATCATCTCATTTACATATTCCTTTGTTCTCTGCTCATGCCTGGATGTCTCACGCATATATTACAAGGTGCGGTGGCCAAATTGGTAGAGCACATGCCTCCCGTGTGGGAGGTTTGGTGTTCAATTCCCAGTCAAGTCAAACCAATGACTCACAACATTGATACTTGTCGCTTCCTAGCTTGGGGCTGGGCATTAATCAGATAGGGCAAGATGTGGTTAGCTCACAGTCTGGATAATGTGATGTAATGGGATATTGGGTCCTGGTATTGGTGGCCTGATTTCCCAGTGGGCAGCACTATAAAGTCATCATGAGTGTGCACTATTACAAGGTAGTACGCATCCTGATATGACCTTAGATGTTGCCAGAATGTAAAATTCCAACAACCAACCAACAAAGTGCAAATAATCTTTACACATGATATGCGATTTGTGATATACATAAGGGGATACAAAATAATAGACACCATTTCGGTGATACAAATTATGTGAACTAAATAGCAAAGCCAAATTGTAATGCCATGGCTTATATTTGAAACTATCAATGATTTCCAAATTTAATTTGATATTAGTGATTCATCTAAAAATATTAATTGACAACATTAGTTGAGCAGGAAATAACTAATATTGGATTTATCATCTTACTTCACCATCGGAAATCTGACATCCTTTGCAGATCATATTTGTATTGGTAATTGATATCGTTTCCACTTTGATGTGACCCTTTTCCGACAGAAGATCCTATTGGGTCAACATTGGAATCTGATGCCACACTGACATAGCAGGACGAGATGGGATTAATGTCACACTGCAGACTGGGTAGTTCCCCTGATGCAATCAGACCTACACCTACCCATACCTAATCACCACTACGCACACCTAACTACCCCTATCTATCCCTCCTCACACGTATCCACACCTATCCACACCTACACACACACCTACACACCTACACACACCTACGCACATATACACATACCTACACACACCCTTACACACACGCCTACACACACCTACACACACCTACACACACTTACACACACACTTACACACACTTACACACACTTATACACACACTTACACACACTTACATATACACTTACACACACACTTACACATACACTTACACACATACACACACCTTCCCACCTACACACACCTTCCCACCTGCACACACCTTCCCACCTACACACACCTACACGCACCTACACACACCTACATACCTACACACACCCACACTTACCCACCCACACCTACCCATGCCTATCCACGCAAACCACATCCACTCACACCTACGCACACCCACCTACACACACATTTAGCCCATCCACATCTACCATACCTATCTCCACCATGGGTCTGCTGATATAATTATGAATGAACATGTTGATAGTACATACCCACACCAACACACACCAACCCACACCAAGCCACACTCACCCACATCATGGACATGACGACATTATTATGAATGCACATGTTGATAGTACTTGGCTACATGGCAAATTAAATTAAATCCAGAAATAGTACTGGAGATGGGATGGCTCAACTGTCAGACCCACCAACACCCACGCACAGCCTCCCACACCAACCCACACCCACCCACATCAACATACCCTGATCCACATCCACTCACCCCATGGACCTGCTGACGTTGTAACATGAGAGCGAGAAAGTTCAACCACCAGGGGATGCAAATGATCCCCGTATGCACAAGTAGAGGAGTAAGTACATGAGAATCTAACTTGACAAACCAGTCCATGATTGGCCGAGCGATACACTGGAGTAGATTTGGAAAGGTTTGTTTGTTGTTGTTGTATGTCTTAGCAACATCTAAGGTCATATCAGGACGAGTCCCGACTTGTGACAGTGCACACTCATGGTGACTTTTGTAGTGCTGCTCCACTGGGAAATGAGGCCACCAGCACCATGACCCGATATCCCACTCAGTCACATTATCCTGACAGTGAGCTAACTAGTCCTTGCCATATCCTATTAATGCTGAGCTCCTGGCTAGGAAGCAACAAGTATCAATTTGAAAGTCATTGGTTTGACTCGACCGGGACACAAACTCCCGACGTTCCCCGCACACGAGGCCCGCGCTCTACCGATTAGGCCACCGCGCACACTGATTTGGAAAGGTAGTGCAGTTTTGGTCGCCCCTTGGGCTTAATGAGAGCAAGCCAGGTAGCCACCCAGATGGTCCCAAATTAACACGCTCACACTGTGAGTTGGGCATGCACTTCATCTTAAAACTCTACATTTTTGGCGGCATTAATATTAATGGGCTCTTTCATCTTCATCATCATCACCTGGAAGAAATCCCATCAGTTCTCACCCCTACTCGAACACGATAATTATCCTAATTAGCGTCTTTATTATTTAAACAGATTATTTCACCACGCGTTCTATAATAATTATGCTCATTGCAACTTCATCCAGGTTTACTGCTGATACCTCAATTAGGATCTGGGGAAGGACGATCCAAGAATTAGGGAGGAGTAGAAATATCCCTAGTGGTATGAGCGGAAGAAAAAGTGCAAGAAAAAGTTCAAGAAAAAAGTGCAAAAGAACCGCTACTTGTTTTGTCATTTACTGTTCCTAAGACCCCAGTCACACTAGGATCGCTACCACTTTGGAACAAGAACAAAACCGACACAGGTCGCCAACCTCCATGCGACCGGAGCAAACAAAAAACACGGGGGGAAAATTGGTTGGGGACTGCAAGGAAGACAGATTGACGACTGATTGATAATCGGCTGGTGATCAGTTAAAGACTGGTTTGCGACCAATCAACATTTGCTTCCAGATCACACTTGCTATCCGGACCGCACTTTGTCCACACCTCTCTCTATCTCCTCTCTGCTACCCATGCTCCTCCTTGATATTGTCTTAAAAGAGTTTCAGGAGGGGGAGCCCGCCATCATTTCACTTTCTACTCTTACTCTGTCCATGTCTTTGGCTCACCGGCTGGTCACCATAGAGCAAATAGACTCAACTCTCCTCATTTCTCTTTCCTATATGCTACCTTTTTTTTCTCCCAGGCTTACTTCTCTCCCTGATCAAGGGAGTTGTTTGCTTGGGTGGGGGCCCTCTACCTTATCGTTTCTCTCGCTTTGTTCTTGTTGCTGGAACCGCTGGACCCACCTTTACCCGTCCCTTCCTCCTAAACCCTTGCTGCTGTCGACTGGATACGAGTCCTGTGCTACTGCTGGACCGGAGAGATTCAGGGCCTCCCTAACGCTTCGCTGTTTGAATGTTGTAAAGACATCCCCCAGCTTCTACAATCGTCCCACCAGAAGATTAATCTTCAACCAAAGATTGGACCGATATACCGGTGCCTCTCTATATTTCTGCAGTTCTACAGCCAGTAACCGTTGTAAGGTTACAAACACCCAAGAAGTCAAGTCAAGTCTTGCAGATCAATCGCAATTCAAGCATTGACCAATCACCGACTGATCGCAGGGTGGGCACATGTGGTTGCAGCAGTGACAGAATCATGGATCAGTAGTCAATCGATTGCTGATTGATCGCTGATTGATCACCATCCTATGAGAATGATTGGTGACCTCCGTGCAACCACTTTTGTCACAAGCAGGTTTTTGGTGCAACACCTGCAACCTCCTTGCAATCAAATTGGTCGGCAGGCAGGAGTTCGGCGACCACTGAGGATGTTCTAATGACCACATATTGTACAGATAACCAGTATTAATGTCATTCACGAAAGTGTGATGCCAACCGATTATTCACTGCAGGCTTCGAGCGGCGGAAATCCGACGCTGGGGCCAACTACGGCTGCTTTCGACACCAGGCCTAGTCAGTCCTGTAAAATTAGCTCGCTCTCCACAAATTGATATATATATATATGTGCTATATCATATATTATGTGAATATAAATAAAGAATAGTCCGTAATGTGTGTTGGTGCTCCTGTCCAGACACCTCTCGCTTCCCAACACCCCTTATTCTCTGCAGGCCCCTCTGTAACCAGGCACACTCTACTTCCCGCCACCTGGGAACCGACTCCAATGGTCCCTCAGCTCTCAATTCAAATTATACATCGATGCCTTTAAAAGAATGAGGTTTTGTGAAAGTTCCAACAACAACAACAAAATATCTCAGCTCATATACATACGCCATAAGTTCTTTTAGGAGAACAAAGCCAGAGGCAGGATCAGCATTACTAATATGTAATAGGAAACCGTCGGCGCCTTGAACAAATACTTCCCAAAATGCACTGCGTTGGTTGAACGCCGAAAGGACAAGCGCCCGTTGGAGAAGCAACACACACGTGTCTGGACACTGGAGGCGGTGATACTGCTGGTTATGGCGTAGACAGTGAGGAGTGTGGGGAGAGGGGGGGGGGGGAGCTCTGGAGGAGGAGGAGGAGGAGGAGGGAGAGAGGAGGGGGGAGTTGGCGGGCAGCTGAAGAGCCTGAGATAATTAATAGTCTCTCTGTGCACATTTTGGGAAAACACCTGAGGTGAGATCAGTGTAAAGTTGGCCACGTCATAGCGCGTGTGTGTCTTTGTGTTAATGTGTACGTATCTGTGCATCTGTAGCTGTGTGTATGTACGTGTCTGTATGTGTGTATGTGTATGTGTATGTATGCATATGTGTATGTGTGCATGTATGTATGTGTATGTGTATGTGTGACTGTAGGTATGGATAAGTGTGTGTGTGTCTGTGTAGGTATGCATATGTGTATGTGTGTCTGTGTAGGTATGAGTATATGTATGTGGGTGTATGTATGTGGGTGTGTGTATGTGTATGTGTGTATGTGTATGTGTTTATGTATATGTGTGCCTGTGTAAGTATGCGTATGTGGATGTGTGTATGTGTAGGTATGTGTGTATGTGTATACATATGTGTATATGTCTGCATGTGCCTGTCTGTATATATGTGTGTATGTGTCTGCGGATATGTATGTGTGTATGTGTATGTGTTTATGTATATGTGTGTCTGTGTAGGTATGCGCATGTGTATGTGTGTCTGTGTGTCTGTGTAGGTATGTGTATATGTATGTGTATGCGTAGGTGTATATGTCTGCATGTGCCTGTCTGTATATGTGTGTACGTGTCTGCGGATGTGTGTCTGTGAGTGATGATTCGGTGTCGTTTAACGGCGGCTGGTAATGTCGGAGTGACGTCAGAGCTTCCACATTATGACATGTGTTCATATGATGCGAACCCCCCCCCACCTGCCTCCACCCTCAGCTCCACACCCATCCCCAACCCCACCCTTCCCCCCACTGCCCAGGTCCACCCACAGACACCCGGTTCTCCTCTCCTACCCCCTCCCCTCCTCCTTCCCCACTATTCGCCTGACCTTCCCACTCCCCTCCATCTCTCCCACACCCTGTCCTTCCCTCATACCCCACATACCCACTCCTCTTCCCCTCCACCCTCTCACTTCCTTCCCCATACCCTCACCTTCCCCCTGCTCCCCATACTCTCTCCTCTTACCTTATCACCCCTACCCCCCCCCCCCTCCCTTTGCCTTCCCCCGATCCTTCCAGTCGTCTTCCCCTCCCCTTTCCCTTTCCTGCCCACCTTCTCTCTCCCTCTCCCTGATCCTTCGACCCTTCCCCAACCGTTCCCTGTCCCAATCGCCGGATCACCTCTACCACCTCCCCACCCGGGACCCCCAGCCCTCACCCCTACCCCTACCCCCCACCACCCCCACCCCGTCACCCCCTTTACACACGTACCCCTCATCCGTCTCTCTGGCCACATCCGCTAATGACTTGGGCGCGTCCACTAAAAGCAGTAATGATGCGTGTTTAGTTGCGGCGAGCAGCAACCGCTCTGTCCGTACCTGGGCGCGGCGGGCCCGGCGCACCCGGGTTAAATACGCCGGGCATAGCAAGCGCCCTCACCCCGGCCCCTCATCCCAGAGGGTCGGGCTCCTCCTAGCCTGACCACGTGACCAGGCCGGGGATTAGGCTTCTCCTCGACGGGCCTCGGGCCTTCTCCTGGCCCGGCCTCGGGCCTTCTCCTGGCCGCGTCTTGGGCTTCTCTGGCCGGGTGTCGGGCTTCTCCTGGCCGGGTGTCGGGCTTCTCCTGGTCGGGCCTCGGACTTCTCCTGGGTGGGCCTTGCGATTCTCCTGACCGGGCCTTGGGCTTCTCCTGGCCGAGTCCTTGGGCTTCTCCTGGCCGGGCCTTGGGATTTTCCTGGCCGGGCCTTGGGCTCTTCCTGGCTGGGCCTTGGGCTTTTTCTGGCAGGGCATTGGGTTTCTCCTGGCCGGGCCTTAGCTTTCTCCTGGCCGGGCCTTGGGCTTGTCCTGGTCGGGCCTTGGGCTCATCCTGGCAGAGCCTTGGGCTTTTTCTGGCCGGGCCTTGGGCTTTTCCTGGATGGGTCTTGGGCTTTTCCTGGCCGGGTCTTGAACTTATCCTGACTGGGCCTTAGGATTCTCCTGGTCGGGCCTAGTCAAATCTCCTCCTGGCCGGACCTTGGGCCTTCTCCTGGCCCGGGCTTCGACAAGTTTACAAGTTTACAAGTGATATATACATAGTGTGTGTAAGTGCACAGTTTGTAGCAACCCCCCACCCCCTCACACACACAACAAACTCGGGAGTCCGATTTGAAGGAGGGAGGGCGAGTGGGGGGGGGGGGAGGGGAGGCAGACAAAATGGTCAGGTGGTTAGAGCTACACGCTACATCCACATTAGTGCTATCAGTTCCCTAAGTGAGGCTAGCTAGTAACGAGCCGGTGGTTGGTTTTGATGGGGGTGGAGGTGGGAGGTCGTGCAGAGTCAAGTGAGGTGGTGCATGTGAGGAGGGGGGAGGAGTAGGGAGAGCCGAAAGGGTGTGCGCGGATGTACTCCCTTTTTCTCTCCAGCCCCCCCCCCCCCCATCCCCATGTGCTGATCCGCCCACTTGCCCCCTTGCACCCCACCTCTATTTCTCTGACCACTACCCACTGGAAGCCAACTCCCGGCCGCATGGGACTGCCTTCAGCAGTGCCCATTCAGCGCTGCAGATTTGCAGCCTTCAGCACGCCAAGACGACTGAAAACTCCCCAAAAACTAACAACCACATATGTAGGTGGTGGAGTGGTGAAATTAGATTTTTTATTGGGGTCTTAAACCCTGGCAACATCTACAGTCATATCAGGATGGATACCAAATTGTGACAGTGCACAAGAATGGTGGCTTTACAGTGCTGCCACACAGGGAGACCAGACTGTTGGCACCATGACCCAATTTCCGACTCACTCACATTATCCTGACACTGAGCTAACCAGTCCTTGCCCTATGCTATTAATGCCGAATGCCAAGCCAGGAAGTGATAAGTATAAATGTTGTAAGTCACTGGTTTGACTCGACTGGGAATCAAAATTCTGATCTTCCACAATGGAGGCCTGCGCTCTACCGATCCGGCCACCGCGTTTGATTACGCGAACAATGGTTGGTTGGTTGTTGGAGTTTTACGTCCTGGCAACATCTAAGGTCATATAAGGATGGGGCATGGGCAATGAGAGTGGGTGAGGAGTGGTCACGTGAGGCCTCCTGTACCGCTGCACACAAGATCTCCTATATCACCGGATTGTCTGCTATGCCTGGTAATAACCTTACTAGATTGCATTGATGCAAAGCTTGAAGCTATTTCAACGCATGTCCACAGTGGACCGAATGGATTGTGCACATTGTGGGCTGTGCATAGATTGAAAACCATGCCATGACCCTTCTGACACCAAAGTCATTAAAAAGAATAAGTGTTACACTGATTATGTAGCATATAATGCTATATCGGATATGCGTGTGGGATGTATTGGTTTCGGAGTCTGAAGTGTTTGTAAAGCATGTAACATTAACACGGTGCATGTGCATTGTGGGATATATGAGGTTTGCGCTTGCCTTTATGGCTTTTGTCAGCTTTTCATCGATCTGGATTGAGGCCTTGCATGCATGGTATTTTATGTTTGTAGGGCTTTTTTTGCTTAGCCTTTTCAGAGTTTTGCTGGCTTTTTGTAAATGCTTTGTGAGCATCCCAGTTTGTCACCTTGAAATGCTATTTATTGTGTGTGCTACCTATGGAATAACAAATTAGCATGGGTAGCTAGTGTGGTATGTACTGGGGTTATTCCATCAGGGAGCCTCGATAGCCAAATAGCTAGGACAGTTGCCCTGGAATTCCCTAAATGTGGGTTTACCTTCCATTCTATGCAGAGTACGGCACCCCTTCCTTTCAAATAACCTGCATGACACTGGTGCCATGACCAGGATTTCATACAAGCTAGAAGCGACATGGATGGTAAACATATAGATATGTATTGCATGTATGTGTGTAATTGTAATGATTAAATGACTTTCTAACCTAACCCATTTAATAAAATTGAAATTCTAGGTTGATGAGTGTCAGGGAGTCTAGATTATCCAATGGTTAGGACACTAGCCTTCAAAAGGCAGAAGTGTTGGTTCGCGTCGCTCTCAAGGAACAATGTTTCCTTTTATTTGCGACTCCCACATGACAATTGTAATCTACACAATTTAATTTTCTATAATGCTTCTCTATATCCTAATTGATTTCAAAGTCATTGTTTATATATGAGCCTGTCTCAAAAGGTGCTAACTCTTCGGTTTTTTGTCCATTGTAACAATTGACAGAAAACAGCACAGAAATGGTTACACTGAAAACACAAGGACGTTTGCTTCAAATCAATATGTATTCTATTGGGATTATGAAACACCATGTAAAAAACAAATCAGTTTATTCTGAGCAAATGCATCAGCAGATAGTATGTTGATTGTTACAATGGTCAAAGTTTTGTCCCATATTGCTTAGCACCTTTTGACACCGTCTCATATATATTATGGAAAATACCCAAAGATATATTTAACTGGCCAATAATGTCCTTATAGAAATACAAATAGTGATGACTGTATAATTGTGACCCTTCTAAAAACAATGTACGCTGAATGGATTGCCACAAGCAATTCTAGAACAATAATGGATGTTAACCGAGTGGCTTTTATTTATATATTTTTGTTGGTGGGTATCTATAAATCCAAATAACATCTAAGATCATATCAGGATGAGTACGGACTTGTGACAGTACACATTCAGGATGATTTTATAATACTGTCCCATAGGAAGACCTAGGCAGCAGCACCATGAACCAATATCCCTCTCAGTCACATTAACTTGATACTGAGCAAACCAGTCCCTGTCCTATTATATCCTATTTATGCCGAGCGCCAGGCTAGGTAGTGACAAATATCAATTTTGTAGGTCATCGGTTTGACTCGGATTGGATTTCAAAACTACCGGCTTCCACATCGGAAGCCAGCCATCACTCTTACAGATTCAGCCTTCCTGTCCCGTAAGCAGGATTGTCTTTTACTGTTTTAGGTAACCAGCATCATGCTGCCGGTCGCGATGCGACAAAGACTGCTTTCATTACTTGACTGTCGCTCTCCATTTAGCTCTCTGCTGTGAAAGTGATGTCCATGAGTTGGTCTTAATATCTCTGAGCTTCAGGTTTCTCTTGAACCGGAGATGAGGGTGCCCTCTCTTTCTGGAACCAGAAGACAGTTGAGAGTAGAGGATCTGCTTTGGTAGCCTCTCTGATGACATCCTCATGAGGTGTCCAGTCCACTGGAGATTCTTTTTGATCAGAAGATCTTCCATAGAGGGCAGCCCTGTCCATTCGAGTATTTCCTTATTTGTCACTTTGTCCTTCCAGGTTAGCCTCATGATCAAACGCAGATGTTGCATCATGAAGGCATGCAGTTTTATCATCTGTTGTCTGTACATTGTCCAGGCCTCGGCTCTGTATGGGAGGGTGGATTGCACGATAGATCTTTCCTTTCACCCACATGGACACACAGTGGTTGTTCCAGAGTCTCTGGCATAGTCAGCCGAAAGATGCGCTAGCCTTGGCCATCCTCATCTGTATTTCAGCATCAATGCATCCATCACTTGATATAGTGCTTCCGAGGTAGGTGAATTCCGGAACAGAGTTCAGCTTGTTTCCGTCAACCATGATATCTTTGGAACTCTCCTCACATACGCCCTCCCCCCCAAGTGTTATTTATGGATCACTGCACACCAGACACAACAGGGCACTGTAGCCAGACCTAATCATGCCTTGGTTACAAGGATATTGAACCCTCATTGGTGGATAGAAGAATGCATATTAGTGATTGGAAGACTTGATCATGTGATCACCACCATCTTGTTTCCTGAAACTATATATACAATAAATGAAGGAGTCTCACTCTCCTACCTTTCACTCTATATCTACTCTCCTTCTTTGCCTGTAGTGATTTCGTAGTAGCCTATCTACACCACTCAAACTGCCAGCCGTCGACTTTACATTGTGACAGGGCGCACTCATGGCGTCTTTATAGTGCTGCCGGAACGGGGGACCAGGCCAGGACGCTGGAGGAAGGTGCAGCCGAATGGCAGAGGAGATCAAACACAGTGTGACGTCACCATCATGGGCAGAGTGGGAAGAACTGGCAATGGAACGCACTCTGAATTGTTTTGCTGAATCAGCGGTGGGGTTAGTTACACTGCACTTGTTTTGTTCCTCAAAGCAGGTGTGACCCAAGGACTGTCCCTGGATCTGTGTTTTGGGTTAATTAGTTCACTCTTGGGGCTTTTTTTAAGGGTATTTTTTTTCAAAATTGTTGTGGTCCTTTTAGGGTTAATGGCATGCTGTACATACATGGAGAAGCACATACAATTTAATGTAGCTGTTTGTAACTTGACATTCATTATCATTCCGAGAATCATCCTTTAATTAGGCCAGATAAATCTGAGACAATCCGAGTAGAATGGTCAAAAATGGCATAGGTAAGCGCTGTTCCGTCACATTTGATTAATGTCATAATTAGTCGGAAATTACCCATTAAAATAATGGGGTGGTGTTTTGCCTCTCCTCAGTAATAACGCTCCGGGTGTTGTTTCATAGTTCTTAAAGCTGATTTATTCACACAACGGCTTCCCATCGCACACGCCCCCAAGCGGACCAGACGAGAACTAGTACCAGGAAATCAACAGACGCTGCTCTACTGGGCTAGTATTTGTATTGCTGTGTGTATGGTTTGTTGGTTGTTGGGAGTTTTACGTCCTGGCAACATCTAAGGTCATATCATGGTCGTGTGGATGTGTGTATGTGTGTGTATGTGCGTGTATGTGTGGGTGTGTGCGTGTACGTGTCTTGGGGGGGGGGGGGGGGGGGGGAGAGAGTGAGACAAACTGGTAACATGTGAAATCAGGCAGTGAGATCGATGATATTTGTCTCAACTTCAATGTAACTTCAAAACAAGACTAGTGCTGACATTCCATTTGGAAATGATTGGACCGGAGGAAAGGGTTCAGACCCTGATCAGAGAGAAGTACAAGTTAATATTATTACTAATAGTAACTCGAAATGTGTAGCCACACACAAATGGAGGATACAAAACATAGCTGATTAGAATACCGACTTGTGAGAGTAGGCCCTACATGTACTCCTGGCAACTAGAAGACCAAGCCAGCATGACAATTCCCCACTCAGTCACATTATCCTGACACTCAGCTAACCAGTCATTACCTTATCCTATTAATGATTAGAGCCAGGTAAGGTAGTGACAAGTATCAGTTGTCACTTGTGCATATTTTTATTTCCTGAGGGTGATGCAAAATGGTAAATATTGCACCTAGAGCAGATTTCGAACACACAATTATTGTCATTAGCATGCAAACCATTTCATTTCATTTCATTTCAAAAGTAGGAATATAAAAAAAAAATGTAAATGTCTAGGTTTGATTCTAACGTGTATTTCTTTATATTCCTACTTTTTTTTTTCATTGCACCATAACCATAGGATCATATGGACAGTGGAATTAGTGAATTTTCAGGGAAGAATTTTGTATTTAAACTACATTTCTGGAATCGCCTCTACGTGGTTTTGCGCCTGAATTCTTCGTATACAGTGGTATATACTGATCCACTTATTAAGCACATGTTGCAGTATAGAAGGGAACAATAAGCCTATATGGTCAGAGTTTTGACAAGCATGCCAACATTATTTACGATTTTTACATCTGAAATATTTCCAAAAATAGCCATTTAAGATAAAAGTTACTTCCAAGTAAACATGTCTTGCTCCAGAGAAGAGAATTTAGTAGAACCTGTCAAGACTGTAGTCTATGATATAAAGTATTTCAGTATGCACACCAATTTAACTTTAACATTAAAGCCGAATATATGGATATACAATTTATTATACCATAATTACCAAACATAGATGAGACAGGTGAGATTAGATAAGACCAGATGTCAAATTGTTTTAATGTTTCCATTTCGAAGGACATCCTGCAGATTGACAGTCCCATTATACATTTTATGGGTGTAGTAGGCAACAATGTCCCACAATTAATTGCGCAATGAATATTAAGGACTTCTCTGATGAAGCCATTGTCGGGTATATATATATATATATATATATATATATATATATGTATATATATATAGTCCCCTCTGTCGACTTCTCTGATGAAGCCATTGTAGGGTATCTATATATATATATTTATATAATATATAGTCCCCTATGTCGACTTGATATGCCGGACCCTGCTTAGTCTTCTAAGTCTTCCTTGTGTCTGTATCGCTATAGTAAAGTCTGGATTTGCCATACAATAAAAACACCGCCACATGATGTGTATCACAATGAAGCCTGAATGCTCCTTGCTTTGTCTTGCTTAACGCCGAGGTACTCAGCTCAAATGATTCAACAATGCAGTTTATGTACATTTCATATCGATGAGGATAGAGGGTATGTTGGTCGGTTGGTTCTTGGGCTTTTACGTCCTGGCAAGATCTAGGGTCATAGCAGGACGGGTACCGACTTGTGACAGTGTGCTGTATATTTGTTTGTTGTTGTTTTACGTCCTAGCAACATCTAAGGTCATATCAGGATGGGGACCGAGTTGTGACAGTGCGCACTCATGGTGACTTTATAGTGCTGTCCCACTGGGAAACCAGGCCACCGGCACCATGACCTGGTATCCCACTCAGTCACATAATCCTGACACTGAGCACACCAGCCCTTGCCCTGTCCTAATAATGCCAAGCACATGGCTAGTAAGCAACAAGTATGAATTGTTAAGTCATTGGTTTGACTCGACCAGGGTTCGAACGCGTGAGTTTGAATCCCACTATCTACCAAAACCGGAGACGGGCGCTCAACCGGTTCAGCCATCCCATCTGGTTTGGGTGGAGGGAATTATAGAACGCGAGTGGTATGACCTTACTGACACAAACTCGTCATAAATGTGAGGATACCCCAACCTTCATTCGTGTGTTATATATGATGTGAGAGAGAGGAGATACTGCCCAAGCTGTTCCATAATTCACAATTGGCAAGGTGTTTTATTGTTACAGAGTGAATTAATTCACAAGCCCTCCCTTCTTCCCTTCCCAAATTCGTACTTCATGATGTTGATAATTTTCAGAAGATGTCCACAAGTTAGATAACATCACATTTCCTTTGCTGACTATCTACTGCTTACCTCCATGCCATGCTTAGATAAATAAATAAATAATAAATCAAACATTTATATAGCGCCCGATCCAGCAAGCCGTTCTCAGGTGCTTTATATAACACACAAATATACAGGAAAAGAAATTTCACCTAGTTAAAAGCAGATTTAAACAAATGTGTCTTAAGACCATTTTTAAAAGCACCAACAGATTTACAATCTGTGATATATCCTGGCAAAGCATTCCACAGTCTCAGGGCAGCAATACTAAAAGCATGATCCGCACAGCCTTTGAGTCTGCTCCGAGGAACTGCTAACTGGCTGGAGACTGTGGAATGCAGTGTTCGAACATTTGTTCTCTCCTGGAGCATATCTCTCATATACTCTGGAGACTGATCAAGCAAGGCACGATATACAAGAAGCAGCACCATGATAATTTCACCTCGAAGACTGCGTCTGAAATGTACAGATTTTTCAACTTGCTTCCTGGTACCAATTACATTGGATATGTCGGATTAAATCTAGGCAGATTTGTTTAGCTTTGAAAATATTATCATGTTATATCACGATTCAATTGGATTATGCAATTTTAAGACGAATATGGAAAATGGTGTGGATGATAATCAGTCTAAACAGTTAAGTGCCGTAAAGAAATGACACATGCGTGGAGATCGGTCAGGTGGTGTGGTGGTATGGTGGTGTGGTGGTGTGGTGGTATGGTGGTGTGGTGGTGTGGTGGTGTGGTGGTGTGGTGGTGTGGTGGTGTGGTGGTGTGGTGGTGTGGTGGTGAGGTGGTGGTAGTGGTGTGGTGGTGCGGTGATGGTGCGGTGGTGGTGGTGGTGTTAGAGGTTAATGAAGATGCATTATGGCAACATCTCTTCATGTTCATTCTAAAGACATTACTGCTGAAGGTTGAGAAGATGGGCTCATTGATTGGTTGGTTGTTGGAGTTTTACATCCTACCAACATCTGAGGTCATGTCAGGGCAGGTAACCGACATGTGACAGTGTTCACTCATGATGACTTTATAATGCTGCCCCACTGTGAAATCAGACGGCCAGCACCATGATCCGATATGCCACTCAGTGACATTATCCTGACACTGAGCTAACCGGTCCTTTCCCTATCCCATTAATGCCAAGCGCCAAACTAGGAAGTGACAAGTATCAACTTTGTAAGTAATTGGTTTGACTCAACCGGGAATTTAACTCCTGATCTCCCACATGGGAGGCCAGCGCTTTACCGACTCGGCCACCACGTCCGGCGCTGGCCCCATTGTGTAGCTGTAATTTAGCGACATCCGGAGGTATTGTCCATTGTGCTTAGTGTAGCGATAACAAGGCGCCGAGTCAATGTAGCCATAATGAGGCTGGAGTCAGTGGGGCGACAATGATACTGTAATGACTACAGCGATATAGAGACTCTAATTAGGATAGCAATTTTGGGACAGTAAGCCCTGTGCTGGTCCTGACACTGCATTCAATGTAGTGAGAACGATGTGCTGAATAGCACTAGATACAGTTATTGCGATTTTCACTAGGGAAACTGGAGTCATTCTAGGAACATTGTGAGATGTGGGAGAATGCAGATCGGTATGTTCTGTAGGGGGGTTTGTTTGTTGTGTTAGCTCCTAGCAACATCTAAGGTCATATCAGGGTGGGGACTGACTTTTTACAGTGCGCACCCATGGCAACTTTATAGTGTTATCCCATTGGGGTACCAGGCACACAGCACCATGACCTGATAATCCACAGAGTCATATTATCCTGATACTGCACAAACCAGTCCTTGTCATGTCATATTAATACTGATTGTCAGGCTAGGTAGCGACAAGCATCAATATTGTTATTCTTTATAACATGTGTTCATTGCTTACAGGTTATATGACACAGATCCATATTATAATGATTTATAATGCATGGCTTACTAGTAAGCACACATTTCATAACAATCCTGCAACTCTAGCAGTTTAGTCAGCATATTGAAGCAGTAGTCGGTACAATGATACTGATACTCTCATGGTATTGGAATTCTAGGTAGCATTGTAATATTTTATGATAGTTCTTTAGCCATTTTGAGATTGCAATCACTGTTGTGTTGCATTTTTTTTTTTGTTCAAGTGTTTTTATTCCTCTGAATAACATGTTGTCAGTGCTAATGCACTGGTCTTCCAGCCCTAATTACACAGTAAACAAATCTACACAATATACAGATAGACAATTACAGGTAACTAAGCAAAACATCGGTACATGAATGATAGGTAAAGAACAAGATAAGCGAAAAGAAACATATGCGGGGAGGTAGCTATGTTAAACTAGTATGGTAGGCGTTAGTAGGGGGTGGGGCATAACTGATTATCTTTCTATTAGTAACATACTCTTTGAAAGGGTGATGGGGGATGTAGGGTGGGCCTTTGTGATAGAACTTGTGTTCATGGTAATCTCAGGTGGGGCCTATTGAGTTAGTAAGTAGGTTAATATTGAATAATCATGTACCTCAGTAGGATCCAACTAGAATCATTTCCAGGCTCATTCCATTGTAGGTGGGTTTTTTGGTCAAGTTGGCCGCTACTGGTTGAGTTTACAGTGTTTGTTTGTGGGGGGGGGGGAAGCGGGGAGGACAGGGAAAGGAATGGCAACACCGACCCAGTGTATCATTGATCTGCTTTGGCCTAGGCTGGTTGATTTAAATGTGCATGGAGGTTTATCTTGAAAGTTTTGTAACAATCACTGTTCCTGACACATGCTGGTAGTTGGTTCCAGAGTGCTCCCCCCAGAACAACCGGTGACTTTTTCATTTTACTAGTTTTAACATGCGGCACTTCCAGTAGGGTGGCTTGTGCTGCACGTGTGGCTTGTGTAGGTGTGTCTATGTAATATGGGTCTTTCGCGAGGTGGTACATTAGTTGTGTTGTAAATAACAAGTGTAGTGATATTAAGACAGCATTCATTGTACCAACATTGAAGCTGTTATTTATTTTCTTACTAAAATGTAGTTTATGTGAATAATGCCTTTTGTCAGTGCCAGAGGACTGGTCTTCCGGCCATTCAGTACAATTTGTTGGTACATAAATGAAACTATGAGTTGCAATAATAACCTGTTGCAATAATCCTGTTTCATAATAATAAAGTATTATACATAATATAAATGAACTATTAGTTGTAATAGTAAGTGGATACAATTCCAGTTCAATAAAAGTATTTTGCATTTGGTGAATATGCATCACATGGTATTGCATGATTCTAGAATTTACTTTAAACATTTCTTTCTGCCTTTGTTTTTCTCTTTTCTTTTTTCAAAAACAAATAACATATTAGTGTATTGTTCTGATAGTGACAGTGAGTGATAACATTTGATATGAAGAGTGTCTTTAGTATGTGGAGCTCCATTGCGACTAGAATGATCAATTTAGTGCTGTGCTACTGACAGTTAGTGACAGTAAATGTAGTGACATATTTAGTGATATTGACATTGTAATAAATGGAGGCTTCTGATATTGACAGCTACAGTGTGACAGTAAGGGACAGCATGTGACAACATGTGACAGCAAGTGTTGCGACATTGATACCTTTAGCGATGTCGAGGGGGGGGATGAACTTGGGAAACATTGAGCGTAAAGTGGAAATCTAACCCATGTCTGTTGCATTATGGGCCAGTGTGCTAACCATTACACCACCTACGCTCCCTGATGTCACCACGGTGGCCATGTCTACCTGTCTATGTGCCTCTTTGCCTGAGAGTTCAGTGCAGATAAATACCCTCATCATTGACATTGTATGTCTTTTTAATGGGCCTTTAATGCTTACAATTACATGCATACATGCAATAATGCCCTTACATATACATACACAGGGTAGCTTCAACAACCATACAGCAGTAGATTGTACAGGATCCTGGTCATGGGACCATTGTTGTCGAGGTGATGAAAATAGGAAATACTGTGCCTAGACCAGGAATCGAACCCACACCTCTTGCATTCCGGGCCAGTGTGTTAACCATTACACCACGTTGGGTCCATGATGTCACTACCCCACCATCACCTATTTGTCTATGCAGCTCTTTGCCTGAGAGGTCAGTGCGGACTATTACAGCGATATTAAAGTTGTAATCAATATAGGATTTCCAATATTGACTTGGGTCGTTGTTTGAGCTTTACGTCCTGGCAACATCTCGGGTCATATCAGGACGGATTCTGCTATTGACAGTAAGGGACAACAAGTGACAGTAAGCGTCATGATATCAAAGCAGCAGTATTTGTGAAAACATCGATACTGTCACCAATGCCGTGTTGTGACAGTGGCATTAAGGGACAGCTAATGACAGCAACTGTTGTGACGCGGAGGCAATAGTCAGTGAGACAGTTGTCTCCACTCCACAGTCGCCAGATGACAGTAATAGAATCCGTGGATGCTGTCCCGAGGGAAGTTATTAAATGTGCAGTATAAATCGTGTTTATTATTAGAACACTTTGTTGACTATTAGAAGATGTTGTGATACAAGAAAATATTAAGAATAATAATCGGGGATGTTACATGCTATTGCATTGTTTAGAGTCTCAAGGGGGGGGGGGGTTGCTGCTTACCGAAAAGAGTAGGCTATGTGATGGCAGCGGGTTTCCTTCCACCAAAAGGACTATGTCAGAATGACCAGATCTCATCTGGCAAAATGAATAATGGCTGACCACGGCCAGAATGGATGAATGACCAAGTCAAGCAGAAGATCAGCTTGAAACAACAGGTATACACAGTGAAGAGACATTCGGGCACAGAAAGTGACATAAATATTGCACCATCCGATCTGAACAAAAAATTATACAATCTTAATGCATCTAAGGCAGCAGATCCTGACGGAATATACCCGCGCATATTGAAGGAGCGACACAACAAGCTTGTTGAACCACTTAGACACATTTTCAAAAAATCACTAAACCAAAGAAAACTTCCTCACCCATGGAAGGATGGACATGTGGCTCCCATCTTCAAAAAGGGTAACAGAAGTGATCGAGGAAACTATAGGCCAATCAGTCTAACATCTGTAGTGTGTAGGTTGCTGGAATCAATAATAAGAGATTATATCATGGCTCATCTTGTTGAAAACAACCTCCTATCAACAGAGCAGCATGGCTTTGTGCAAGGAAGATCTTGTATGACCCAGCTATTGGCATGTATGGATGAGTGGACCCACGTTATTGATGACTTTGGAGATCTGGATGCTATTTATCTAGATTTCCAAAAAGCATTCAACACTCTTCCACACCAGCGACTGCTAAAATAAACTGCATGGCTATGGCATAAGAGGAGATGTCCTACACTGAATAAAGGATTTTCTGAGCCACAGAAGACAGCGAGTCATTGTAAATGGCAAACCATCAGAATGGTGCTCGGTAAAAAGCGGAATACCTCAGGGCAGCATGCTTTGGCCAGTCTTATTTGTGATATATATCAATGACTTACCAGAGGTTGTACATTCTATGGTCCAAATTCTATGGTTTGCTGACGATACCAAAGTATTCCGCCGTATGAAGAAAGGTAGTGACTCATGGGACTTGCATAAGGACCTCAACAACATGCCGAAGTGGTCAAGTGATTGGCAGCTGAAGTTTAATGCTTCAAAATGCAAATTGATGCGTTTAGGGGGCAAAAAGAGCAAGCACATCTATGTAATGAACAATGGTGTGAATAATGTTCTGCTCTCCAAAACAATGATAGAAAAGGACTTGGGTGTCAAGGTGGACAACAAACTGACATTCAGTGACCATATCCAGGAAGCCGCCAACAGAGCTAATGGAATACTGGCCATCATTTGAAGATCGTACACATATCTAGACGAGGATGTTGTGTGCAGACTGTACACATCCCTTGCACGTCCACTTTTGGAATATGGAAATGTTGTGTGGTCACCACTCTGCAGGAAGGATGCTGAGTCAATTGAGAGGATCCAAAGAAGGGCAACGAAGCTTGTACATGGATTCGATAAAATACCCTATGAACAAAGTATGCGTCATTTGAAGATCCCAAGCATGTACTACAGACGGGCCTGGGGGGATATGATTGAAGGATTCAAATATCTCCATGGTATCTACAAGACAGGCAGCCCCCTTATCAGAGACTCCAACACCAGGACCAGAGGGCACTCCCTGAAGCTGAGGAAGCGGTACTCCAGACTGGACCTGCGACACAATCTTTTCGGCTTTAGGGTGGTTGACCTGTGGAATGATCTGCCGGAGAGTGTCGTAGCAGCAGCGTCGGTGAACTGTTTCAAGTCCCGACTGGATGCATACTGGTCAAGCATTAAATATATCTTGGAGCCAGTGACAGTTGCTACGATCCACCACCTCTGAAGAACTGTCTCCATTTCTATTAATTAAGAGCAGCTAACAGATCCAAGGCCTATTATAGCTGTATCCTATTAATTGATATGTGTGACGTCCAATAGCCGATGATAAAAATCAATGAGCTCTAGAGGCGTCGTTAAATAAAACAAACTTCAATGGGGGGGGGGGGGGGGGGGAGGGGGGGAGGGGGGCGGGAGGGGGGGGGGGGGCGGGGTGCCTGCAGTTCGAGTCAATGATTCAAGTGATGCTGACTAAGGCACTATGGAGACTATTACAGCATAAACATATTTACTTTGAAGTGATAGTAGGATTTACATTACTTTCCGAGGCTGCAATTACCTTACCCTACGTCACTGAGGCTTTGATTAAGGCTGAACGGTAGTACTAGCCACAACTTGACCAAACAACCCATCAGGCCACGGTTGAGCATTACATCAACTCATAGGGAATAACGTGTTTCAAGCTCTAAATAGTATTCCTAATTACATTTGATTGCAATACTTGTTATCTTGTTTTGGTCATGTAACACACCCTTTAAGCTTAAGGGGAGGATATGGACTAGGTTACTTTTACAATTTAAAATCCGAAGTTATTGTTCCGGTTTAATGTGAGTAATCCCTGTTCTGGGTGAATTTTAATCTGATCTTGTTAAAGATCCATTATATTGTTGCCAAAGCACTAACTTCTACTACAGTTACTCCTAGCAGAGATAACCTGTTTATCTACTACCATATACAGCACTAAAATCAAAATCAATATCACCAGACAGGAACGATCGGGCGCGGCGGATGAATCGGGAAGAGCACATGCTTCCTGTGCGGAAGGTTGTGCGGTCAATTCCCGGCCGATTCAAAGCTATGACATGCAACTTTGATACTTGTCACTACCTAGCCTGGCGCTTAGCATTACTAGGATAGAACTAGTACTGGTTTACACTGCATCAGGATATGACTGGATGGGAGGGGGCTGCTTAATAAAGTTGCCATGAGTGTGCACTGTCACAAATTGGTACCTGTTCTGATATGGCCTTATATGTTGCCAGGTATTAAACCCCAACAAGCAAATAAATCAATCACACGTAAATAGGCTAGACAACTAACAATGTGTAAGATGAATGAATGAATACATGCTTAACGGCATATCAGCAAACAAAGGGCTATAGAATGCGTGTAAGATGAAAGCGCAGGTACAACCAGCTGTGGGGAAGGTGGCGCCATCTGGTTCCCTGGAAAATATCTCCAACTGCATGTACTACTTACAATGACAGGTCACATGGCGCTGTCGCGGTAATACTAATATAACCTAGGTGCAATCACCCTTCCCTTCGCTGTGTGACATCACAGAGCTACTAACAATAGTGTCGTTAGGGAGAGGAAAATAGGAAATATTGCGGACAAGACAGACTAATAGTCTTCGTAGTGCACCCATGCGGCGGCAGCAGACAACAAAGACACTATATTCATAGTCGAACCCACACCTCTTACATTCTACGCTAAATGTGCTAACCATTATACCACCTAAGCTCCCTGATGTCATCATCCTCTCAACACCGACCAGTCTATCTGACTCCTTTCCTGAGAGGTCAGTGCAGACTACTATATTTGGGCCCCAGGAACTTTAAGCCTTTTAAATGGTTTATGTTCATAAGTAATTTAATACTTACAATTACACACATACAGGTAAATGCCCTTACAGATGTATATACAGGATAGGTTCACCAACCATACAGTGCAAAACTTGTATGGGATCCAGGTCACCGCAAGCAGTTGAAAAAGGTTGCTGATAGCCGTCTCAACAACTCTTCTTATTCAACATGCAGAATGGCTGGTGTGCTTGCCCAGCAGTCCTGTGGTAACAAGTAGTTGTCACACAGTTACAGTAAACATATATATCTAGATGCTCCCACTCCATTTGCATCCGTTCTGGTGCATTGAGGGAACATTTCTATAATAAGTAACAGTATCTTTATATCTGGACATCATATCACAATGACGATCACAATCACGGTCACTGCACATCATACCATTTACAAAAAGCGTTCTTATGTCACACAGTGAGTGGGCACCCATTGCTTCGCTATTACCAAAGACCATATAATACTAAGACAGCTCACTCAGCTTGTACTGTGTAATCAAAATGATCAAACCCACCACTTGGTGCCCTGGCTGTTCTCTTGGTTAAACAGTTGCTATATTATATGTATAAATGTATATATGAATGTGAAAGGTGTGTGATGATGGCAATGATGGTGATGATGCTGATGATGATGTACATTTGTTCATACCAATTTCATATTGATGTGTATTCATACTTACCTATCTCATGTATAATATAATTGTATGTGTTTACATGTGAAAGAGTAGCCAGCAGCCGGGCTGATCAAACCCACCACAAGGTGGCACTGCAAAATTTACATTACCATAGGAGAGATAGGGAGTGAGCCATCTTAGTATTATAGGGTCTTTACTATTACATAACAATGGGTCCAACTCTGTCGCCTGAGATATTGATATTTTTCTCAACTCATCTACAATGACTGGAAGGCCTTATATTTTTACACAGTGTCGTTGTGTGTGTATGTGCGTTTGTGTGTGTGTGTGGGTGGGGGGGCTTATGAAATGGGACATATTGTGCCTAGAGTAGGAATCGAACTCGCACCTCTTGCATTCCGGGATAGTGTGCTGACGATTCCACCATGTTGTTTCCATCATCTCCACGCCTACTAGTGCATGTGGCTCCTTGTCTGAGAGGTCAGTGCAGATTTGACCTTGGTACTACGCCTCTGGCTACTCATAGCCCAGGGAGAAGGAAGCACATCCGGGTCCAGCAATTAGCATAATCTACTCACAACGGGAGGACATTTGTTGAGCAGCTCCGGCAGATTTTCTACATAACTACTAAACCAAACAGGTTAGTATCGTTTTTGAAAGGATACATTGGTTTAGTTCATGTTAGCATTCATATACATCAAGTTTTTAAAACTGCATATTAACTGATTATAGTGCAGATTAATAATCCTATTCATAGTCAAATGCTGCTTGGCAGTCCAATCCCAACCTACTAGACTCAACCTGAAAGAGCCCATTTTATTGTATGTTTTCCTCCCTCAATAAAGATACATTGGATATGCCTGTAAGGAATACATGGTAGAATCATGTGACCAGATCGTTAATGGGACATTCAACAGAGAACTAGAGACATTTCAATCTAGTTGGTCGATTACAGGGTGATAACAATTTTCAGGGCCATGACATTGGGGCGGCCAGACGACCAGTTTATTGACTCAGAGCCCAAAAGGAGGCCAGCAAACCTCTAGGGTCGCATCAAGAGCGCAAGTCCAGAGCTGAGCTGAGGGGTGGGGAGGGGGGTTGTGTGTAGGGGGGGGGGAGGGGGGGAGGAGGGGGGTGTGGTTAGTAAAGGTTGGGATAGGTGGGGTGGGCTTGGACGGTATGGGAGTGGGTAAAGATTCACCCCAAACGGCAACCCTCCACCACCCTCAACAACCATTAAAGTGCCCATTGACCTCTGACCCGTACCCTAACGAATTCGAGGGCACGGTGCCTGATTTTGGCAGGAGGGGGGTGGGGTAGGGAGATAGGGATGGAAGGAAGGGGAGGGAAGGAGGGGGGAGCATCGGAGGGAGGGTTGAGGGACGGAAGGTTGAGGGAGGGCGGGAGGAAGGGAGGGAGGGAGGAAGAAAGGCGAAGAGGAGGGCGAAAGAGAAGGAGTGGAGAGGATAGTGGATGGGGGGTTTCTGGAACAAGCCCCCAGCTCCATCTTCCCCCCCCCCTCCCCCGTCCCCCTCCCCCAACTCCTCCCCCTCCCTCTCTCCGCACATCGCCCCAACTTCCCAATCCGCCCACAGGAGAGTGCCCTGACATGCAAATACTCGCCTCCCGGCGACGTTGCCCGACCCTAATCTGATGCCCCTCCCACAAACCCCAACTCCCCTCCTCTGCCACATCGGGGTTATCATAATCAACGCGACCCCTGGGCGGCAAAGGGTGACCCCGTACTACCCGGCCGTGCGCCGCTGCACCTCCCCCCCGCACCGTCTCATTCAATTATCACCGGGACCTTATCGACAGCGTGCATCTCTTAGCAAACAGTGTGGGACAAAGGGACGGAGGAGTGGAGCGGGTCGCCGGGGGGTTGTCACGGAGCGGTACAGGAAGCGGGACGGGGCAGGGTTGGACGGCAGGGCGGGGCAGCGGGTGGGGTCGGCACCGTGATGCTGCGGGAGGAGACGGTAGTTAAATGGAGCGGAGAGGAAGGGGAAGGGGAAGGGGGGGGGGAGGGGGAGGGAGGGGAGGGGAGGGGGAGGGGGACAACTGCGGACGCTACGTAAAGTTGTATCAGTCATGTTAATATCTCTTTAAACATACCTCGACAGTCATTAAAAAAAGATAATAATAGGTGGGTGGCGATTCCCGAAGGTTGATCTTGGATTTGTTTCCAGATGAAGTGCCGAAACCTTTATTTAGGGAGATGGTGAGTCATGATGGTTAAATGTCGTGTTGGCAGTAAGGTCCAAATTCACAGTAAAAGGCTAGTGGTATATATTGCATGCCTTCACCACTAATATCCCCAGACTTAGCCATTTCTACTCAAAGTTACTTCCAATTAATGTATAAAGTTACGTAGATTATAGCAATCAACCAAATGTAGTTACCTATAAAAGGCAGACACTTAAAAGCATCGGATTATGTACATGAAGCAAAAGTCATTGCTATTAAATCATTTCTGAATACTTCATTAAATTTATTGACGATGATAATAATAATAATGATACTAATAATGATAATAATAATAATAATAATAATAATAATAAAGGGGGAAAAGAATAAATCCGTCACTCAGAAAACCATGTTGGTGAACATTCTAGCGTGAATCGAGTTTCACATCAGCGACTTGGGAGAAGAGTGACGTCAGAGCAGGTGAAGTCAGAGGAGTGCATTCAAATATTAGAACCCATGGTCTACATTATGTAGTCGTCACGCCATGACGAAATCACCACTCGGGGCGCTGGGGGTCGCCTTACAACGTTAGGCGGGCCGCTATTGGCATCTGCCTGCTTGCATGCACCGCTGCCTATTATGGGACACGTTATACACATGTGACCACACCACCGGGCACATCCGGGCCGGTGTCGCAGTTTAGATTCTCAGTGGGTTTAGAGTCTACGGTAGGGGTTCTGCGCATGCGTCAAAATCTAACGACTTTTCAGCGTATTTGATGAATCAACTCGGGTAACCCTAGTGACTTTTTGATGCACAAATGTGATGTAATCGGTCCTAGCCAACCCCAGCCAAGAGGTGGGTTAAATCTTTTGCACATGGCACATGTTTTTGTTAACTCCACTCGCCATGTTCTATTCGAATTTTTAGGAACTCGGGTGACCCGAGTGATCCGGGTCGTGTTAATCAAATATGCACATGTGCAGAACCCCAACCGTAGAGTCTAAGCCCACTGAGAATCTAAACCGCAACACCGGGTCCGCCGGGCTGGGTCCACCAGTGTTGCGGTTTAGATAATCCGTGGGTTTACATTCAACGCTGTAGGTTCTGTACATCCGCCGTCGTGCTGGGCATGCGCCAAAATCGACCAATGCTTTCAAACTGCTGAATGTCGCGGTTTAGATTCTCCATGGATTTAGATTCTCATTGGAAAACACCATTATTTGCTCCTACCCACCCACCATACGAATAGACACCGATCTATTCATACTAGGCCCCTAATATCATTTTATAACGATTTCTGTACAGATTTTCTGTTTTTAGTGCAGTTGTATAGTTATGATGTCATGCATAAAAATTGTTTCATGCAATAAATTTGATTAAATAATTGTTGTTATTAAATAATCATACGCTACATCCACACTTGAGGCTGGCAACTCAACTAATTTTTGTTATTCTGACAAGATGGTAACTTCAGCTATCTTCCATCACATTACTAATTTCCTTTTACTATTATTTATACAATTTGGTTTTCATATCTCGGGAGGGGGAGGGGATTATTTTAATAATTCTTGTTGTATCTCTCAGGGAGGGGGGTACTTTTATTTATCTTAACTTGGCTTGGTTTTGTGTGTGTGTGGGGGGGGGGGGTGTATTTCTTACCTCTATTCACACAGCGGCTGGGTTGGTTTTGGGTGGGGGGCTTTTAAATTCTTTTAATTATTGTTTCATATATCTCGGGGACGGGGGCCACTTCTTTCTTCTTTTTTTATTATCTCATGTGGGGGAGGGGATTCTTTTAATAATTCCTTTTGTATCTCTGAGGGCGGGGGGGTACTTTTACTTATCTTTGTTTGCATGGGGTGGGTTATTTTAATCATTCTTTTTGTATCTCTGCTATTTCCTACCGCAGGAGGGGGGGGGGATTATTTAATTATTTTAATTATTGTTTCATATATCTTGGGGAGGGGGTACTTTAAAAGAAAACATTATTTGTACTATCTCGGGAACACAATTCAGCACACTCAGACAAACAAGACACACTGGAGAATTTATATTTCATATCTTTTTAATAAGACCGAACAAATGCTAAATAGTTCACATATTCATAACAGTGTGCAAAGAATCAAAATATATTTGCATCCTAAAATGTCAATAAGTGTAATTGTTTGCATGTAAACAGCATCTTTAAGACCCATAGTACATAGACACACCTTCGCAAGCCACATGCCTGGAAATGATTCTAGTTGGATCCTGAGGTACATGATTAATCAAGATCATGATTGATCACTAAAACAAAATGTAAAGCAAATTGTATCACATAAATAAAATCAGTATTTCTATTTCACTGTCTCTGTAAGTAAAGCAAGTCGTACCACATGAATACATACTATGTCAATGAATTAAATTACTATTTCCATGTCATTGTCTCTGTATGTATGTAAAGCAAACCGTATCCCATGAATACATAATATGTTAATAAATAAAATTGACATAATAACAATCTCAGAATTTGGCTTATATATATGAGGTATTACTTTGCTATTAATTTTCTTCCACCTTTGAACTGCGGGAGTTTCCTACAATCAGGACAATAACATTTCTTCGTCTTTGGGGATCTCCTTATTTTAACGCACTCAAAGTGAAACCACTTGATATCACACATATCGTTGTCACATCCCACCATATCGCCTGACTCAACCTGCTCACAATAACAGAAAACTGCATTATCAGCAGAACTGTCCTTGGGAGTCACAGCAGGTTTCAAAGTGCTGCAGAGAGATGATGATAATTTACTGTTTGGCAGATTATAAAAATATTGTAATGGCCCATGGCCCTCCGACTCTCACTCGCATGCTCACACACTGAAGTTTGTTGGTCCATTAGTTGTTTAAGCAGGGGAAATTTCAGTCATAGACGACTGGTATTCCTCATTCCACTGCTGGTCGATAGAAAGCCCAAGCCTACACTTTTACCGACCCAAGGGATTTTTAACCTCCCACACCAGATAGACATGGTATGAGAGCAACCGGCCTTTGATGACGCTGTAAGTTATACACAGGGGTGGAAATCCACATTGGCAGAGGTGGGGGCACGGGGAATCGAACCGCCGACCCTCAGATTAGGAGTCTGACCTAGAAAAAGTCAGACACTCTAACCACTCCGCCACAGAGAACAGCACTGCTCTCCGCGGTGTCAGTAGTTGTCTGACCCGCCCCCTGACTAGCCAGATCCCACATCGACTCTATAGGTGTGTGTGTGGGAGGGGGGGGGGGTCAGCCACACGCAGTAGAGGGCAGCCCAGTCAGGGTCTGCCCGGTGGCTACCCTTGCCGCCACCTAGCGCAGTGTAATAGTACTGTGCTGGTGTATGGCGTAGTCTCCGCTGCTACCGCGTGGTAGTAGAGTTCATGTACAGACTACTACAATATCTAGCTACCAGTTTGGGAAGAATGGCAGTGTGAAAAATATGCAATGATTTGGCACAAATCTCTTCCCAAAAGGCATTGTCTAGGATTATTAGTTCAATTTGGATGTCAAGTTCTGTCCGCACTACAAAATAACAAAACTCCTTTTTGAAAACACAAAGTTGGGTCTGACGTCAGTGCATACCCTCAATAGTAAGATTGGTATCATTGGAAAGGGAATCAAATTGTCTATCTAACCATACCGAAATCTTATTATGTTTAAAATATCTTTTAATTCAGTACATGGGTTGTTGATGGGCTGCAGATTAGGGGCCTGGGTTGTCAACTTCTCATGTCGCTGGCAGATGTGGCATGAATTCACATAGTTGACAACATCTTCTCTTATCCCATGCCATCGGTAGTGGGTCGATATCTTGCTCAATGTACTGTTGATGCCACTATGCCTGCCTAGTGAACTTGAATGACATAGCTGAAATACTTCTCAGAATTCGGTCAAAGATGTTAGGACCTTCTTCTTAACATCCTTCCTTGAAACAACATAGAGTATATTGTCAAGCAATATGTAATTTTATTTATACTAAGATTTAAGACTTACATATTCTAGTTATTATATGATTTATTTACAATATTATTTTTCTATATGCTCAAAGTCATTTTCAGTCTTTTAAAGAGATTTAATATTTTCAGTATTGTTCAATAACTTTTCACATAAACCCGCATTCACGTGCAAGACACATTAGCACTACAGATTCATGCAGGCCATTATCATATACTGCAATCAATTACCATATATTATTTGACATAGGTTTGCTTGTTTGTTGGAGGAACATCTAAGGTCATATCAGGATGGGTACCGACTTGTGACATTGCGCACTCATGGTGACTTTATAGTGCTGGCCCACTGGAAGAATAGGGCGCCAGCACCATGACCTGATATCCCACTCAGTCACATTATCCTGACACTGAGCCAACCAGTCCTTGCCCTATCCTAATAATGCTGAGCGCCTGGCTAGGAAGTGACAAGTATCAATTTTTAAGTCTTCGGTTTGACTCGACCAGGGTTCGAACCCACGACCCCACGATCTACCAACACGGGAGCCGGACGTTTTATCTCATTCGGCCATCCCGTCCGTTCTATTTGACATAGGATACACCTTTACAAGCACTACAAATGGTACAGAGATGCATTTTGGTCATGTGACCCATCTGACAAATAAACCACATCACTTTTCACTGCTCAAGACTTGCAGAAAGAGTTTGTATATTGGTCGTTTCATGGTAAATGGTGCCAATGTACTTTCCAGTATGTAATGGTCAAAAAGAATCATGGAAAGATTGGAGGAGGTATTTTCTGTATATAAAACTGGTATTCTTACACTTTTGGAGAGATAGATATGAAAACATTAAGGCCTAATGTGACAGTAAAATAAAACCCAACATTTTCATTCCAAAAATATTGTGTTTTAAAGGCATGAATTTGTGACATGGGAGAATTTGGACTTTTCTACAGAATATTACCTGTTAGTCAATGAAATAATAAAAGAAGACTCTTACTTGAAATAGATATTCATCTTGCATGCACATTGTTTTTTTATATCTAATATTCCAGGGTGATTAAACTGGTTCTGGACATAACTGTCATGTCCCCTGCTTGTCCTAGGCTTGTTAAATTAGGAAATATGTTATCCTTGCAATAGCAGAGCTTCAGTAAAAAAAACAGTTTCTATTGTTGCATGGGTAAGGCTATTTTCTAGTACCATAGCTAGTAATGTCATTTCTGTACAAAGGTTTATGGCAAAAAATTGAAGTTTAAGTACCATATTATTTGTGGTGTCCCCTTCTATTGTGTTACATCTACAACTCAAAATTGGGAAAAATATAATCATCCTATGCAGATTAATGGTAACCTCAACTATCATTTCCTTCACATGACATATATGGACAAGAGTTGGCTACTAAGTGAAAAAATTAGGAAAATACACAATATTCATTTTTGACCCGATGTCACACTTTGTCTTTGGCCTCCTTTACCATGAAACGATCACTGCAGAAAACATCTATTATCTAGAAAATCGCAGCAGATACAATAAAATCGCCTGGCACACAAAGAGGCAATATGTTTATCAATCTGATATGGCTACTGTATTTCATTATGATAAACATTAGATGGTTAGTACATACTGTCTGCATCCCAGTAGTGTGTCGACAGTTGGCTTTTTAGTTTTCTGACCTCATTGCTTGCTCCTATTGGCCTCGTCCGAGTACTCAGATACTTTTTCAGGAGTTCCACATTCTCTGTGTTGGCATGAAATCTTATCAGTTGGGGCCGTCATTGTTAATTGTAGTGAATATCCAAATATGTCTTAGTCAACTGTCTTAGGCCACAGTTTGAATCTGGCGGATATGTCCTTCGATTTTGACCCATGCGCAGACTATGCTGTTTGATGTTGACACATGCGCAGAATCCCCCTCCCCCCCCGAATAGAATGTAAATGCACGGAGAATCTAAAGGCCCTGTCACACTACGACGTTTCTCACCAGCATGCCGGCAACACGCAAAATATTTGCAACCCGTCGACACACGTCCAACTCTTCGACGTTTTGGGAGAAAGTTTGACGGGGCGCAGCGTGTTAGTAGCGTGCTATGAGCGCGTGGCCAACAGGGTTCGACGTACGGTGGAACAAAGTGTCAATGTCCCGCCAGCGGGTTCCCAGCATGCCATCAGCGTGTTATCGGCGCGTTGTTGGCACGCCGCAGGCGCGTGACGGCGTGGGGGTAGCACATGATTAACGGGTGTCATTATATACTCAAAGCCAAAATGCTGACGAAAGGTTCGCAGAATGCCGGGTAACATTAGGCGCGCGGCAGACGCGCCAGCAACATGTCAAGATGCGCCAGCAACACGTCCAATGCTTCGAGAAACGCTGGAGCAATGCCAATAGCGTGCCCACTACCCGTCGATGGGACGTTACCGACGCGCCGACGGAACGGTCACATTTTGGCGAAAAAAATGCCAATGTTAACCGACGTTGATCAACGTTATGCCAGCATTCTGCCGGCATGCCCCCAACGGGTATCGATGTGTTGGTAACGTGTCCATAACGCCCCCTCCAACCCGTCGGGGCGTGTCAGGGCGCATCAAAAATGTTGTGCAAGCACAAAACGATCGGCACGATCGGCGCGACCCAACGTGCGCCGACGGCCGCCGACGTGTCGATTCACACTTTGCTATCCCTCAACGTGTACCGACGTGCCGGTAATGCGCCGGTAACGTGTCCCGACGTGTACCGATGTTTCGACCAAAAAGGCAACACGTCGACGCGCGTTGGTGGGAAACGTTGTAGTTTGACAGGGCCTTAAAGCGCGACACCGGGCCGGGTCCGCCGCAACCCGCCACACCAGAGCAGCGGCTAGCTCGGCACACCCCATTAAGGCCTCAGCACCCGCCCTCCAAGGTGCACGCACCAGGAACTGCGCAGCCAGCACGCAGCTGTGTACACTAACCATACTGGTTGGTTTTATGCGTGCAGCTGTGTACACTGACCATAATGGTTGGTTTTGCGCGTGTTACTATGTACACTGACCACAATGGGTGGTGTTGTGTGTGTTACTATGTACACTGACCACGATGGTTGGTGTGCATGGCTGTGTACAGTGACCACAATGGTTGGTGCATATAACTGCATACATTGATGCTAATGGTTGGTTTTGGGTGTGTGGCTGTGTACACTGGTTTTGCGGGGCGCTGACCATAATGCTTGGTGCATGCGGCTGTACACACTTACCACAATGGTCGGTATGCGCAGCTGTCTCCACTGACCACCATGATTGGTACATGTGGATGTGTATAGTGACCACAATGGATGGTGCATGCGGCTGTGGACACTGACCATAATAGTTATTGCACACAGCTGTGTACACTAATAATAATGGTTGGTGCTCACAGCTGTGTACAGTGACCATAATGGTTGGTGTGCATGGCTGTGTACACTTACCATAATGATTGGTGTGTGCATCAATGTGTACACTGACCACAACGATTGTTTCAAGCGGATGTATACACTAATCATAATGGTTGAGTGTGTGGCTGTGTACACTGACCATAATTATTGGTGTGCGAATCTGTGTACACTAACCATAATGGTTGATGTGCATGGCTGTTTACACTGACCATAATGGTTGGTTCACATGGCTGTGTACACTGACCACAATGGTTGTGTGTGTGGTTGTGTGCACTGACCACAATGGTCGGTTTGTGTGTTTGTGTACACTGACCATAATGGTTGGTGCACATGGTTGAGTACACTGAACATAATGGTCGGTTAACACGGCTGTGTACGCTGAGCATAATGGTTGGTCTCCATGGCTGTTTACGCTGACCACAATGGTTGGTGCACATGGTTGTGTACACTGAACATAATGGTTGGTGCACACAGTTGTGTATGGTAACCATAATGGTTGGTGCACATGGCTGAGTACACTGAACATAATAGTTGGTGCACACAGTTGTGTGCACTAACCATAATGGTTGGTGCACATGGCTGAGTACACTGACTATAATGGTTAGTGCATGTTGCGGTGTACACCAGCCATAGTGGTTGGTGTGCACAGCTGCATACATGAACCACACAGCTGAGTCCCCCAACCATTATGGCTGGCACCTGGCTCTATGAAAAAAGCAATTGGGTAACTGAATGGCTAGCTCTATTATGGCAAATGCCTGAAAGTTGATGTGCCGAGTTATCATGGAGCTGTGTGCGCCATCCATTATGGTTGGTACATGTCATGTACCCAAACCACTATGGCCAAAGCAAAGCCACAGCCATGGACACAAACCACTATGGCCAGAACACAGCCACAGCCATGTAGACAAACCACTATGGCAGCAAATGTTATGTACACAAACCACTATTGCAGCATATGTTATGTACACAAACCACTATGGCCAAAACAAAGCTACAGTCATGAACACAA
The DNA here is from genome assembly GCA_030323885.1 of Branchipolynoe longqiensis. Taxonomy (NCBI): domain Eukaryota; kingdom Metazoa; phylum Annelida; class Polychaeta; order Phyllodocida; family Polynoidae; genus Branchipolynoe; species Branchipolynoe longqiensis. The sequence continues at coordinate 29,940,455 of CM059191.1, forward strand.
ACCACTATTGCAGCATATGTTATGTAGACAAAGCATTATGGCCAGAACACAGCCAAAGCCATGTAGGGCCTACACAAACCACTATGGCCAGAACACGGTCATGCCATAACACGGATGGTTGACACATAATTTCGTACACCATACATGATGAAACAGGTCCACTTCACAAGCACCCTCCTACTCGCCCCACCCCCCTTCACCTCCGCCCTCCCCCGCACAGCAACATCATCTCATTGATTCACTGGTCCCTAAAGTGCGTGCACGGCGGACGGCGGGCACCAGATCACAGACCGACCGGCAAACAGCGCCGATCGCGTTAAGGCGCCCTGACCGCTGGTACCCGGCCTGTTCCCGGGTGTTAAACTATCTGGCTGGCCTGTCACGGCCCACTCCCCCCCCCCATCCCATCCAACCCCCACACCCCCCACCTGCACCCTTGCCCCGTCGCCGCCACCGCCCCCGCCCCCGCCTCCGCCCCCGCACCCGCAACCGCACCCCGCAACCGCACCCCGCCCCCGCCGCCGCCCCCGCCGCGCGCAAAGCCAACCCATAATTCACCACTCGACCCGCCACGCCACGCGCCGAGAGGTGCCGAAAAGTGCCGAGAAGTGGCGAGAGGTGCCGATGGCCAATCAACTTCCGGTCTGGCGTGCTCGTCCAGTGCTGACCCCTGGTGGCCAGCGGCGCGCAGGGTGGGGCTGAGGTGGGTGGGTAAAGAAGTGGTTGGATGGGTATGAGAAAGGACCGGGGGATGGTTGATTTGTAAGGCTTGATAACAGAGGACTGGGGGTGGGTGCTGAACCACCCAGTACCAGCGGAGAAAGGGTGGGGACTGAACAGGGCGCACGGCGATAGGGGCAGATATACGATGGGTGGCGGGTGCGGGGGGGGGGGGGGGGGGGGGGGGCGGTGCAAGCGGTGGAGGGGGGTTTCAAGGGGGTAGAACAAACTGAAAGGTGGACAGTAAGAGAGGTAAGAGGCTGTGGTAAGAGATTTGGAGTCTGTGGTAAGAATGTGGATGTGGAGTCTGTGGTAAGAGATGTGGATGTGGAGTCTGTGGTAAGAATGTGGATGTGGAGTCTGTGGTAAGAATGTGGATGTGGAGGCAATGGTAAGAGATGTGGATGTGGAGTCTGTGGTAAGAATGTGGATGTGAAGTCTGTGGTAAGAATGTGGATGTGGAGTCTGTGGTAAGAGATGTGAATGTGGAATCTGTGGTAAGAATGTGGATGTGGAGTCTGTGGTAAGAATGTGGATGTGGAGTCTGTGGTAAGAGATGTGGATGTGGAGTATGTGGTAAGAATGTGGATGTGGAGGCTGTGGTAAGAGATGTGGATGTGGAGTCTGTGGTAAGAATGTGGATGTGAAGTCTGTGGTAAGAATGTGTATGTGGAGTCTGTGGTAAGAATGTGGATGTGGAGTCTGTGGTAAGAATGTGGATGTGGAGTCTGTGGTAAGAGATGTGGATGTGGAGTCTGTGGTAAGAATGTGGATGTGGAGTCTGTGGTAAGAATGTGGATGTGGAGGCTATGGTAAGAGATGTGGATGTGGAGTCTGTGGTAAGAATGTGGATGTGGAGGCTGTGGTAAGACATGTGGATGTGGAGTCTGTGGTTAGAATGTGGATGTGAAGTCTGTGGTAAGAATGTGGATGTGGAGTCTGTGGTAAGAATGTGGATGTGGAGTCTGTGGTAAGAATGTGGATGTGGAGTCTGTGGTAAGAGATGTGGATGTGGAGTCTGTGGTAAGAATGTGGATGTGGAGTCTGTGGTAAGAAGGTGGATGTGGAGGCTATGGTAAGAGATGTGGATGTGGAGTATGTGGTAAGAATGTGGATGTGGAGTATGTGGTAAGAATGTGGATGTGGAGGCTGTGGTAAAAATGTGGATGTGGAGTCTGTGGTAAGAATGTGGATGTGGAGGCTGTGGTAAGAATGTGGATGTGGAGTCTGTGGTAGGAATGTGGATGTTGAGTCTGTGGTAAGAATGTGGATGTGGAGTATGTGGTAAGCGGTGTGGATGTGTACTCTGTGGTAAGAGATGTGGATGTGGAGTCTGTCATAAGAATGTGGATGTGGAGTCTGTCATAAGAATGTGGATCTGGAGTCTGTGGTAAGAATGTGGATGTGGAGTTTGTGGTTAGAATGTGCATGTGGAGTCTGTGGTAAGAATGTGCATGTGGAGTCTGTGGAAAGAATGTGGATGTGGAGTATGTGGTAAGAATGTGGATGTGGAGTCTGTGGTAAGAATGTGCATGTGGAGTATGTGGTAAGAATGTGGATGTGGAGTCTGTGGTAAGAGATGCGGATGTGGAGTCTATGGTAAGAATGTGGATGTGGAGTATGTGGTAAGAATGTGGATGTGGAGTCTGTGGTAAGAATGTGGATGTGGACTCTGTGGTAAGAATGTTGATGTGGAGTATGTGGTAAGAGGTGCGGATGTGGAGTATGTGGTAAGAGATGTGAATGTGGAGTCTGTGGTAAGGATGTGGATGTGGAGTCTGTGGTAAGATATGTGGATGTGGAGTCTGTGGTAAGAATTTGGATGTGGAGTCTGTGGTAAGAATGTGGATGTGGAGTCTGTGGTAAGAATGTGGATGTGGAGTCTGTGGTAAGAATGTGGATGTGGAGTATGTGGTAAGAATGTGGATGTGGAGTATGTGGTAAGAATGTGGATGTGGAGTATGTGGTAAAAATGTGGATGTGGAGTATGTGGTAAGAGATGTGGATGTGGAGTATGTGGTAAGAATGTTGATGTGGAGTATGTGGTAAGAATGTGGATGTGGAGTATGTGGTAAGAATGTGGATGTGGAGTCTGTGGTAAGAGATGTGGATGTGGAGTCTGTGGTAAGAATTTGGATGTGGAGTCTGTGGTAAGAATGTGGATGTGGAGTATGTGGTAAGAATGTTGATGTGGAGTCTGTGGTAAGAATGTGGATGTGGAGTATGTGGTAAGAATGTGGATGTGGAGTATGTGGTAAGAGATGTGGATGTGGAGTATGTGGTAGGAATGTGGATGTTGTTTTACATCCTAGCAACATCTAAGTTCATATCTGGACCATTACTGACTCTTGACAGTGCACACTCAAGGCAGCGTTTTAGTACTGCCCCACTGGTACACTCGACCGCCGGCACCATGACCCGATATCCGACACAGTCACATTATCCTGATACTGTGATAACCAGTCCTTGTCCGGAGCTAGGTAGCGATAAATATAAATTGTATACGTTTGTAAGGTTTGCGTCGGCTAGGACTCGGGAACTCCCGACCTTCCGCATGGGAAGCCGGCGCTCTACCGATTGGGCCACCGCGTCCGGTTAAGGGGAAGAGGATGGAAGTGGCAGGAGGTAGTACGCAGTAGCCGCCAACACCTGATGTTGGAGCGGGGAAGGAAAGTGACAGCTGAAGGGAGGGAGAGTGGGAGCGATAATATGAGCATTAACCAGAGCAATATTGTGAGCGATATGTGACACACAGCCTCACTCGCTCCTAATTTTTCACTTACATAATATGAATCACTTAACATGATTTCAGTAGATAACTGCCAGCATCTAGCACTGGAGAGGAGCGGGACATAGCTCAGGCAGTAGCGAGTCCACCGGTGAAGGTTTGGGTCATCTGATCGAATCCTGCTCAGTGTACGTATTTGCAGTGTGGGCTATTTTCGCTTCCAACCAGTGCTCCACAACTGGTTCATCAAAGGCTGTGGTATGTGCCGTCCTGTCTGTCGGAAAGTGCACATAACAGATCCCTTACTGCTTATCGGAAAGAGTAGACTATGTGGTGGCAGCAGGTTTTCTCCACAAATAAATATGTCAGAATGACCATATGGTTGACGTCCAATAGCCAATGATAAATATTGATGTGCTCTAGAGGCATCATTAAATATAACAAACTTGTTTCTAGTGCTGGAACACCAGTGCTTCGGTAGTGACGAATGCGTTATTCTGAAGAATAAAATATTTACCACAAAACAAAGTCAGAGGTAAAAATGAGTGTAAGGAGGAAGGAGATGGGTTGGTTGTTGGAGTTTTATGTCCTGGCTACATCTAAGGCAAATTTATCGTGATGCCCCCACTGGGAGACCGGCCGCCAGCAACATGACCTGATATCCCACTCAGTCACATGTTTCTGACACTGAGCCAACTAGTTCTTGCTTGGAATCGACAAGTATACATCTGTTAAGTCCTTGGTTTGATTCCCGTGGGTTTGAATCACATGATCTACCAAAAGCAGGAGAAGGACGCTCAACTCATTCGGTCATCCCGTCTGGTCGGAAAGAGATGGGTAATCGGACGTGAGCTGAGATGTGACAGTGACGTGTCGTGACGTCAGGGTGGTGACGTAGAAAAGACGGCGGCAGTCAGAGTATTGACCTGACCTGCTAACGACGGATTCAGTAGGAAAAGCAAATTGAGAACATCGGGCGGAGAATGTGGTGATCGAGAGGAATAATTGGAGGGCAGGGATCTCTTGATGTCAGGAGGCCATAATGGCATCCAGGTGAAGTTGCTGGGCACGGCAAAGTGCCTCTGGTCGGAGATTTAAAAATAAATAAAGATCATGTAAAAAGGTGTTTTTTTTTTAGGTTTCGGGGGTAAATATTATATTCATCTGAATACATATTTAGTCAGCGTCGAGTTCAAATAACTTACGCGTTCACTTCCGGGACAGCAGGTCATTGTTTGGAACGCAGATCGAGTCAAACGAATGACATAAAAATGTATACTTGTCGCTTCATAGCCTGGCACTTGGCATCACAAGGATAGGGCAAGGAGCAGTAGAATGACGAAGATCAATTGCCCCACCGCTGATTCAGCAAAACAATTCAGAGTGCGTTCCATTGCACTCATGGGACATGTTGCAACAAATGGGGGCATTATGCCTCAAAGCAGGATTCGAACCCACAGTTCTGCCATTCCCTCCAGTACATAACATAGCTCCTTATTCTCACACTGTTACCATTGCCAAATAAATGTGGGTAATCTACCTTTTTCTCTTCAGAATCAGCATCTACAACCGCAAAGCAGGATTCGAACCCACATTTCTGCCATTCCCTCCGATACATTACATAGCTACTTATTCTCACACTGTGTTAACATTGCCAAATAAGTGTGGGTAATAAACATTCTTCTCTTCAGAATCAGCATCTACAACCGCAAAGCAGGATTCGAACCCACATTTCTGCCAAAATAAGTGTGGGTAATACACCTTTTTGTATCTTGTATATGACCCTTTCAGCCGAACAATGTGATACGGCGACTCCAGCTTCAAAAGGACAATATAATCCAGCTTTTCTCTTTGGAATCAGCATCTACAACCTATATGACCCATCAAGCCGAACAACCTGATACGGGGAGGTCAATATATAGGACACGTGTAGTGGCTTTTAATATGACAGTCTGAAGTCATATTATATATACTATCAGGGGCGTAGCTAGGCTTACACGCGTACACCAAAACGTCCACATTGTTTTGTCAACAACAAACACAATTAAAAAATAATAAAGAGAGAGAGAGAGAGAAAGAGAGAGAGGGGGCGGGGGTTACTTAGATATGATTTCATATTCGGAAGGGCGTGACGCCATAAGCAGCCCCCTAAATCCCCTGCTGAAATTAGGAGAACACATCGTTAAAGGTCTAGCTACGCCCCTGACTATACTAGAATTGCGATGATTCATTGGTATGTATGAGATGAGAGCACTCCAAGACCGAAGGGTTAGAGTTGTAATTAAAGCTGCATAGTCCGATGAAGCATCAAATTTTCAAAACCAAAACAAGTATCTCAATTTGATTCTACATATCTAACTTAAATACTGGTGCACTTGTTAACATTTGTCACCACATAGAAGGGAATACTGAGGCAATTTAATAGAACCTATTACTGCAGAAACCTATGGTGTCAGAGTTTTGGCAAGCATGCCAAAACTAATTTTGCTTGTTAGCACTTCAAATATCTCAAAAAGGTAGCTATTTAAAATAAAAGTTACTTCAAATGAAAGTAGGGTAGATTATAACGATCAGCCTAATATCTTTATCGAAGAAAATGACAGAAACTCAAAACCCATCGGACTCTGCAACTTTAACAAAGTCCAATAGTTCAATTGCAAAGCCCAGACAGGCGTAGTTTAGTGGGATTAGGCTAGTTTAACAGGGCCTCATATATAAATAGAGGAGGTTGGTTGGTAATTGGAGTTTTAAATCCTGGCAGCACCTAAGGTCATATCAAGTGTTTACATTGCACACTCTTGGTGACTTTATAGTGCTGCCCCACTGGGAAATTAAGCCACTGGCACCATGACCCGATATCCCACTCAGTCATATTATCCTGACATTGAGCTAACCAGAACTTGCCCTATCCTACTAATGCCAAGTGTCAGGCTAGGAAGCGACAAGTATACATTTTTAAATCATTGCTTTGACTCCACCAGGGTTCGAAGCCATGAACCGTAGTTTATTGAGACCAGGCTACTTTAAAAGGGCTATATATATATACATAGAGGAGGTCAATGGGTGATTAGTAATGTGCCTTCTTTTATGTTGTCCATCAGTTGCAATGATGACAGCAACTCATCATTTGTTGTGAACTCGTCGATGACTGATGAATCCAATTTGTGCTCGGAATGTTGGACATGTGTGTAGCTGCAGATAGAGTCTAGTGGGTGAAAAGACACAATGGTTGCTCTGCTGATGCTTTTGTTTAACTTGAGAAATAATGTATGACCAGTTTTAAACAGTCAACCTATATCATGAATACATACAGGTGAGCATTTGTGATTGTGATATCACACTCGGTCTTATCAAACACTGACTTGTATAATGTACAGGACGCGGTGGCCGAATCTGTAAGAGCACTTCCGGTGTGGAATATTGTGTGTTCGAAACCAGGCCAAATCGAACCAAAATTACTACACAATTGATACCGTTTTATCGCCTGGTGCTTGACATTGCTATGCCAGGACAAGGACTGGTTTGCTCAGTATCAGCATAATGTGACTGAGTGGGATATTGGGTCATGATATTGGGTCATGGCTTAAATACCACTCTCATAGTGTTTCCCCTTTGTTCAGTATATGGTTTATAATTAATAATAAATATTTTGAATAATCTACAGCACAAATAAACATAGTTAACGTATAGCTTAACGTAACCTTCTACACTTTCCTCAAATAACTCTTGCAGCTGCAGTTACCGGCAGCGTAGCCCTTTGAGTGCTGAGGCGCACTTTATACATTATTCAGACGGGCTACATATCCAAAGAGCATCCCGCACCTAAACACAAGTTCAAAGAACCCACACGACCCCTCGTCGCTGGTTGCGGTATAAATGTGCTGACCCTCCATTTTGACAATGATCTATCTCAGCAGTTACACAAGCATGTGGATAATGTTTTCCTTGAGTTATTTTTGAACCAATACAAATCAGCTATACTATATTTTTGTTTTCTTGTGATTAAACCCTACATAATATTCCTATGTTTATAAACTTTCCTTTCGATTTTCGAGGTCGTCGGTACAAACTCCAACTTGGGCACAGCATTGATTTGCAAAGATTGTTCTTTGTTGCTACCGAACCTGGTGCTTGGGATTAATATCCAGACGGGATGGCCGAATGATTTAGAGCATCCGTTTCCTGTGTTGGTAGATCATGGGATCATGGGTTCGAATCCTGGTCGAGTCAAACCAATGACTTAAAATTTGATACTTGTTGCTTCCTAGCCAGATGCTCACCTTACTAGGATAGGGCAAGGAGTAGTGGAATTAGGAAGATCAGTCGTCTGCGACTGAAATTTCCCCTGCTTAAACAACTAATGTACCAACAAAATAGGACGACTGGAACAATGTGACTGAGTGGGATACAAGGTTACAATGCTGGTGGCCTAGTCATTCAGTGAAGCAATACAACAGGTTACCATGAGTGACTGGCACAAGTCAGTACTCCTCCCGATATGATCTTAGATGTTGCTAGGATGTAAAACCCTATCAAACACAACATATAAACCGTCGGCAATTTACTCTCAGCTACTGAAGAAAGTGTATGTTGGTGGTTGCATCCAGGCAATTAGTCTGGTCGTTGTTCCTTACCCTGTCCTGGTAATACCGAGTGTCCATATCATTACACAGGCATTGGCTTTACTCAGCGAGGATTATGAATCACGATCTGCCGCACAGGAGGTGGGCGCCGAAGTAATTAGTCCACCTCATCCGGTTCTGATTCGGTTCTCCCATAACTTGAATTAATTGAAGCTTTGTTACTACAGAAGATGACATGCTGAAGGAGCCCTAGGGTGCTACCATGCTCCCTCCTAGGTATTGTTGTTGTTGTTTTACGTCTTAGCAACATTTAATGTCATATCAGGACGGGTACCGTCTTGTGACAGTGTGCACTCATGGCGACTTTATAGTGCTTCCCCACTGGGAGACCAGACCACTAGCACCATGACCTGATATCCAACTCAGTCACATTATTCTGACACTGAGCCAACCAGTTCTTGCCCTATCCTAATAATGCCGAACGCCTGGCTAGAAACTGACAAGTATCAAAGTTTAAGTCATTGGTTTGATTCGACCAGAGTTCGAACATATGGGTACGAATCCCACGATCAACCAAAACGGGGGATGGATACTCAACTCATTTGGCCATCCCAAAAAGCTGCCACAAATAAATAAATTATTATACACTACATACCATGTTAGTCAATTTTGCAAATATAAATAGCCGTAGATTAGCTATGCCTCTACACTGCATTTTCCTATTACCCAACTGAATCATGTTACAATTGGCGCCACCTGGTATGTAATTCTGCATTCTTCTGCTGTGCTAGGCATTCCCAGTTGGAGCCAACCCCTTCATACATTTACGTATATTTAATACAGGACGCAATGGTCGAATGAGTGGAGTGCACGCCTCCCCGGTTTGGGTGATCGTGGGATTTGAACCCCTGGGTTCGAACCCTGGCCGAGGCAAACCAATGACTGTCGCTACGTAGCCTAGAATTTATTCAGCATTAATAAGATAGGGCAAGGAGCAGAGCAAATTAATGTTGGCATACATATAAAAATGCTGACACAAAGGCTTCATTCAACAGTGACAATGCTAGGGCACTAAATAATGCTTAATAAGTGCACCAGAATTTAAGTTAGGTGTGATGGGCCCCTTTGTTGGCTGCCTGAAACTCAACCCTCATGCTGTAGAACCCCCAAGCAAGCAGGAGAACGAGGATGCTTGCTTCTTCCATGTCTTTATTTTGCTCTCCGCTCACTGTGGCGTCTCTGCCCTGCCAGGTCCCACGTCCCACGTCCCATGCCCGGCAGCTACCGTACCACCACCTAGCGATGTAAACTGCAACTGCGACGGAGCAGTCCTTGCTGCCATCATATGGTAGTGGAGCTCATGTCTGGACTCATGTATGATCAAATCTAAATAACTGGTTTGGTTTTGCAAATGTTATCCTTCAGCGGAATATGCTACTTTTCTGTGGATTAATTTTAACCAAATTTCTCTGTAACCTATTTTACTTTTAAATGTAGGGCAAAAACACCCAGTAAGTTGGAAAAAAAGAAAGTTTGCTTTATTTAATGATGCCTCTAGAGCACATTGATTTTCATCATCATCTATTGAACGTCAATCATTAGGTCATTCTGACAGATTTCTTTAGAGGAGACCTGCTGCTGCCACATAGTTTACTCTTTCCAATAACCAGTCCTTCATATGCAGTTTCCCACAGACAGGACAGCACATATCACAGCCTTTGATGAACCAGTTGTAGACCACTGGTTGCCCACTAAGTTGGTTGATAGGAACTAGGCACTAAGCACTAATGGATTCAAAATGAGGTAAGATAACTGGACCTAATCAGCTAAGAGAGAGAAGAACTGGGCTGGTAGAGATAAAACCACCCCACCCCCGGTTGCATACACACGCCGTGTGGCAGCTCCAAGGCTTCCTCAGTTAAAGTTGCCTACTCCGATGAAAGCATCAAATTTTCAAAACCAAATGAATTATTTAAAATTGTTTATACATACCGAACTTATAGCTTGTGCACTTATTAAACATTTGCTACTGCACAGAATAGAATGCATGCTGAATCAATTTACTAGAATCTTTTACTAATTAAGACTATAATGGCAGAGTTTTTGACATGATTACCTAAATAACTAATTTGGGATTGTTGTCCTTCAGATATCACACAGGTTAGCAATTTAAAATCAAAGTTAGTTCAAACTAAAGCGAGGGAGATTATAAGAATCAACTTAATTTATTTATCATTAAACAAACACCGAAAGTCAAAACCAATGGACCACTATGCAACTCTAACACCGGATAGTAATTCTGAATAAACACATTAATACAGGCGATGCCGATGTTAATAACCTGAATACAGCCATCACCCCTGTGACTCCTCCTACTCCTCCCGCCCGCACCCCCTCCCCCCTCCACCCACACCCCATCCAGCTTGAGTTAGATTAGAATCCAATCTGGAATGGGCGTTGGGCGGTCACACTACACACTACTGGCATCAGTGCAGGGAGTTGATAGATAATAAAAGCACATTCAAAAACTCACACTGCCACACTGAAGCCGGAAACACAGCCTCTTGGGTGAACAATTATCTTCTATAGCAAATCAACAAATATGATGAGCACAACAATAACAATCTAATAAAAAATTAATAAAAAATATAAAAAATACTCAGGCTGGAGATAACAATGGTCGCTATGGTGAGCAGACTATGGAGGATTCTGGGTAACTAGAGCAGCCTTATGAGACGGTGAATGTTAACCTTCCACATTCTCTCATTCCAAGCTCCGGTTATTGGCTTAGTAGTGTGAATTGTAAGACTTTTAAATGGTTTATGTATATGCGTAATGGTGGTGCTTACAGTTACATACACGCAATTCACTTATCGTGCTGTCACATTACGATGCTTCTCGCCAACGTGCGTCGACGTATGTGACTTTTTGGCGCAACGTCGGGATACATTAGGAAGCGTTACGCGTGCGTTCGGCGCGTTGGTATTCATTGATCTACGGCGACGGTCGGCGATGGTCGGTGGCATGCGTCAGGGAATCGGCAAAGTTTTGTGCTTGCACAAAACTTTTGACATGCGAAAATGCGAGGGTGCCAACATTATTGTGACATTAGGAGCACGTCGAGATACGTTAGAGGCGCTGGAATAATGTAATGCGAACGATAGGCACACGCCACGTGTGCGTGAGGGTCATTCCCACACGTTGTGCCAAACTGTTGCTTTGTTTGTTTGTCGTTGTTTTACATCCTAGCAACATCTAAGGTCATATCAGGAGGGCGCGCCAAACTTTCTTCTTTTTTTTTCTAACGCGTCGATATACGTTACCACAACATCGGCCGCACACTACTAACACATTGTGCTGACGTCAAACTTTTTCCCACCGCGCCGAAAAGTTTGACGTTTCTCGACTTTTTTGCACATTGGCGGCACGCCGGCGAGAAGCATCGTAATGTGACAGCACCATTACATATGCAAACACAGAGCAAATTGAACAAACTATACAGCATATAGCTTGTACAGGATCCTGGATATGGCAACCCATGTTATGGGGTGATGAGAATGCGATATATTTCACCTCGAACAGGATTCAAACGCACAATTCTTGCCATTATGTGGCTAGAGTGCTAGCCATTACACTACCTAGGCTCCCTGATGCAATCCCCCTCTCCACGCCTACCTGCCGATGTGGCCCCTTGCTCGAAAGGTCAGTACAGCCACTAGGATGGGGGATCAAGTTGTGCGATATAAACAAACATATTAGATTTTTAATATTGCTGGAAGTCCCCTCCCTATCTTGCAATCAGACTAGATGAACAATTCAGGAGAACTCGATAGCTTGCTTCGGGAGGTCATGGGATGAGTAGTTGACCGACGATTTACTAAATTGGAACTTGTGCCTGGTGCTCGTGCATGCCTGGTGCTCGGCATTAACAAACTCTGACAAGGACCGGTCGGCTCAGTGTCGGGATAATGTGACTGAATGGGATCTCGGGTCAGTGTACTGGCGGTCTGGTCTCCGTGTGGGACAACACTTTAACGTTGCTATGAGTGAGCACTGCTTCAAATCGGTATCCCACCTAATTTGGCCTTAGATGTTGGTAGGACATCAAACCTCAACAACCCAATAATGCAACCGCCCCAAGGTGCAGTAGAAATAATGGGTTATTTTAAGAAGCTAAAACTGGACTTTAAAAAACAAAAATGTGATGACATTTTAGTGTATAAATGAATTCTAGTATATTCCACTAAGACGTAGGGCTATTTGCATTTTTGCCAACGCGCTGCAGTAATGAGAGTGTCAACAGCAAATCCTGGCGGAAGCAGCTGGCAATTGCCCTCACGTGCAGAGAATGGGAGTAGCCACCCTGCCGTGGCCTGTCGACCAGACGGGATGGCTGAGTGAGTTGAACATCCGTCTCCCGTTTTGGTAGATCATGGGATTCCAACCTATGGGTTCGAACCCTTGTCGAGTCAATGTGTCACTTCCTAGCCAGGCGCTTCACATTATGAGGATAGGGAAAGGACTGGTTAGCCCATTGTCTGGATAATGTGACTGAATGGGATATCAGGTCATGCTGCTGGTGGCCTGGTGTCCCAGTGGGGCAGCACTATAAAGTCACCATGAGTGTGCACTGTCAGCCCCGCACACAGCCCAACCCAGCCCCGTTCAGCCTCGTCAAGCCCAGCCCAGCCCAGTCCAGCCCAGCCCAGCCCAGCCCAGCCCAGCCCAGCCCAGCCCAGCCCAGCCCAGCCCAGCCCAGCCCAGCCCCGTCATGCCCAGTTCCCCACACAGCCTAACCCAGCGCCGCCCAGCCCAGCCCAGCCCCGTCCCTCTCAGTTCTGCCCAGCCCCGAGCACAGTCCAACCCAGCCCCGCCCAACCTCGTCCAACCCCGCGCACACATTCTTACCCAGCCCCACCCAGCCCCACCTTGTCACCACAACCCAACCCCGCCACGCCCCGCCCCTCACCGCCCCAGACACAGCCCCCGCCCCTCGCCGCCCCTCGCCGCCCCTCGCCGCCCCTCGCCGCCCCTCGCCGCCCCTCGCCGCCCCTCGCCGCCCCTCGCCGCCCCTCGCCGCCCCTCGCCGCCCCTCGCCGCCCCTCGCCGCCCCTCGCCGCCCTCCCCTCCCCTCCCCGCCCACCCCCCATCACGAACACCATGTCCGCCCCGGGCGCTGTAAGCTGCTATGGTTTAGCCTGCGACTCCAATCGCCTTCGGTTACATCAGGGCGCATCACTACCGAAACACTTAACCCAGAATGGTTGGTTGGTTCTTGGAGTTTTACGTCCTGGCAACATCTAAGGTCGCTGGTGAGAGGGTTAGGGCTAGGGTTAGGGTGAGAGCGAGTGAAACATTTAAATTCATATAATCATACTTGTTGGTTTTAAAATAACACATTAAATAATTTAAACATCACATAATGACACTGGTATTAAAATGTCCATTTAAATATCACATAACCATAATTGTGGTCAAATAAAAGGGGGCGAAGGTGTGGCCATTGATCACGTTAGGCGGGTGGTCATTGGTGAGGGGTAATTCATAATTAAAATATGTTGCTGCATTTGAAATTCTGGCAGTATATGTCGGGTGGTCGTTGTTCAGGGTGGTCGCTTAAGAGGGGGACCACTGCACCTTCAGCAGGAATAAGCCACTAGCTGTTGATTATAATTCAAAAGGAATCCTCATTAAATGTAATTTTAACTTGGCTCATCGGTTAGCAAGCTGCGTGCGGGGCACCGAGTGTGGTGGCCTAATCTGTAGAGCGTGGGACTCACATACAGAAGGTCGAGAGTTTGTTTCCCGGTCGAATCAAACCAGTGATGGTTGAGATTTTATACTTGTCGCTTCCTAAGCTGGCACCCGACATTAATAGGATAGGGAAATGACCGGTTAGCTCAGTGTCAGGATAATGTGACTGAGTGGGATATCGGGTAATGGTGCCGGCAGTGTGGTTTCCCAGTGGGGAAGTACTATAAAGTCACAATGAGTGTGCATTGTCAGAAGTCGGGACCCATCCTGGAGTGACCTTACATGTTGCCAGGACGCAAAACTCCAACTACCAAACCAAGCGATGCCGATGCGGGGGGTGGCTGCCTCCCCGCCCCGCCTATCGGGCCCTCTGCACGGCGTCCCCCGGGAACCCACGAGCCTTCGGCCAGACGTGATAGTTATGTTCTATCACGCCACGCTCCGCCGCAATTGATTTAATAATTTCAGCCAAACTTGCTTTAAAACAGAAGACATTTTAAAGATTAAAAGAAAAGGATTATTAGAACTGTCATATAAATTTTGGGTGTTAGTGTGGATATCTTGCTTCTGCTGCTGTTTCGGCTACTGTGTGTGTGGGGGTGTGGGGGTGAGGGGGTGAGGGGGGTGAGGGGGTGAGGGGGTGAGGGGGTGAGGGGTGAGGGGGTGAGGGGGTGAGGGGGGTGAGGGAGGAGGGGGCGGGATTGTCGTGGATTGTGTTGTTAGAATGACTCAAAGGAAATTAATGAATGAATTAAAATAGGATAACTGAATATTAATATATTAACGATGCATGGTCACACGGGTATTTTCCTTCTCCCGGCAAATTAATATTTACCCAGGAATATTTAACAATTGGCTATTGCAAATATTAGTTATGCTAATACCCAAAGGCCAATTAGCAAGATTCAAAATAACATTTCAGTAACACAAGCAACTAACCACTGTCTAATAGTAATACTCACCATCTGCTGACCGCCTTTTCCCAGAAAGAGTGCAACCCCCAATCCCAGTACAACACCGAACCTAACTTAAAGCTGCATAGCCCAATGAAATATCAAATTTTCAAAACCAAACCAATTATCTAGGTTTGATTTTACATATCTAACTTAGATACTGATGCACTTATTAAGCATTTGTTTCTGCCTAGAAGGCAATACTGAGTCAATTTAACATAATCTGTTACTGCAGAAGTCTATGGCGTCAGAGTTTTGGCAAGCTTGCCAAAACTAATTTTCCATGTTTGCACTCAAAATATCTCAAAGGTTTACCATTTAAAATAAAAGTAACTTTGAACTAATGTAAAGTAGATACAAGTGATCGATCTAATATATTTATTTCAGGAAAAATGCAGAAATTCAAAACCATCGGACTATGCAACTTTAACTAACATCCTTTAAACAAAAGATCTACACAACCTATAAAACCAGTAAAGTGCTTTGTATATTCTGATATGCTAAAGATGGGATGCTTTTGCCATTCAAATCCATATTATTAACATACTCCCTTGAGATGGAAACAAGACATGGCTTGGGGCGACTCATACAGTGGTGTTCTCTGTGGCGGAGTGGTTAGAGTGTTCTCTGTGGCGGAGTGGTTAGAGTGTCTGACATTTTACTAGGTCGGACTCCTAATCTAAAGGTTGGCGTGTCCCCCACCTCTGCCAATTTGGATTTCCACCGCTGTGTATAACTTACAGTGTTATCAAAGGCCAGTTGCTCTCATACCATGTCTATGTGGTGTGGGAGGTTGACAATCCCTTGGGTCGGTAAAAGTGTAGGCTCAGGCTCTCTATCGATAAACTGTCTAACGGTGAAAACAAGTCTATTCAGACCTATCCATGATAGTATAAATCTTCAAGAAAATACATTTTGCTAGCCCTGGGCCCTGAAGACACATTGTTCCAGCTTATTGAAGTGACATAGTCCGATGGTTTTGACTTTCTCTCATTTCTTGAGATAAATATATGAGGTTATCATTTGGATTTGCACCGCTGTGTATAACTTACAGCATCATCAAAGGCCAGTTGCTCTCATACTGTGTCTATGTAGTGTGGGAGGTTAAAATCCCTTGGGTCGGTAAAAGTGTAGGTTCGGGTTTTCTGTCAACAAACTGTCCAATGGTGAAAACAAGTCTATTCAGACTTATCCATGATAGGCAGTATTAATCTTCCAAGAATCATTGTCATCTATCTTACTTTAGTTTGAAGTATATTTGATTTGAAATCGCTAACTTTTCAGATATTTGAAGTGCAAACATGCACAAATAATTTTGGCAAGCACGCCAAAATTCTGATACCATAGACTGATGCAGTAACAGGTTCTATTAAATTGCCTCAATATTCCCTTCTATGTGGCAACAGATGTTTACTAAATGCACCAGTATCTAATGGCCCTGTCACACTACGACGTAACGACGTCGGCGTAAGGAGAACGTGAAGAACGTTGAACTCCTCGGCGTGGTATGCAAATTTGGGCACAAGTTGAACGTGGATGCAGCGTAGTGGACGAGAGAGTAACGGCGGTAAAGCGTAGTGATAGCGTCATTCAACGAGAGAGGACAAGGTCACTACGCTCACGGAAATTTATGAACGTTATTCCATTGCCAGAAGAACGTTACGTGACGTTAGCTATGTCATAAGACGTTGAACGTACGTTGAATGCACGTTCTCCTGACGTTCTCCTGACGTTCTCTTGACGTTCTCCTGACGTTCTCCTGACGTTCCCATTTCGCCACATGGCCATTTGCGCTCGGTTTAATGTGGGTCAACGTAGTGGAACATAGTTGAACGTAGTGAGCAGCGTTGGAATAACGTCCGTTTAACGTCATTGACGTTCACTGAACGTGAACAGAACGTATGGCGAACGTAAACCCTTACGTTCGAGCTACGTCAAAAGTTTTGAACATGTCCAAAACCTTGACTTAATTCGACGTAAGACGACGTAATGTGACGTAGCTCGACGTCATTCTAACGTCATTCTGATGTCATCATGACGTAACCCAGCGTAATGACGAAAAATGACCACGTTAGGATCATGTTGGCTTGTTATGTCGTAGTGTGACAGGGGTATAAGTTAGATATGTAAATATGTAGAATCAAATCTAGATAATTGCTTTGATTTGGAAAATGTGATACTTCATCGGACTATGCAGCTTTAAATAACATACATCGAGCACAAGCTCCACACATCCTGTACAAGCATTAATGTGCTTTATAAATTCTAATATGCAAAAAACACATTAGATCCATATGTGCCGTTCTAATCCATAGTATTACCATATTCCCTAGAGAAGGAACCAATACATGAATTGGAGTGAGTGATAGGCCTACATTATGGCTGAATGGGATATCAGGTCATGGTGCTGGTGGCCTGGTGTCCCACTGGGGCATCACAATAAAGTCACCATGAGTGTGCACTGTCAGCACCGGACACAGCCGTTGCAGCTTATTAAATCAAGCAAACTGGGCGGTGAAATCGGGTGAGTGGAGGGCAGCCGGACAGAGCACCTGGAGCGGAGAGCCAGAGATAAGGCCTGCTTAGATACAGACCTGCCCGCTCCCCAGGCCGCTCACCCAACCTCCAAGGACCCCAAATAGCAAGTACATATAACAGTACAGCCAATTACAGGCAAATGGTTGGTTGGTTGTTAGAGTGTTATGCCCTGGCAACATCTAAGGTCATATTAGGGAGGGTACCGACTTCGGCCAATGCGCACTCATGGCGATTTTATAGTGCTGCCCCCCTGGGAGACCAAGTTGCCAGCACCATGACCTGATAAATCACTCAGTCACATCATTCTGACACTGACCCACCCAGACTGTTTTCTATCCTAATAATGCCAAATGCCTGGGTAGGAAGCAACAATGTTTACATCATTGGTCTGATTCGACCAGGATCCGAACCCGTGGGTTCGAACCCCATGATCTACCAAAACGGGAAACGGACGCTCAAACTCATTCGACCATCCCGTCTAGTTACGGACAAATACAAGGGATGGGTAATAGTCTAGGCAGAAGGAGATAAGAGACACCAAACAGCATAGGACAATAACGCAATTAATGATAAACGTATAATTGTATTTATACATTCCATAACATGCTGGTGTAAATTCATGTCGATGTAGGGTATGGCTGGAATATCAGGGCGCTGGTGTTGAAAAAACAAAAGAATTAAGAGAAATAAAATATGTACACCCAGATAAAAGTAGATGTGGACTTACAAATAAGCTGAATCACCAGGAAGCCAGTGATAACAGAAAGGGAGGCTCTTGACAGGGCATTGATTTACTATTGATGGAGATATTGACGCTGCCATTTGCAAGCAGCGGACTAGATGAGCTTACCACCCACCTACAAGCATTTCACATTAACTGTCAATAGTGTTATGCAAGTCTGATATGAGATATGTGTGCACATGCGTGGTATGTGTATAGCGATTAGAACTCTCTCACACAGCAAATTACCATGTCGGAGTCTGGTCGAATTGCAGGAGATGGATATATATGTGATGTATGACGGATTATACCAATAGTTTTGAAAGTCTCACCCCGTGTTATATACAGGTGCGGTAATATCACTATACCTTTTGGCTTCTTGAAAGTTGTGGCCGTGTCAATGAGAAGTTCTGCAATGGCGGTTGCTGCGTTCTGCGCCCTGTCCTCCACCGACCGCATCGGCGCTCTTTCGCGAACACGGATTATACGAATATATATACTATGGAAACATTTATTATTATTATTCCTCCATAGGCGCATTGGTCCACAACCTCGTAACCCTACACACACCCAACACACGCATCACTACACATACACAACACACCCATGCCCACACTCACACCCCACACACACCCATCCCCTCACACACACCCATCCCCTCACCGACATCTCCACACCCACACAGCGTGGTGTGTAGTTTAATATGAGGTGCTGACTTCGGAGCCGAATCGCTGCAGTCTGTAGGTTGTAACGTATGTGTCTAGGCATTCGGCTTCCCTTTGTGTGGTCTCTCTTTCTTGCGCCATGTCCCAAGTAGACACCATAGTTTCAAGGTGTGCATACTGATCAGCAAGACAAATCGCCTTCCTTACAGAGAAGTAAATCATATTTTTTGTTTTTAACTAACAAAACACCCATCTAGACTTGGGGAGTGTCCAAGATGAATTGTCGAAGCATTTGATCAAACATCACATATATATATAAATACAGTGAGACCCCATTATATTGTGACCGTTGGGGTCCATAAATAAATCATCACAAAAATAGCGCGGTCGCGCTAAATCGGGGTTCAGTTTACTGAATTACCTTTGAAATATAGAATTCTGGAGAGAAAGATATATATCCGAATTCGCGTTAAATCGGGGCACGTTAATTCGGAGTTTCACTGTATATATATTGTCATGGGGTTGATGAAAATGGGAAATATAGCAGGACACGAACCCACATCTCTTTGCTTTCCGGGCTAGTGTGCTAACCATTACACCACCTAGGCTCCCTGATATCAATACACTACCCACGCCTAACTGTATATGTGGTTACTTGCCTGAGAGGTCAGTGCAGACCACTACACTCGTCCCCCTGGAATTGTAAGTCTTGTAATGCTTACAATTACATACATACAGGCAATGCACTTACACATACAGGGTAGGTTAAACAACCGTACAGCACAAAGCTTGTACAGGATCATGATCACGGCAACCAGTGTCATGGGGGTGATGAAAATGCGAAATATTGCACCTAGAGTGGGACTTGAACCCACATCTCTTTGCATTCCGGGCCAGTGTGTTAACCATTACACCACCTAGGCTCCCTGATATCACCACACTACCCACACCTACCTGTCTATGTGGTTACTTGCCTGAGAGGTCAGTGGAGACCACTACAATATTATTTATATATATATTTATATATCAATTTATACATATAGATTTATATATATATATATATATAGCTATATGTATATGTATATGAAACGTAGCGGCCATAAATCACAGGTACCCCTGTCGCTTTGAGAACACACTGAGCTACTCATGTCACTGGGCTCCTGAAGATGCAGGAGATGGTAAGCTTAGTGCCCCACATTACGGCCAACAGTCACTGACAGCCGGTAGGTAGACCACGCACACGCACACTGACTAACTGCTTCTATAATGGTTAAATAAATTACCCACCCACTAACCCTTTAAAAAAAAACTTTCTTTTCTTCCTCTTTTGTAATTTTTGTTTCCTGGATAAGTATAAGGATTTCTACATATGAATTAAAGTTGCATAGTCCGATGGTTTTGAATGTCTGTCATTTTGTGAGATAAATATATTATTAGGTTGATCGTTATAATCTACCTTACTTTTGTTTGAAGTAAGTTTTATTTTAAATGGCTAACTTTTTAGATATTGCGGAAAGGCACAAAATTAATGTTGGCAGGTATATCAAAGCTCTGACACAATAAGCTTCTGCAGAAACATATTATATTAATTTGCCTGAGTATTTTTTTGTTTGTTTGTTTGCTTGTTGTTGTTTTACGTCCCAGCAACATCTAAGGTCATATCAGGACGGGTACCGACTTGTGACAGTGCACACTCATGGTGACTTTATAGTGCTGCCCCACTGGAATACCAGGCCACCAGCACCATGACCTGATATCCCACTCAGTCACATTATCCTGACACTGAGCCAACCAGTCCTTGTCCTATCCTAATAATGCCGAGTGCCAGGCTAGGAAGCAACAAGTATCAATTTTAAAGTCATTGGTTTGACTCGACCAGGGTTCGAACCCACGACCCCACGATCTACCAACACGGGAGACGGACGGTCTAACTCGTTTGGCCATCCCGTCTGGTCAATTTGCCTGAGTATTCCCTTCTATGAGGTGATACAAGCTTAATAAGGGCAGTTAAGGTCAAATTTTGATATGTAGAATCAAATCTAGGTAATTGCTTTCGTTTTGAAAATTTTATATTTTCATCGGATTTTGCAGCTTCAAGTTCAAATTTACGCGGTGCAACTGAGGTGCTTCTTCTGAGCATGCGCGTCTTGGTTTACTAACTACCTACATGCTCTCCCAGCCTGGCATCATTCCATCTTACTTAATCTTGTCATATAGTAATACTCGTGTCAGAAGGTGCTCTCAGCGTATGGAAAACAGACACATCATGCCACGGCTGCTGCTAGTGATGGAGTGCCTCATTGTTGATTGGTTGTTTTAAGCGTTTATCATATTTGTAGGTAAATATATCAACTTGGTTGTTATACTTATATTTTAAATGGCTATTACTGTTCTCAAGTGTTGTGGTCTAATCAGGCAGTGCCATTAAATTTATATCTGCATTGACTTCTCAAACATTAATCTAGGTTTGGATTGTAGGTAGGTTGTACCATTTCGTATTTTGGCAGAGAGTTTGTTCCAAATTTGACTGCCTTGATATACATTTTTTGTTTTGTTGTTGTTTTACATCCTAGCAACATCTAAGGTGATATCAGGACAGGTACTGACTTGTGACAGTGCGCACTCATGGTGACTTTATAGTGCTGCCCTATTGGAAGACCAGGCCACCAGCACCATGACCTGATATCCCACTCAGTCACATTATCCTGACCCTGAGCAGACTAGCCCTTGCCCTGTCCTAATAATGTCGAGCGCCTGGCTAGGATGTGACAAATATACATTTTTAAGTCATTGATTTGACTCGACCAGGGTTCGACGTCATGATCCCACGATCTACCAACATGGGAGACGGACGCTCTAACTCATTCGGCCACCCCGTCTGGTTCCTTGATATACACATAGGTGCTGTTTTTAGTTTGTTACTGTTATTCCTTGCTTGGGTACCGAATTATTGAATCAGAGGCTAAATTTAATATGGTGAATGTACAAAGAATCAAAAGTTTAATGACAGCGGGAGTAGGCTTTGGCCCCATGGTTATTATTCCAGTTGTAAAACCAGTTGTAAAACCACACCAGCAGAAATTAAATGAAGCCAAATAGACTTCCTTCTTGATCCTGCATCCAAAACATTGAAGTAGTTAGTTAGTCGATGGATAAGCTTCTGTTGACAACCTCTTTGTTTCACTATCGACGCCTGACCTATTAAACTGTGTCTTACTTTGAAATAGGCCCTGTTACTAGAGTTCTCTCACTTTAAAGTTGCATAGTCCGATGCTTTTGAGTTTCTGTCATTTTCTGAGATAAATATATTAGGTTCATCATTTTAAGCCTCTTTACTTCAGTGTGAAGTACCCTTTATTTTAAATGGCTAACTTTTGAGATATTTTAAGTGTAAATGCGAAACATTTATTTTGGCATGCATGCACAAACTCTGGCACCATAGGATTCTGCAATAACAGATTCTATTAAATCGGCTTGGTATTATGTTCTATGTGGTGACAAATGCTTGATAGGTGCAACAGTATCTAAATTACATATGTCGAATCAAATCTAGGTCACCGCATTGGTTTTGTAAACTTGATGTTTTGATCGGACTATGCAGCTTTAACTCGACTTACATAAGACACCTAACTTGATGCTTCTCGGGATCGCTGCAGCTGTCTTTGTGTTTTTATATTGACCTTTCTCTCAATCCCTATATTGGTTCTATTAGATTTGTTTGTGTGTTGTTGTTTTACGTCCTTGCAACATCTAAGGTCATATCAGGATGGGTACCGACTTGTGACAGTACACACTCATGGTGATTTTATAGTGCTGCCCTACTGGGAAATCAGGCCGCCGGCACCATGACCCGATATCCCACCCAGTCACATTATCCTGACACTGAGATAACCAGTCCTTGACCTATCCTAATAACCAGGTTAGGAAGCGAAAAGTATCAGTTTTTAAGTCATTGGTTTGACTCGATCGGGAACCAAACTCGTGAACTCGCGAGGCCTGTGCTCTACCGATTCAGCCACCGCGTCCCAGCATGGCAGTTACGCCCTAGTCTATTGATCGCTGACCTAAATTGTCAAAGAAAAGATCCTTTTGTGAGAGTATTCACATCAGTTCACGCCGACGTAGCTCAGTATCCTATTGTTATTGACTGAACTGTCCTAATTTCGCGATCTATAATCACCTGTGCTGTTCAAATCACCTCCACAATAAGCAACTCCGAATTTGCCTTTTGGTGATTTATTCTTCTTTTTTAAAGAAGCAATTATCTCTAATTGTTTATAGTCAGCTTCAGTAGGTTTTGCTTGTCGTTTATCTGTAAGTCTAATGGTGCTGTCACATTACAACGTTTCTCGCCAACGCGCATCGACGTGTGTCATTTTTTGGCGAAACGTTGGGAAACGGCAGGAAGTGTTACGCGCACGGTAGGCACGCATTGGTATTCGTTGATGGATGGTGACATTCAGCGGCATGCATCATCGGATCAGCAAAGTTTTGTGCTTGCACAAAACTTTCAACGACCGACAACGACCGACAATGCGCGACAAAGCGCAGGTGCCAATATTATGGCTATGTTAGGAGCCCGTGGAGATCGCTGGAATAACATTATGCGAACGCTAGGCAAACGCCGCGCGTGCATGAAGGTCGTTCCCACATGTTGTGCCAAAATTGTTGCTTTGTTGTTTGACATCCTAGCTACATCTAAGGTCATATCAGGATGACATGCCAAACATTTACAACAACGTCGGCCGCACGCTACCAATACGTTGCGCTGACGATGAAAAGTTTGACGTATCTCGATGATTAAAAGTGATTTTGCGCATTGGTGGTAGATATGTCGTATTGTGACAGGGCTATTAGTCATCTTCTAATTCTATATCTATTTTAGTTCACTTGGTGCTCGATTCCGTTGAATTGGAATCGACTTTGAGATTCAACTCTTTGATAAATAGCTGTTTCCAATTGTCTCATCCATAGACGTGGCATTCTTAAAATGTATCGGTCTGGTACAATGAAAGAGCAATAATCGCTCCAGAAATATTTTGTTTCTGAAAGTGTTCTTAGCCAAATTATTATTTATTTAGTTGTGTGATTGTTTATTCTGCTCATAACGGCTAAGTGCATGCACTTGTTTTCGCGTGCATTGAAATCACTGGGAGGAATAAGTTCATAAACATTACAGCAAAACAGCGTTGCACACCAAATTGCACATAAGCAATAGTTTATGATATCATTAGCGATACTAACTTTATGAATATTGTCCTGGGAAAAATCTTAATTTCCCAATTGAACAAATCAGAAATGTTAAAGATACTATAATTGGGACCAATAACTTCATAAATATTGCCACTGGACAACACCGTTCTCAAAATTGAACAGCACGAACGCTATAAATCATTATTACTAATATTAGGGCAATAGCTTCATAAAGAAACGGATCAAAAAATATATTATTCACCAAATTGAAAATAATAAATATTCAGAGCCCTATCATGCGCAGAACAAAATTAAAAATAATGCGAGTCTTGCTCACCAAAGTGAACATCAGAAATGTTTTGTAATTAACATTGGAATCAATAATTTCATAAATATTCTGGCTCGGAGATCATAAATAGTTCAGTGCATTGAGTTTATTAATGTTTGTCCGTGGATGGTCCTAAATTGTTAGGTCCTGGCAACATCTAAGGTCTTATCAGGATGAAAATCGACTTGTGACAACATGGCAACTTTATAGTACTGTCCCACTGGGAAATCAGGCCACCACCAGCACCATGACCCGATATCCCAACCAGTATCATTATCCTGACGCTGAGCTAACCAGTGCTTGCCCTATCCTATTAATACTGAGTGCCAAGCTAGGAAGCGACAAGTATCGATGTTGTGAGTCATTGGTTTGACTCGACTGGGAATCAAACTCCGGATCTCCCGCACGGGAGGTCTGCACTCTACCGACTCCGCTACTGCGTCCGGTGTTTGTCCGTCGAAGAGTGTGCAGGCATTGCCTCCGGGCGGACAATCAATAACCAGGCCGTGTTGTCGCAATGCTCAAACCCCCAGTGCACATGGCGATCCGATAGAACAAATCATGGCGGACACTGATAACTGCAGCCCTCACCCACTAACGCATAACCAGTTGGACACAACCAAAGAAGGTCCCCGCGGTTTGTAAGAAGCGACACGTGTATTTATTGTTACTGATCGATTCCGCCTCTGTAACTGCCACTAGACAGGCACGGGGGTAAAATGTTGGCGCTTTGAATGGAAAGTGACCCAGTGGGATATATGTATGTTATATAGGTATATGTACTATATATATGACATATATGTATTGTAAATATGGTGTATATGGTGAAAAGGGTGATGTATGCGATGTGTGCGATGTGTGCGATGTGTGTGATGGGTGTGGTGTGTGTGTTGTGTGTGGTGTGTGGTGTGTGTGTGTGGTGTGTGATGTATGTGGTGTGTGTGGTGTGTGTAATGTGTGTGGTGTGTGGTGTGTGTGGTGTGTGTGGTGTGTGGTGTATGTGATGTGTGTGATGTGTGTGGTGTGGTGTGTGGTGTGTGTGATGTGTGTGTGTGTGGTGTGTGTGTGTGTGGTGTGTGTGTGTGTGGTGTGTGTGTGTGGTGTGTGATGTATGTGATGTGTGTGGTGTGTGTAATGTGTGTGGTGGGTGGTATGTGTGTGGTGTGTGTGGTGTGCGTGGTGTGTGGTGTGTGTGATGTGTGTGGTGTGTGTGATGTGTATGGTGTGTGCAGTGTGTGCAGTGTGTGTGGTGTGTGGTGTGTGATGTGTGTGGTGTGTGTGATGTGTGTGGTGTGTGCGGTGTGTGTGGTGTGTGCGGTGGGTGTGGTGGGTGTGGTGTATGTGGTGTGTAATGTGTGTGGTATGTGGTATGTGTGTGGTGTGTGTGGTGTGTGTGATGTGTGGTGTGTGTGGTGTGTGTGGTGTGTGGTGTGTGTGATGTGGGTGTTGTGTGTGATGTGTGTGGTGTGTGCGGTGTGTGCGGTGTGTGTCAGCCTTGCCATAAAGCATAGATGGTGCATATAATATCATAATCCCTATCAATATTGCAACTTGTTGTATCTTTGGTTTGTTCCATTGTAATAATTGATTTGCCGTTGTTGTAAATTTATCAAGTTTTTGTTCCGTTAATGAAATGGTCATTTCCATAGTGTCAATAAAAAACCAGAAACTTTAATTTGTTTGTTGGTATTAGTACTGATTTAGTTTTGTGTATGTAGATACCTAATTTTGTAAATGTTTCACATAATTTGTCTACTGCCGTCTGGCATTGTTGTTGTGTTTGTGTGACAATAAATGAATCATCAATATATGGAAACATAATATGCCCTTCCCTAGCCATTTGGGAAAATATTGGTTTAAGTAACTGTGTAAAAATTTGTGAACAGCAAGCTAGTCCATTCAGCATACATGTGAACTCATGAAGTTCATCGTTCCAACGAAATCTGAGATATTTCCAATTTAGTTTATAGATAAGTACTGTGTAGTATGCATCTTTAAGATCTAGACTGGGTAACCACACGCCTTGCGAAACAAGTCTCTTGCTATGTCAAAGAATAACATTTTAAAATGTTTATATTCTACAAATTTGTTAAATAATGTTAGATCTAAAATTAATCTTACATCTCCATTTGGTTTGGAGGCAAGAAAATATTGGATATGAATTACCCAGCCACATGTAGCGCTGGTTCTATAATTCCTTTCTCACAAAATTGTAGGACTTGATTTTCTAACACCTCGGATAAGGATAGTTAGATTATCTGTTATGTTATTCCATTCTGGTAGGCAATTATTGAGATTACCATTACCATTACTGGTGTGGGAACGGCTTCTGGGTATTGAACTCCCTCTGTAGGGGGTGTGGCGCAGCGCATCAAAGATGCGTGATATGAAGCGGCGTGCAGGCTCTATGCATCGGGCTATGTGGTGCAGCCTGCCGACAAGCTTTTTGTATGTCTTTTCTGGATGCTGATGTTTTAGTCATCCAGGTCTTACAGTCGTCTATGACGTCATCGAGCTTATCCCGAGAGATGGTGACTGTCATGTCGTCCGCCGATACCCAGAACCCGAGCCACTCCAGCGTCTTTGTGGGTGGTACACACTTAGAAGGTGAGCGGTCGAGTCCCAGGGTAGCTGCCAGGCGTATGAAGTCTTGGTAGGCTGTGCATGCCTGATGTTCCATGGGTGCCACACCCACAAAGTCATCTAAGTACCAGTGTATGAAATGACCCTTTCGAAGGGCGGCACCTGGAAAGGGCCGAGCAGGGCACCGTGTTGGATCTCAGTCTTCACATATTCTTCAATGAACGTCAGGTGGGCTGGGTCCTCTCTGTGGTTGCCAGTTGTGGTGGGGGGGGGGGGGCGTGTCGGCGGTATAATCAACTGGGCCAGCCAAATTCGAGGTAATCCACGATATGCCTGTCGTAATAGTTGACCAGTAGTTTTCGCCATGCCTGTATGTTAAGTCCAGAGGGGATTGGTATTCTTGTAAGTCTCAAGGTAGTCCGGATGGGCGCCCAATAGGCTATGCTTGGGGTGTGGCCAGATCCTATCCAGGATCAGCCTGTAGGCTATGGGCGTGCGAGGTGGGCGTGCCTCCCCTTCATACACATCACCCCCTACCACTATCACATCAAAGTTTTCATCAAGGTTGTCATTAATGTTGGCATAATGTTCAATTGTACTCACTTGTGGCTCATGTGCCACGTTACCAGTGATGATGTTGTCAGTGGCGTGTTCCGTGTCATTGCGGGAGCCCATTGACTCGTCTGTCATGGTGTGGGTGTGGCCCGGTGGACTCGTGTGGGCGTCGTCCTCCATTGTTGTTTACACGGTAGCTGCCCAGGGTGCCCCAGGTGGGCAGCCATCTTGAATCCCTCCTGCGGCTTGGACAGCCCCCGTGGCTGTGGCACATGTCGGCCATGTTTGTTGTTGCCCGCTAGTGTCACCACCTGGTGTGTTTACGTCATGATGGTTCCAGTCGGCCATGCTATGGCCGTGGTTGTTGAGAATAACATCCACAATGTGGATTTTCTTCCACCTCTGCGCCTTCACTTCCTGGTCTCCTTACCACAGGATTTCACATATTTACCCTCGTGTTTTGTGTCGGAGTCCAAACTTGTAGAGGATGAGTCGGACGAAGAGTCGGATGAAGAAGATTTGCGCTTCCTCCTTTTCTTTGTCTTCTTCTTGTTCTTTTTCACGAGGGGCTTCTTCTTATGGGCCCTCGCGTGGTCATCCCCTTCCGAAGAGTGCACTTTCTTTTTGTGTTTGCGTTTGTGCGTAGACACAACTACTTCTTCCTTGGACTCATCATCAGATGAGGCCTGATCTTCAAAAACATCCTCCCACTCCAATTCATCGGAATCCAGCACGACCTTGTCTTTCTTCTTAGTGGCCACTCTGGAGGGTAAACCAACCAATCAAAATGAGGGGTAGGGACCAGTGTAGTGGTACCCTCACACACTCTATGAACCTATCAACTTTTCCCACCTGTGGCTTTCTTCAGCAACAAGTTGAAGAAAATACTATAGGACTCAGAGGTACACCTTAACAAGAATAAAAAATGGGGAATCTTAAAGAAACCCAGGAAGAAATCATAGCAATGTAAGTGGGTCCTACCAAACATCTCTCCATTCGGCAACAGGCGGCTTAATTAATAACCGAGCAATGGATGCACTGTTCTAACAATCATATGTAACACGATCAAAACTAAGCTGTAAATCAGCTAATAATTAGTGAAAAGTTTCAAAAAACTTTGTACGTGAATGCTAACATGAACTGAACCAATGTATCAATTTTGAAAGAAACTAACCTTGTTGGTTTTGTAGTTAAAGTAGAAAAACTGCTGGAGCTGCTCACAAACGTCCTCCTGCTGTGAGCTGACTATGCCAATTGCTGGACCCGGATGTGCTTCCTTTTCCTTGGGCTATGAGTAGCCAGAGGCGTACTACCGAGGTAAAATACATATAGTATAGTCATACGAGTCTTACCTTGGTACAGATGATGGATAACTGTTGTTTTACCGAGGTATAAGCCTCGGATAGATGTGGGCTAGGGAGAGGTAAGCACGTCCGGTACCAGCAATCTTAACCTACTTATTGAGGATAAAAATGACTTTCAAACAATGGATACTATTACTTTACCGAAAAGGTACACCAACGGAATAGATGTGGCAGGGTGTGGCGGGAGGGCCCTAGCCCACATCTATCCGAGGCTTATACCTCGGTAAAACAACAGTTATCCATCATCTGTACCAAGGTAAGACTCATATAACTATACTATTTTACCTCGGTAAAACAGCCTCAGGCTAGCCTCAGGCTAGGGAGACCTTTACATAATTCATTTTTATCCTTAATATTATTCTTTCTTATTATTATAACATTCTAAATTTTTGTTCTCACCTATTCTTGTTAGTTGGCGAGAAGACGCTTTGCAACGCCGGTAGGCTTTTCTAGTCGTTTATTATAATGTTTTGCAAACGACTTAGCCGTCTTCCAGCCTGCATGCGCTAGTATTCTTTTCACAGAAATACCAAGCACCCGTGCCTTGGAGACCATGGCTCCTCTAGTTGAGTGGGAAGAGTATTTACTCGTATCCACTCCAGCCAATTTCAACACCGTAATTGTCCATCTGGCAAGTGTGTCTCATGAAATCGCCTTATGTGGCTTTATAAAGCTCACTAATAGTTGTTGTGATGCACGTAAATCCTTTGTCTTGTATATATAAGCCCGTATGGCCGACACAACACATCATTTCCGATCATTCGGAAAACAGTCTAAGTGAACCGTTGATAAAGGGTCACCTAACGTGTTCGATTTAAGCAATTTTTCTAAATCAAACGTAGGTTGTTCCTTGTCTATTTCTAATCCAGTTAAGGATAAAGCAACAATCGTCTGTCCTCTGTGTCCGGTTACTAACAATAACAGGACCGCGACCTTAAAACCTAACTGTTTTATATCTAACCACGAGTTGTGAGGCCAAGCCTGAAACAACTTAAATACTATAGAAACATCCCAAAACCGACTAAACTTTGGTTTTGGAGGATTCATTTGATAAATTGAACGAAGTAAATAACAAAGAACATAATGTTTTCCAACTGTTTCGCCATCAATTCTAGGTAATATAATTGATAACGCACACCTCGCCGCATTAATCGATCCAAAGGAAAGTCCTTCATCCTCTAGAGAACGAAGAAACCGAGCTACTTGTGAAATCTTTGGATTTGTTGGCTTAACTTTCATTAACAAACAATGTACACCCCATTTCTTTAAATAGGTTGTATACATTTTGACAGTTCCTGGCCTCCAGGCATCCGATACTATCCTATCCTCAGTAATTCTGTCCAATCCAAATTGCTGTAGCTGCTTCCTTAGAAAAGGAATGCCAATAGGGGCGTCGTTGACACGTCGCCGTGAACCACTAGCGGTCCGTGGTGCGTCAGATTCCCGAGTTTTCTTGGGAATCGTATATGATCTTTTGCCAGTTGTGAAACTGCTGGCAGCCAAGGTTGCGTGTCCCAATCGGGCACCACCAGTATCGCATGTGTCCCTTCCAAGCCGATTTTTCTCACTACTCGGCTGATAATGCTAAATGGTGGGAAAATATAAAAATAATTATTTTCCCAGGTAATAGCAAACGCATCTACTTTCCAAGCATCCGGTTCAGGATGCCAAGAAACATAACAGGGTAACTTGTTATTATTTCGTGATGCAAACAAGTCAACTTCAGGTGTACCCCATTTTTCACAAACGAAGTTAAACAAAGGTGTAGAGAGAGACCACTCTAAATGGTCATGGAAATTTCTACTTTTATAATCTGCAAGTGTATTTTGTGACCCTGGAATATGCGCTACAGTCAGCCAGACTTGTTGAGCCTGTGCCCAGTTCCAAATCAGTTTAGATAACTGATTGCAAGACTTTGATTTGGTTCCACCCATGTTACGAATATATGCCATGGCAGTAGTATTATCAGTTAGTATTCTAACCTGTGATTTATTTATCTTTACTAAACTACGTAAGCCTAGATAAATAGCACGCAATTCTAGTGCATTAATATAGTCTGATTTTTCATCATCAAGCCATCTACCTCCTGTTGTGACCCCATCTCGATGAGCTCCCCAACCTTCTAACGAAGCATCAGTAGTAATTACTGTATTAGGTTCCGCCATGCGGATTGGATTTGGTGAACTTGCTATATGTTGCATCCACCATCCAATATCCTGTAACCCTTCTTGCGAAATAAACATCTTTCGCTCAAAATTGCCTTTAGTTCGTGTTAACGCTAAATTGTTATCTATTTCTAGCGACTTAATATGGGCCTTCCCATATAACACAGCAGGTGCATATGATGTCATTATGCCAATAAGAACAGCAACCTGTCTAATTTTTGGCTTTGACAACTTAATAAGCTGAGTCGCTGTAGTCATAAACTTAATTAGTTTTTGTTCTGTTATCGACACTGTAAGGGACTGTGTATCCAGAATAAACCCTAAACATTTGAGTTGTTTTGTTGGTTTAAACACTGACTTTTGTCGATGTACATAAAACCCCAATTTAGTGAGTAATGCACATAAATCCAAAACTGCATTCACACAACCAATTTGTGTTGATGCTATAATAAAAGAATCATCTATGTATGGAAACATTATGTGACCCTTCCTCGCCATTACCGAGAAAACAGGTTTAAGCAATTTAGTAAATAAACGTGGCGCACAAGCTAAGCCATTCGGCATGCAGGTAAACTCATAGAGTTGGTTATCCCAAATAAATCGAAGAAATTTTCGGTATTGTTCCATTATGGGAAGCGTAATAATATGCATCCTGTAAATCAACACTAGCCATCCACGCATCTGGTGTAATCAGATCTCGTGCCGTATCTAGAGAGAACATTTTAAAATGTCGATATTCCACCCTTTTATTAAGGATTGTTAAATCCAGGATCATTCGAACATCACCATTAGGCTTCGGTCTCGAGAAAATGTTTGAAATAAACTGTCCTGAACAGTGTGTCACTTTTTGTATAATTCCTTTCTCAAAGAATTTATGTACCTGTTTAGTTAGTGCGTCTCGTTCAACTGGTTGAATGTTATATGGAAAAGGTATTATACTTTGTACAGGAATTTGTGTAAAGGGAATGTGAACACCCCTAACTATTTAAAAAAATTTCTTGGTCACTAGTAATTTTGTGCCACTCAGAAATATGATTACTAATATTACCAGCCACAAAGTTGCTTACAGTTTGTGTGTTTTTAGAGGCTGCAGGGACTTGTAAAGTTTGTGTTTGGACCTCTACTTGGACCCCCCCCTGGGGAAAGGTCTCGACGAGTTGAACCCTCGGCCTATTGGCCGTGCGGTGTTGTCGGTCCAGCCTGGGCGAGCGCCCCGGCCCCGAAACCCTTGACCGAAGCTTGAACTCGGTCTGGTTCCTCTGGTGAACCGTCGTGGACGAAAATCCCCTCGTGACTTTTTGAAACGAGGAGCTTCCTGTTTCTTCTTGCCATCCATGTTTTTGCCACTCTTGGCTGCAGTCTCTACCTCTTTATAGAGGTATTGTAGTTGACCGCCAAACATCTTGGTGTTATCTAAGGGTTTCCCTTTAATCGGCTCTGGAGCAAGATAAAGCGTAAACTCCTTCCCCTCATTATCGGTAACCTTCTTAGAGCGAGCCACTTCCTTGCCAGCATCTGTGCAAACTGACTTGAAGACATTTTCATATCTTCGAAACGACAGGTAATTACCTGCCGCCGCTAACACTGCAATGCCTTTGTCCATTGTCTTAGCCAAAGACGAGAACTTATTTTCACTCTGCATCCTATTAGCCACAGGAACAATAGCTGTTAGGGTAGCCAACACTGCCTTATGCACTGTGTGCAACACATCCTCAAACTTCTTACGGTCATCCGTCATATTGACATCCCGATCCATTTCTTTAATGATGGAGTTGGGAACACCCTTTATGCCTGTTAACTCATCTCCTAACTTGGAGATAACCTCCGCCGGTTTGAAACGTGCGAAAATGACCATTCACGGTCTCGCGCATAAGCGTAGTGGTTTTAACCCGCTTAGCCTTTGGCTTCTCCACCTTCTTAGCCACTTTAGTGCCAATGTCCGCATAGACCCCTTCATATACGGTGTCTGAGTCTGATTCCGTAGAAGTAGACTCAGTGGACGAATCAGAAGAAGAATATTTCCTTTCCTCTTCTTCTTTTTGGACTTAGTCTTCCGCTTTTTGCGCAAACCAGTCTCTGCCCGCTCCTTGGTGAATTCATCACCCGAAGAAATCACCTGTTTCTTCTTCTTTCTCCGTTTAGGAGAAGGAGGAGGAGGAGCCTTAAGCTCCACCGCCGAGTCTGTGTCCAAGAAATCCTCATACGAATCCTCTTGGACACTCGGCCTACGCCGCTTCCGAGACACGGGCGATTTGGCAGTCAAGATGTGGCTTTCCAACCGTGCAAAGCGAGCCTCCCAATCTGGAGGCGCAGGCACATCAGGCACTGCGTCCTCGTCCGGGTCGGAGAGGATATGCGCCCGGGGCTGTGTCGACGGCCCTGCCGACAACACAGGTGAGGAGTCGTACTCCTCGTCCACTCCACTCGGAACACGCCCCTCGGCTGCTGCTGCACCGCGCTTACTCCGCTTCGTGGCCATCGGGAACTGAAACAAAGAATTTTGATCAGTCCCGGTATATATATATGTCACAATATGGTTGTTTCAAACTCATTTGGACATCTATTGGTGTTAGAGAACGTGTTTATACCGTTATAACACAGGCGTAATAAGCTAAATTTGTGCGTGGGTTGTGGGTCAAGCCCAAACCTTACGCGGGGTCGGGACCAGTGTATCGGCCCGCCCATCCCTCTGTTCCGCACACTTCTCCCACCTGTGACTACTACGTCAACAAGTTGGAGAAAATGCTACGAAACTCGGAGAAACGCCTGAAAAAGTTTTGTCTAGGGGAGTCTATAAAAGAAACCCAGGAGCATCTCCAACATTACTCTCTATTAGAGTACGAGAGAATTTCCACATGAGATAGGGCGAAACCCACATCTCTACCCATAGTCACACGGTGACCCGGGTGTTGACATAACCGCTAATGACCGGTTTGGTTCCTTCGCGAAACCCACTCGAGTGTTCTATCCTTGGTTGTTTATAACCAAATAACTCGCCCAAATTGGACCAACGAAAGTCTAAACTTTCCATATTGATGCTCTAATGCATCATAATTAAGCTAACCACAGTTTTTATTATACTTACTGCGTATTTGCTTGTATGTAGACTAATTTTTGCCGGAGCAACCCAACGACACGTTATCCAGTCGTGAGTTGTATATGCTAATTGCTGGTACCGGACGTGCTTACCTCTCCCTAGCCTGAGGCTAGCCTGAGGCTGTTTACCGAGGTAAATTATATATATATATATATATATATATATATAGACTGAATTTCCTTCCGCCTCTTTCCCCCCCCCCCCTCTTCAGTTTCGGGGAACATTATTAATCTCACAATCTTATATCACTTAGGACTGCGCCTAATGGAGGTCAGTGTTATTTATCTCTCTCATTATTGAACACTTAATGTTGAAGACAATACACGGGAGGCGGGGAAATGAATTGTGAACCTGCAGCAGTTAATTCAACATGACGTGCCACCAATCAACGTTCACCCAGCGTGTACACCTCATGCAAAGTGAATCACCACTTCCATGTCGAAAAGTAGGGTAACAACTTTGTTGTGGGAGGGGGTGGGGGGTAGTTTTGGGTGCTACCAGGGTTGTGGGCCACCCTACAACAACGAAACTGGGCCCCGTGGTCGAATCGGTAGAGCTCAGGTCTCCTGCAAGGGAGATCAGGAGTTCAATTCCCGGTCGAGTCGAACCAATGACATACAAAATTGATACTTGTCACTTCCTAGCTTAGCGTTCAGCATTAATATGATAGGGCAAGGACTGGTTAGCTCAGTGTTAGGATAATGTGACTGAGTGGGATATCGGGCCATGGTGCTTGTGGCCTGATTTCCCTGTGGGGAAGCACTATAAAGCATCATAAGTGTGCACTGTCACAAGGCAGTACCTGTCCTGACATGAGTGTAGATGTTGTTAGGATGTAACACACCGATAAACAGTTGAATCGATATTTATATATATAAGAATATTTTAGAGCGTCTATTGGTAATGAAATAGGAGGTCTGTTGCCGAATAGAACCTAGATAAAGTCAGTTTTCAAAGAAAGTTTAGTACAAAATAAATAACCTATAATATATAATCGCACAGTGCATTATACATCACAAATATATATGCACATTTGAAGTAAAAACAAAAGGCCATCATTGTGTAGTTTGTGGATTAAAGTTGGAAAATTTGATGGAAGATGTTCAAAACTACAGTACATAACTATATTTCGTCTTTTATTTAAATTACATACCGGTGCACACATTAATAATTTCTATGGCGTATTTGCCCTTTCAGAGCATCAAAGTTCAATGGATTCGACCGACCTACTTGATTTAATTGTTGTTCTGTGTGCATTAGTTGATTAAAAAAGAGGCTTTTCAATGTCAAAATTGGTCATTCCACTGCTCGTTGCCCTATCCTAGTAATTCCAAATGCCACGCTGGGTAGTGACATACATAAGTTTTTAAGTCATAGCTTTGACTCAGCCAGGGTTCCAAACTTGGGGTTTTGAGTCCGACAACCTACCAAAACAGGAGGCGGACGCTCAACTCATGGCATGTCATAATAATACATGATAACATAGTGTAAAAATATACAGACTTTCGGTTTGGATTTATATATTGGCAAAGAACTTTATTATTCTCGGGCAACGGAGTGGGGACCATGATTATGTAACAGAGAAGCAATGGGTGCCCCACTCGCTTTATGACAGAAGCGCTTTTGTGGAAATGTGATAACACATAGTGATCGTGTATGTGATATGATGTTCATACTTAAGAGACAGTTAATAATTATTTAAATGTTCCCCTCATGCACCAGTATAAGTGCCATTAAAGGAGAGGAGCATTGATATATGTTTGTTGTAACTGTCTGCAACTACTCGTTACCACAGGACTGATGGACACAAACACCAAGCCATCCTGCATACATTATGGACACCACCTGCAGCTGGGGTTGAGTGACAGCTGACCCCTATTAGGGCATCGCCCACCCAGGCTGTACAGGGTGTCTGATTGTATGGCTGTGTGAGCCCAGTCACCTGCATTCCTTATTCCTGACACACAGTTCCCACATGAGGAACTCCACTTTCTACACTCAAATGAGCACCATGTATTCAAAAGACACTGAGCTGTGTGCAACAACCATTGGACTCAAGTTCAATGGGCTGTAGGTACTGGTTCTGATATACACAAGCAAGAGTCATGCGGATCTGTGTGGGCAGTTGGTAAGGAGTGAGGGTGATAGGTCGCCAGGAGGTGAACAGGAGTTTTTTTGTTGTTGTTTTTTTGTAAATATGTTTATTCTGCTGAATAATTCTTTTGTCAGTGCCGAAGCACTGGTCTTCCAGCCATTTTTCAATTCAGGGTTATTTACACAAAAGGTACATAGAATAAGGTGTACAATACCTGTTGAATAGACAATTTGCACCACCTCTTCACTGCACGCCAATAAAGCACCACCTCTTCACTGTCAACCTTGCATGACTTGTCTTCCTTTCTTCCGTATGAGTTATATAGAGTAACTACAGGTGGGGACTGACAGACAGTTGTCAGAACACACCTGTGGAGAATAGCAATGTTTGGGGTTCAGACGGCCAAGTCTCGACATATTACAATAGTGTGGTTGCAGGATGGAAACGATTGGATGCGGTGGCCATGGCATGTGGTGTGTGTGCTGTATGGTGTGGGTGGTGTATGTGGTGTGTGGTGTGTGTGGTGTGTGTGGTGTGAATCATGTGAGTGTGGTGTCAGTGGAGCTAGTATGTGGTGTATCTGGTGTGTGGTGTGTGTGGTGTGTGTTGTGTGTGTAGCGTGTGATGTATGTGATGTGTAGCATGTGGTGTGAGTGGCATATGTGGTGTGAGGGACATGTGTGTTGTGAGTGGCATGTGTGGTGGGAGTGACATGGGTGGTGTGAGTGGCGCAAGTGGTGTGAGTGGTGTGAGGGGTGTGAGTGGTGTGAGTGGGGTGAGTGGTGTGAGTGGGGTGAGTGGTGGGTGGGGTGTGTGTGCTGTGAATCATGTGTGTGTGGTGTGGTGTGAGTGGTGCGAGTGGTGTGAGTGGTGCGTTCGGTATGTGTGATGTGAGTGGTATGTGTGGTGTGAGTGGTATGTGTGGTGTGAATGGTATGTGATGTGTGAGTGGTATGTGTGGTGTGAGTGGTATGTGTGGTGTGAGTGAGGTGTGGTGTGAGTGAGGTTTGGTGTGGTGTGTGTAATGAGTGGTGTGTGTGGTGTGTAGCGTGTGTGGTGTGTAGAGTGTGTGGCGTGTGGTGTGTGGTGTGGTGTGTGTGGTGTGAGTCGTATGTGTGGTGTGGTCTGTGTGGTGTGGTGTGGTATAAGTGGTTTGTGTAATGAGTAGTGTATATGGCCTGTGGTATGAGTGCTATATATGCTATGTGCAGTGGATGTACTGCGTGTCTGGGTCGGGGGGATGGCGGATTCGCGATATAAATCGGACACCTAAATTACATGGGAGAAACATAGATCTTTTTGAATCATGGGCCTCCCCACCACCCCGCCTCACCTTGCTCCACCGGCCCTATGATAGCACAGACACATGACATAGATTCGCTAGGCTTAGTTTGATGGGGATCCCATATAGCTGGTTTCTGGAATTCTCGGCATGTACAGGTTGTGAATGTCAGAGAAGCAGAATATGCTATATCATGTATACATAGAACTTTGCAAAAGTTTAATGAAAAATAAAAAATATATATATAACCTAAAGTTGTCTAACCACTTTGCGAGACTTGATCCTAAATATCCAAATTAAATAAGGGTGCATTGATTCAAATATATTTTACTGCATCAAAGGAGATATAGTATTAAGAAGTCAATAATTATAATAGAATTAGTCATAGCTGAAGCATATGGGGTCCGGCTTTTCAATATTCATGCCAAAGGTTGGTCACGTGTCCACTTCGAATATCTCCAAAATGAAACTCAAAACCATCGATTTATAAAACTTTGAGATGAACATAACTTTAAGATAAATATAATAAGCGTTCCATTTCACATACTAGTTCATTGGGGTTTAGCCTCCTAGCAATATTTAAGATCACCACATACGGGGTGGGGGGTACCAAATTGTCACGCTGCGCGCTCTTGGCGAGTTTTTAGTGCTGCCCCAGTTATATACCGCTGTAAAGACTAGGTCTCCATGAAGTAAAGTTGAAATAAAGACTAGGTCTCCATGAAGTAAAGTTGAATCCTCTCCACCAACTAATAGATTTACCACTCGTCATGGTCACCAGTATGTAAAGTCTACGGCTCGAATCTGTGGTTGTGTAGGCAGGCTGTAGTGAAATCAATACAGACAAAGAGAAAGGGCTACTAGAGCAAATAATGCGCCACTACTAAAGCAGAGCAGAAGCCAAATAAAAGCTCATGAGAGAAGCGTGCTGGAAATGGTTACCAAGGTGTGGAATGCCCAAACGGTAAAGGAATGACAAATTGCTGAGCTAAAAACTTACAAAAAATATCTGTGCAAAATAAGGCTAGGAATCCCCCACTAAGCTGCACTGCAAAGGGGCATGTGATATGTCATGGCCTACCACCAGCGGGACGCCCAATGGAATGTAACCATGCCAAAAGTAGCCAGATAACACACCACACAGCTATGTACAAGCCTATGATATGCAAACAGAAGTAGGCTAGTCTAGTAATAAGAGTAGAACAAAATAAAATAATACATATATGCCAAGAAAATTTTAAAAAACTAACATAGGCTACTAACCATACCAACCAATTATCTATCTGCTACTGAAATACAGGCAATCAAATACAGCTACTGTGTGCTAAGATAACACCAACATTACAACTGGCCAGCATTGAAAACAAGCCTGGGTACCCGGGCTTATATGCTATGGACAGTATAAATACAGCCTCAATAAAAAAAAACTAAAAAAAACAACATTTGCATTCTCCCACCAATGCCGTAAATCAGAATATTTTACATCGCATTGTCTATATCACGACTTCACATTAAATAACCAATTAACTTGGATTGATATCGGAGTATGTGGTCCAATTGCCTGCTGGATCTTGGCATCAACTTCCTCGTTGGTAACGTTGTCTTTATATGAGATGTGTAAGTGATATAGGTGTGAGGTCAAGACTGCTTTAGGTGCAATGTTTCCCATTTGCATTACCCTCTATCAACATTACTCCTGACTCCTCTCACCGCTAACCTCATGAAGGGAGATGCCAGGAAGTACTGCAGTCAGCATGGCAGTCAAATATCATTATGTTAATAGGTCATTAAGTATAAAGGACGATTAGAGCCAGACATGCTGCGGCCATAGAAGATGAAACATCACGCCCCTGTGGGCATTTTGCATTTCTCCTTAAAATAAGTGCAAACTTGCAGCATTTTCTTATACCTTATAACTTGACTTATAAAGTGACTGTCATTTGCCTCGCTGCTTGCCTCGCTCCTTACCTGGCTCCTTGCCTCGCTCCTTGCCTCGCTCCTTGCCTCGCCCCTTGCCTCGCTCCTTGCCTAGCTCCTTGCCTCGCTCCTTGCCTCGCTCCTTGCCTCGCTCCTTGCCTCGCTCCTTGCCTCGCTCCTTGCCTCGCTCCTTGCCTCGATCCTTGCCTCGCTCCTTGCCTCGCTCCTTGCCTCGCTCCTTGCCTCGGTCCTTGCCTCGCTCCTTGCCTCGCTCCTTGCCTCGCTCCTTGCCTCGCTCCTTGCCTCGCTCCTTGCCTCGCTCCTTGCCTCGCTCCTTGCCTCGCTCCTTGCCTCGCTCCTTGTCTCGCCCCTTGCCTCGCTCCTTGCCTAGCTCCTTGCCTCGCTCCTTGCCTCGCTCCTTGCCTCGCTCCTTGCCTCGCTCCTTGCCTCGCTCCTTGCCTCTCTCCTTGCCTCGCTCCTTGTCTCGCTCCTTGCCTCGCTCCTTGTCTCGCTCCTTGTCACGCTCCTTGTCTCGCTCCTTGTCTCGCTCCTTGTATCGCTCCTTGTCTCTCTATTTGTCTCTCTTTGTCTCTTTTTGTCTCTCTTTGTATCTGTTTGTCTCTCTTTGTCTCTCTCTGTCTCTCTTTGTCTCTCTATCTCTCCTTGTCTCGTTCGTTGTCTCTATCTTTCTCTCGCTCGTTGTCTCTCTCTTTCTCTCACTCGTTGTCTCTCTTGCTCGTTCTCTCTCTTTCTCTGTATCTCTCTTTGTATGTCATTGCCTCTCTCGGTGTCTCACTCTTGGTTTCTCTCATTATCTCTCAACGTCTCTCTTTCTCTCTTTCTCTCTCATATCTCTCCTCAGTCTTTCTCCCTCTTTGTCTCTTTCTCACTTTCTCGCTTTTCCTCTCTCATTCTCTTTCTCTCTCTCTCAGGATTCGCTAAACCACATGCCCTTTGGTTACTCCGCTATATTGGGTGGAAACCTTAAACAAATACATATATGAAAATGAGTCCATTCATTGGAAAGTCACTCGGTATTCGCATCCTTTCATGCGGAAATACTTCGTTATACATTTAACGGATTTTCTAGCGCAGACACAGGCTGTGCTCGCAGGTCTCGGACGCCCAGGGCGTAATCGATTAATCAACTCGGGTCACCCGAGCCACTTTTTGGTGCATGCGCACATCCTACAGACTCGGGTCGAATAATCGAATATGCTTCTCCGCACTCGGGTGGGAAAAAAATGGAATAACCGATAAAACTACAGCAAAATAGAATTTAAAGTATTTGATGATGGCCTAGTTTAGCTATATTTCCATTTCATTAATCTAAGTTATTCTTTAAAAAAAACATGTATGACTGGTACTGGTAGCTGTTATCCTGCAGGATGGTACCAGCGCAAATGTGACGTCATCGCTCATAGCCAACCCTAGCTACGAGGTGGGTTACTTGGGTCGGATCGTTTTGCATATGGCACATGTATTTGTTGACTCTAC
Source organism: Branchipolynoe longqiensis (assembly GCA_030323885.1). NCBI lineage: Eukaryota > Metazoa > Annelida > Polychaeta > Phyllodocida > Polynoidae > Branchipolynoe > Branchipolynoe longqiensis. Next base: position 29,981,193 of record CM059191.1, read on the forward strand.
TCGCAGTGTTCAATTTGAAATTCTGATGACTCGGGTGACCCGAGTCACCCGGGTCGTGTTAATCGAGTATGGCCCAAGTGAAGTCCATAGTTCACAGCCTGGACACAGTAAGCAAAACTGCTGTCTGCGCCGCCCAGCTCTTTACCCCCCCCCCCCCCTTACGACTCCACCACCCCACCTCACACCACCGCCTCACCACCCCACTACCACTCACCACCCCACCACTACTCACCACATTCAATGGACGTTGCTTGGTTCACCACTAACTCCCTGCATCAGAACCGAAGGAGACAAGTGTCCATTGGCGGTTTGCTCATGCCCAGCTAAAACAAACTAACGGGGGCCCTACCTACAGATAGCCCCATTCCCCAGTCTCTGTCGTCTGCTAGGCCTCGTTCCTGCCACCGTGGCGCGCGGAGTGGGGCGTGCTTCATAATGCGCGCGCAAAATCTCACTCTCTACAGGATCTTTTCTACCACAAGAAAAGGAAAGAAGACACTCTGAATGATTAGTACCGCTTTGTTGCATACATTGACGGCAATGGAAGGAAATGGGCAAGAAATCAGAAGCAAGTGTGAATATGGGGGGGGGGCGGGGAGGGGGGGAAATGGGGGTTAGTTGTTGGAGTTTTACGTCCTGGCAAATTCTAAGGTAGGGTAGCGACTTGTGACAGTGCACACTCACGGTTACTTTATAGTGCTGTCCCACTGGGGGACAAGGCCGCTAACACCATGACCGGATATCCCACTTAAGTCACAGTATCCTGACACTAACTTAACCAGTCCTTGCCCTATCCTAGTAATGCCAAGCACGAAGCCAGGAAGTGACAAGTATCAATTGTGTATGTCATTGGTTTGGCTCGACTGGGAACCGAACTCTCCCGATCTGGGTCTGCGCTCTGCCGATTCTGCCACGGCGTCCGGTGGAGGAGGGAGGGAGTTGGTGTCGTGAGATGAGAGTGGGGATGCTGCAATTATTTCGGTGGTTGTCATTAGTTGAAAGCTGAGTGTGTGTGTGTGGGGGGGGGGGGGGGGGCGCTGGATTGGGTTTGGGTTCCGTGGCAGCCATTGCTTTCTTTGTACGCGGGTTCAGACCTGGTCAAAGACTGCAGTAATTGGCTGGGATAGCCCGGCCGAGCCGTCTCCTTCGTCTGATGATTATTAGTTTGCCCTGATTACGACGCCGCCATGGCCATCCACCTGGGTTAATGACGCCGTGTGTGATGCCTCTACACATTCATATGAATTACTTTTACTACGCCTTGTACACATCTCTACGAATTACTTTCACTGATTCACTGATTCACTGCTTTTGAATTCGACTTCAATCGCTTACACAGTCTACGTGCTACCTGTGTTTAGGCTATTCTACCAGAGTGTCGACCTTCTGTGCGTCGGCTGAACAAATAGCAAGGAAGGGCGATTGCTAAGCGGATGACGGTATCGTACACAAACTTTTCATATATTCGATCGTTATGTGATCGAAAATGTTCGCACTCTGCCGATCAATGTGTGTCGACGATCAGTGTGTCGACGACTTGTGTTTCTGTTCATAAAATCTACTACGTACATGACGGTACCATATATAGAATTTCGAATTTAACATTAACAAAGACGGACTTTGGGACAGTTAAATTCAAATGTACCAGAAACAGGGCCAAGGTTCAGGCTGAGACACGCCGACAGTTGTAGCTGCCATAGCCCAGCAGCAAAGCGCAAGCGCACGCTTCGAGATCGGCAGTGACCGTAGAGGTCGATAATATGAACGATATTGATATACAATAAGCTCAACTAAATTATTTTATTTGAGATTCCGGTCGTTTTTATTATATACAAACTCGACTGATTTACTTATTTTTTGACATTTCGGTCGTTTTTACTAATACAGAACTTGTATTCATTTATAGACTTTATGTAATTACTTTAAGAATTACTATTAGGCTTTACAACACATCAATGCCAGACAGCAGTTGGCAATTATTTTTATAGTTTGATTATAGCCTACCTTGGGTAATTATTTTATACTACCTATTCGCCTACATTCAAAAGTCGCCTTCACTTGAGGCTATATGCCAGGTGCTAGGTATTACTATTACTATTTCGATTCATAGCTTCTTTATAGTATTTATTTTATACTACCCACTTCAAATTTATTTTAGCTGTATTTTAGTAATCACTTTAAGGATTACTATTAGGCTTGCCTTTGCAACCATTGATATCTTATAGTATTTATTTTATACTACCTATTGGCTGACTTTTCAAAATCACCTTCACTTGACGCTATATGTCAGGCTTTAGGTGCACTTGACGATACTTATACGATATATATGCCGATTAACTACTGCGGCCCGTGCGGCTGTGGACACGCTGGCCCAGTGAACGACGCATGCGGCCGTGCCTCGATGCAAACAAGGCAGACTGCCCGTTCATCTGGGAGGCTGAGCAACATGGCAGAAAATCCAAAACCGGCGAGGAAGGAACACTCAGCCTCAGCTTCATCGGCTGAGGAAGAAGCCCCGGAGGACGACGAAGTAGAAGAACGGGAGCAGGCAGTAACACGACGTATCCGTGCGCTGGAGCGCAGGAAGCGGTTGGCGGAGCTGGAGTTGCAGGAGAGGGAGCTGGAGAGTGACATGGCCCGCCTGGCGATGAAGAAGAAGGGGGGCCGTTCCAGGAGTAGAAAGCGCAGCTCCTCAAGCGACCGCCATCATCGCCGACATCACAGGCATCACCGACGCTCCCCGACTTCGAGCTCGTCATCTGGAAGATCAGCTAGCCGTGAGAGAAGACTTAGGAGTAAGTGGTCGATCCGGCGTTATCTTGAAGACCGTAAGGACTTGAAGAAACTTTCTCCGTTCGAGCTCATCGAATCGTCGTGCAGTTGGGTTTTGGATAAAAAAGACATTGACGTGCAAGACTTGAGACGCGTGGTTAAGCATATCAAATATATCTCGGGTAGGGCTAAGTCGGGTCAGTTTCAGGACCGGGCACACGCTAGCTACGATCTGGCGATCCGGAAGTTAGCGACAACTGACGGATATGACGCCTTTGGTGCGGGAAATGCTGAAGTCGCACTTCAGTACTACGCATTTGAATACATGCGGGGGCACTCGTCCAAGGGGGCTTATGGCGGGGTCAAGAACTCCCATTCTAATACTAACAGTAACACTAAGCAACTTTTTTCTAAAGATGGGAAAAAGCCATGCTTTGCCTATAATAAAGAAGAGGGTTGTACTAGGGATGACAAGACATGTAATTTCGGTCACTGGTGTTCTCGTTGTGGGAGTAGAACCCACGTTAGGGCCAAGTGCCGCAAAGACTGAATCACTAGGGGCTGGGGCAGGGCTAGGAGGGGTCATCGCTTACAGTGTGCTGCGAATTTGTGTGAACCCCTTCTAGATTGTGTGACTCCTGTCAATATAACAGCCGATTCGCCTGTTGATTCTGGCGGTGATTCGGTTCCATATAACAATGTTGTTTCTATTTCTAGTGCTCCCGGAGTGGGTATGTGTCCCAGCGCGCTAATTGCGCGTCGCCATGCTGGCGCCCGTGACCTAATGTGTGCTAACACCGTTGATACGGTTTGTACGAATCTCCTTAACCACCACCAAGAGGGGGACCCGTGTGCTATCAGCCATGGTGTACCTAATGGGCTTGCCGATGCGGAGGGCCACGGAATAGGTGGGTCCCACCATGCGGGGGGGGACGAGGCCAAAAACTTAGTTGGGCACGACATAGCCGACGACATATTTCCCGGCTGGAGGGGGATAAATCGAGACTGGTTGACTCTCACCTGCTGCGAGAACGGCCTAATTGTCAGTGCCTCTGATGAGCTAGTTGGCTCTCGATGTTCTTTCCCCGTTACTACTGCGTGCTTGGACGCGACTTGTGCTTGCACTCACATGATTAGAGGGCATGCTGCCCAGTTTAAACCATGTCGCGTCTTTTGCGAATGTTTTGCCAAGGGTCAAGTAGACCCAGACGCCAATTACGTTTTGTACGGTGCTATTTTTGGTTTTAAGGTAATTAACCCTTCTTGCACTACGTCTTATAGTAGTCGTTATTCTAATCCTATGAACCCTGTACATGAACGTTTTATCAGTAACAAGCTCAGGAGCGAGCTAAATTCTGGCTATATTGCTAGGGCGGATGGCCCCCCCATTTGTGTTCATAATGTTTTTGCGATTCTTAAATCGTCGGGTGAGGGGTACCGTACTATTATAGACTGTAGTAGGCCACTGGGCCGCTCGGTTAATAATTATGTTCAGGAAGTGGCGAAAACATTTTCTTACCAAGGAGTCGATGACTTGGTAAAAATCATGATTCAGGGGGAATTTATTGCTACAATAGACATTAAAGACGCATATAGAGCTATCTGCATCCACCCAACTGATTCCCCACGCCAGGCAATATGCTGGGACTTAGGTCACGGCCCCGAAATTTTCTTCGACAATCGTTTATGTATGGGGCTGGCATCGAGCCCTTATATATTTAATAGGATATCAGACTTTGTCGTCCGCTGCGCTGTCAGGGAGGGGGTCGGGAGAATAATAAATTACCTAGACGACTTTGCCGTGCTGGGTGAGAATTTTGCAGACTGTTTGGGCAACCAGCGCACCATTATGGCAATCCTTCGCCGGCTGGGTTTCTCCTTGAGCTATCCTAAGATTGGGACCCCATCGCAATGCGCGAGATTCCTGGGAATAGAGATAGACACGGTGAAATTACAATTGAGACTACCGTGCGATAAGATTCTCAAACTAAGAAAGGTCCTCTCTCTTTTTCTGAGCCGAAGGAAAGCGACCCGTAAGGAGTTGGAACGCCTAGGGGGCCGCTTGGCACACTGCTCTACAGTCGTCCGGGGTGGGCGCTCCTTCTCCACGAGAGTTTATGATGCCATCAGACAACTAAAGAAACCATACCACAAACTACGTATTACCAGCGAATTTCGCTCAGAAATATCTTGGTGGTTTAATTATATCGATACTTTTAATGGCTATGCTAAGCTCTTGGGTTTACATGCCCCTTCAATTTCTGTCTATAGTGACGCTTCAGACTGGGGCTTTGGAGCAGCCCACTCGGGCGACTGGTTGGTGGGGAGTTTTTTATGCGACCCGACCTTAGCTGGGGAGGTCGGCCACCATTTTGCTGTGACTGATCAGGCCTGTCGTGAGGCCCATATTAATCAAAAAGAAATGTGGGCGGTCATCGCTGCCGCCCGCAGGTGGTGCCACCTTTGGAGAGATCACCGTGTTGTTTTTGTGACAGACAACAACACGGTGCGGGCAGCGCTAGCCACGGGCCGATGTATAAATAAACTCATAATGCGCTACATAAAGGAGCTTTTTTGGCTCTCAGTAACATTTAATTTTGATGTTAGCTCGGCTTATGTTAGAAGTAAAAACAATATCGTCTGCGATGCGCTAAGTAGGTGGCGTGATCCCCCGAGCAGGGCTCGTATTGGGGCAGTAGACCAGCTGGCATGTATGTGTTGTGCCAACCTATTCATGTGATCTAACACCTTCTTTTGCAGACCTGGAGCTCCTGAGGAGGGCGGCCGGTGCCATGAGCGACCAATACTATGCTCCGAACTCTCGTGCAACACGCTCAATGCAGATTAGGAAGTACCTCAGCTTTATAGATGAGTTCCGGGGCATTATATCGCCTGTGCCTTGCCCCCCCTCTCAGGTCGCCCTCTACGTAGCTTGGCTATCACGTACGCTAAAATACTCTTCAATTGTAAATTATGTAAGTGCCCTTAATTTCTTCCTGAAGGCAGAGAATAGTGACCCGATCGATTTTTCGTGCCACCAGGTGAAAACGATTTTGGGAGGTGCTAAGCGCGCTCTGGGGTGCGCGGTCAAGCGTGCGGCCCCGCTATTACCCTCTGAGCTATTAAAAATGTTTTCCTTTATGTCATTAAGCGAGGGCCATGTGGCCACCCGCGCGGCAATACTACTTGGGTTTAGGGCTCTCCTCCGCAAATGCCAGATTACTGACTCTGAGTCCGTCCTCTTGCGCTCAGATTTCTCCTTCCACGCCTGGGGAATGGTGGTCACCGTTCGGCGATCCAAGACGATCCAGTTTGCGGAGAGAGAGCTCCTGATACCGGTCGCGCGTGTGCCTAACACGGACCTGTGTGCTGTTTTTTGGGTCAAGAGGCATTTTGCCGAGGTAAAATTGGATTCGGGATCACCCGCCTTTCAGGTCCCTGCGGGCTCTGGACGCTACAAGCCTCTTGATTACAGATCACTCCAGGCTACCATCAAACACTTTGCAGCGCTGGCCGGGTTTCCACAGGAGAATTTTTCCTGTCATTCACTAAGACGTGGGGGGTGTACCTATCTTGCCCTCCAGGGTGCTTCGATAGATGAGATTAGGGTAAGGGGGGACTGGGCGTCTGATGCTATATATACATACATCGCCCGCCCTCTGTCGGAGAGGATTGTCGCTGACATCCGTGTTGCCTCGAGCCTGGGGGAAGTAGAGTAAGTTTGTCTGGGATGGTCCGTTGGACGTGGCATTGTCAGCCCAGCCAGATACTCTCTATTATATATGTTTTACACCCATATTTATATATACGTTATTGTAATAAAGATTGTATCATCCACGCCGGTCTTCTTGTAATGCGTACTTACAGCAAAGCATATACTACGTATATGCCGATGTAGGTTTCGCATGGTGCTGCCCATCGCGGCGGTGCCTGGTACTACCGCGTGGGGTTCCGGCAAAATCCGCTACTCGGCGCTGCTGTAGCGATATATACACTGAGCGCGCGCCGGACGCGTCACTACGCCTCTACACATTCATACGAATTACTTTTATTTTTACTTGATCGGTAGGGCATTGTCAGCCCAGCCAGATACTCTCTATTATATATGTTTTACACCCATATTTATATATACGTTATTGTAATAAAGATTGTATCATCCACGCCGGTCTTCTTGTAATGCGTACTTACATACATATATATATATAGATACATATATATATATACACATTCCGGGTGAATGGACTGTCAAGCCCCGATAAGGGGGTGGAGCTGCGCATGCCGGTGTTGCAGTTTCCATGGTACGCCAGTTTGCGAGACACACATCGCTTCGGCGCATGCATCAAAATCGAACAGCATCGTCACTAACCTTATGAATTTAATATAATGTTTTTGGTATAGATCTGTTCTATATGTGTACCAAGCGATTTGTGGTTTTAGAGATATTTCACTTTTTCTGTATTTTCTGTATGAAGATTGCTCATGACCATTGAAAATGCCTTGACTTTGACGGTACGCACAGTGCAAAACATTAGTTTTATTCAAAATTAATAGAAATCAAGAATGCTAACCTTATAAATTTAATATAATCTGTTTGTTGAATATCTTTTCTGTATGTGTGCCAAGCAGTTTGTTTCTAGGTGGTGTAATTTGAGAGATATTTGACTTTTTCTGTATGACGGCCATTGACAATGCATTTGAATGTATGTGTCCCTCGCAAACTGGCGTCCCACGGAAAGTGCAACACTGGGACACCCCCCTCCCAGCCGCGCAAAAGGGTGGGGGGCACTATAGAGCTTATTAAACACGATAACGGGTTTATCACTATCCATATATATATATATAAAGTGTGGCTACGTATAGGAAGGAAGGATAGAGACACGTGTTGGGTCGGACACTTTTATTGAGCGTCTGGGCAAGCGAGATAACAGGCATACCGGTAAAAGTTTGAAATACAGTGAGGCAATGACTTGCCCGGGCGGATTGGTGAGAGAAGCGCCCGGTGGTGGCACTAGTAGCAGGCAACCGGGGCAACTTAGGGCAAGTCAATGATTGGACAATAATAATATATTGAAGAATAATTAATAATAATAATATACTCCGCCTATTTATACATGCATAATAAATTATACGTACTATAAAGTGTGGCTACGTATAGGAAGGAAGGATAGAGACACGTGTTGGGTCGGACACTTTTATTGAGCGTCTGGGCAAGCGAGATAACAGGCATACCGGTAAAAGTTTGAAATACAGTGAGGCAATGACTTGCCCGGGCGGATTGGTGAGAGAAGCGCCCGGTGGTGGCACTAGTAGCAGGCAACCGGGGCAACTTAGGGCAAGTCAATGATTGGACAATAATAATATATTGAAGAATAATTAATAATAATAATATACTCCGCCTATTTATACATGCATAATAAAGTATACGTACTATAAAGTGTGGCTACGTATAGGAAGGAAGGATAGAGACACGTGTTGGGTCGGACACTTTTATTGAGCGTCTGGGCAAGCGAGATAACAGGCCAAGGAGAAGCCTAAGCGACTCCCTCCAACCCAACACGCGACTCATCCGAGCAAAGGGCCGCGACCACCCTCAAATCTCCTGGTAAACGTGGTACGAGAGGGGGCAGGAGAGACCGTCCGAGCATGGGATCCGGCAGGCGAGCTCAGATGGGTCGGCCCGGAGCTGCGCGAAGTGTCTCTCGGTCCAATGCACTGCGCAGACCGCGGTGTCGCAGCACCTGGCAATTGGGATCTCGAGCACCCGTTCCGAGAATTGTATGGTCTTAGACCGTAGGACGGTCAGGAGCATCCCCCAGTCGTAGAAGGCAAAGTCAGACCTACGAGGGGTAGAGTCTGACATAGTCACTTGCGACTTACGCAGGAGACCTCTGAAGGAGCATAGAATGGCCGCCCTCGATGCAACATGGCCTGGATTCTCAGTTAGGAGCGAGAAAATCCGTCGAAGCATGTATGGAAGCATCGGCATAGCCCGTCGAGGTACATCACCCTTGACCCGACGGATTCCCTTTAAAGTGGAGGCCAAAACGAAACCCTTGTAGTCAATAGGCGGCTCGCCGTTTTGCCTCAGGAAATAGTTCAGGCCGCTCAGGTAATTTAGGATCGACCGATACTTAAGGGAGCGGGCGAGCCAAGTGGCATAGAGGGCGACCTGCTCGGAGGAACAGGGGATAGGGGCCCTGGATGAGTTGAACGAGTCAACATAGGTTAAGTATTTCTGAACCTGAACCCGCCTCGCGATGGCCGAGTTCTTTGCGTAATACTGGCGCTGATATCCCATTTGTTCCTCCTTTAGAGCCGATATCCCTGCAAAGAAGAAACGAGGCATCAAAGATGTGGCCACAGCATAGTGCACCAGCGACGTCGGCTGCCCTAATCCTGTCAACGCTGTCATTCTGATTCAGTCTGCTGAGAGCGTCACAGATAACATTAAGGCTGCTAGGTATATAAACTGATTCAAATACGAAGTTATTTTCCACCGCAAGCCAAAATAGCTTGCGGTGGAAAAACATAATGCCTTTACATCTCGACCTGCCTGTGTTCAGTGCTGCCTGAACCACAGCACTATCAGTCACGATCATGACGGTTCTGTCGGCCCAGCCAGCACTCCAACGGAGGTAGGCCGCATAGACAGCCCACATCTCCTGGACATTAATGTGTGATGTCCCGGCGTGCGGAGGAGGGATGACAGGGTGGTGGCCGACGTAGGCCTCGAGAGGCTCGCTGGCACTGCCCAGGAAGGAGCCGACCAACCAATCGTTCCCATGGAGGGCCCTGAAACCCCAGTTGGAGGCATCGCTGTAGGTTGATATAACTGGGGCAAACTTCCCCAGGATCTTAGCCTTGCCGTTAAATGCGCTAGCGAAGTTCAGCCACCAGTCGATGTCATCCCTAACTCCCTTATTCAGACGGACTCTGTGGTAGGGCTGCTTTAGATTGGCCATAAGATCGAAAATGCATCTGGTAAAGGTCCTACCACCCCTAATAACCTTAGAACAGTGAGCAAGGAGTCCACCCACACGTTCGAGATCTTTCTTGGAGGCTTTCCTCCGACCACGGAGCCCGCATAAGGCCTCCCTTGTTTTTAATAACTTGTCGTGAGGGAGGCTGAGCTCAAGACTCACGGAGTCAACATCGATCCCGAGGAACCGAACCTTGGTGTCGGCTTTGCTTACCTTCTTGAAACTGACAAAGAACCCAATCCTCCTCAGGATCCTTATCAAAATCATCTGGCCCCGCTCGACCTCGTGCCTGGTACCACCGATGACACAAAAGTCGTCCAAGTAGTTCACTACCCGGTCCAGGCCCTCGCGAACGCAGCACCTCACAACAAAATCCGAAATTGTTGAGAAGATGTAGGGGCTTGATGACAGGCCCATGCAGAGGCGGTTGTCAAGAAAGTAAGCAAAGCTAGGACCACCAGGTCTCCTGTATTGGAGACCCTGGCGCTGGCGGTCCTCGGGGTGGATCGATACAGCCCTGAATGCGTCCTTAATATCGACGGTTCCTAGCGCATCACCCTGCTCCAACATGTCTGTCACATCATCCAGACTTTTGTAGGAAAACTTGCGGCAAACCTGGTCAGTGAAGTTATTGACAGAAACCTCCGAGGGCCTGCTACAATCGATGACGAGTCGCCCACCGCCGTCGTCCTTGGGGACGACAAATGCATCGTGGGTACAAGATGCGGGCACATCGATGATGGAGATAACACCATCAAGCTCCTCGTTCCGAAACTTCCTGTCAATAATGTCAGCCTCCCAGGCTGACTTACCGCGAGTCTTCGTTGGAGTGTAACTCACCGCGCATTCGGGATTAACCACCCGGGAACCGAACGTAACTCCGATCAGAATATACAACCAATCGGGATCGGTGTTGCCCCGCAAAAATAGCTCGGCGAAGACTCTACAGGGTCTCAGCTGAGTAGCGACACCGGCGATATTATGGACGCACGCACAGGAGCCAACCACACAATCATTCGTGACCTCAATCGTCACGGGTGGCTCCCCCTCCCGTTCCCGAATATGAACAAGGAGGCTACTAGGATTGCCTTGCTCCACGAACAGGCGATCTACACGGCTGGCGCCAGCTGGTTGCACCCAGCGTAAACCCTCACCAAATGCCCCGACTCGTAAATGGTTCTCGCTAATATTATCGAGAGCAACCGCGTCACCAACACCTGAAACATCTAAGGTAACAATCTGATTATTGTCAAGGGGGAAAGAAGCATAAACGTCAGTATTCGTTATGTCAGAATCAGAATCGTCAGGGGCGTTATCAGGGTAATCCACGACAGCGACTGTCTGGCAACCAAAGTCCTTGGATCGCCTAACCTTCGAACGTCAGTCTTTACACTTAGATCGGGTGTGTCCCTTGGAGCCACATAGGGAACAAGCATGGGAGAAACGACAGTCCGAGCGAACGCATCCGTTGTCCCCGTTCCATGCGTAGCATGCCCTACGCGCTGATCTGCCCGGTGAACGCTTCCCGCCACTGTGGTTCCAGTTTGCTGCCTTCTTCGTCTTCATATTATGGGGACCATAATGCTCAATGCTTTCGTCTTGGTGCATCTTGGAGAAGGCTGCAAACCCGACGGTCTCACCGAGCTTGCGGATAGCCAGTACGTGGTCCACATGTGCAATGTCTTTGTAGTGGTCATCCCTGGCTCTTGACGAGATAAAGCTGACGTGTTCAATGAATGACCTGTAGTCGGCTATTGTCAGGCCGGGGATGTCCAGGCACCACTGACAGGAAGCCTTAACTAGTTCATGAGCGTTCATTTTTCGCATGTCCTGACCATGCCCGTACTTCCTGAGAGACCACTTACTTCTCCTGCGCCTGGACGAGCTGCCGTCGCTGCTCGACCTCGAAGAGTGCCTCCTGCGCCTGCTCGACCCCCTCGACCGTCGACGTGAGCGCCCGAAGGTCGAATGTCCATCATCATGGTCGGATCCGCGCGTCCATGTTGGAGGAGGCAGGTGACCGTCCGTCGTCCGTTTCCAGTCGTCCGCGTGCGGTGTGTCGTCCCTTGTAGCGTGTCGAGTTGAAGGGTGGTGGACGTTGGCGGCGGCAGAGTCGGCGTCCCGTCGTCCGTCGTCGAATGCAGCGGTCGAATGCGTCGTCCGGCGCCTCGTCCGTCGTCTCTCGCGCTCTTCCTTCAGAGCCTCGAGCTCGTCCTCTAAGTCAGCCACGCGCATCTCGGCCTTGATCGTGTCGATTGCCTCCCTCGCGTCCCGCTCCCGGTCGTCCAGTGATAGACCGGACATGGCAGAAGTCGTCGAGTCCATGTCGACGCACTCGACATGCTCCGATGCAGGTTTAGTATTTTTCGATGACGCTTTGCCGCTGCGCGTCGACATGCTCACTTGGCCAAGTGTGTCGATACTTCTTCGTGCGCAAGTCGCTTGGTCTTGTTTGTGTGTAGAACCGCAATCACTGCAGTAACCTGCACCTGCACCTGGCATCCTAATCCCTAATCCGCTTAATCCGCTTAACAATAGGCGCTTAATCCGCTTAAATGAAGCGTAGCGTAATATAGATGCCTAAGCAAGCGGTTGAAGAATGAGACGTGTGCATAACGACCGTTATTTCAAATTAATTGCCAAATACAGCATATATCATGATCTTGCAATAGTATAATAGTAGGTGATTTATTCGTGCACTATTATAATCGACAGTCATGGCTAGTGGAAATCGATATGGTCACGTAAAGGAAGCAGTACAAAATCAACGTTTAAAAAACTCGTCTTGATTAGTCGACTGGATATATATTTAAGCGTGTAATTGAAAGTATCTGCACTCGTGACTCCTCCCGTCGATCCGGGTCGACCCCGCGGCTCCTACACGCCGCAGATGGTCGACAAACATGCCGTTTGCCTGATCTGTAAGTCTCGAACGAGAAACGGTCGATATATATAAATGTTTCTACGATACCGTAATCGACGATCGATCCAGCATACTCATGAAGAAACGACAGCTATCGTCGATTGAAGCTGGTTCTCGTCGTCCGCTGGCCCGGACGACCGGCAGAAGTAAACTTAATGCACCCTCACACAGGTAGAGAGTAGACTGTGGAGAGGTGTGTCCAGTTTGAAATCCAGTGAGGCAATGACTTACCCGGGCGGATTGGTGAGAGAAGCGCCCGGTGGTGGCGCTAGTAGCAGGCAACCGGGGCAACTTAGGGCAAGTCAATGATTGGACAATAATAATATATTGAAGAATAATTAATAATAATAATATACTCCGCCTATTTATACATGCATAATAAATTATACGTACTATATATAGGGGGGCCAGACGGGATTGCCGAATGAGTTGAAATTCCGTCTCCCATTTTGGCAGATGGTGGGATTCGAATCCATGGGTTCGAAACCTGGTCGATTCAAACCAATAACTTAGAAATGGATACTTGCAGCTTCCTAGCCAGGGGTTTGGCATTATTAGGATAGGGCAAGGACTGATTAGCTCAGTGTCAGGATAATGTGAATGAGTGGGATATCGGGACATGGTGCTGGCGGCCTGGTTTCCAAGAGGAACAGCACTATAACGGCATCACGAGTGTGCACTGTCACAATCGGTATCCATCCTTATATGACCTTATATGTTGCCAGGATACAACATTCCAATAAGCAACAAACTTTACAGCTGCTTTATATATGGGGCATTCTCTGAAACGGGCAATAAAGTTGTATCCATCAGCCATACAAACACACGTAAAAGTATTATGCATATTCTTGCTGATGTAGTCTATAGCCCCGTTCACACGGCACAACTTTATGCCGATTTAGATGAAGCGAAATAGATGAAGCGAATTAGTGTCGTGTCCACACATGCAGTACTTTTAGCCAGAAATCGATATCTGCGCATGAGCAAGTCCATACTAACCAGCACCAGTTTTGGTTCGTCGACATCACCACGAGAGAGTGTGGGTTCGACCTAGATATGTATTAACTGAATCGTATTGTTTTGGAACGGTCAAAACTTCTGCTGGGCAGTGAAACCCTAAAAATAAATGATGAAAAAAATATCTGTGCACAGCTAGCTGTATCATAGACCAACTTATATAATATGCGCTTTTGATCGACCGGAAAGTCAACAAACTCAGATCTCGACTGTGCATGCGTGTGACGTCCTTAATCCGCATCATCTAAACCGCTACCGTCCACACATGCCACTTACGTCGATTTAAGCTAAATCACTTCATCTATACTACCTCGCGACGTGGTTTACTTGAAGCGAATTAGATGAGGCGACTTAGCCTTAAGTCGCCTCAGCGTAGTGTCCACATGGCGAATGTGAGGCGACTTAGATGAGGCAAACTAGTTGAGGCGACTTAACGCCCGTGTGTGAACGGGGCTTATGACTAGAAGACTAGAGTTCTGCCGATGAAAGACAATGCACTTCACAAGAATAACATATTTGTCCCACAAACAAAATATTAAAAATCTTTTAGATTTCTGCGCCAATATTTGTTCTTTGCTAGTGTTTGGCAAATATAGATTCTAACCAAATCTTTCATCGTATGGATTTTGGCACAAGTTTGACACAAGTTCGCAACCATTCAGGGTTGCACGATATGAAGTCGAGGCGGAGGCGCATGCGCAATAACCCCCCGTCAATTCTGCCTGTCCAACTCATAATTCATCTTGATGTCCCCCCCCCCTCTCTCCTGTTATGTTTACGTAGAGTTCACATGTTAAACTAAAGGAAGATTGACGCGTGGATAATACCATGTTTCTTTGTACGAGTTGTACGTCCTGGCAACATCTAAGGTCATATCAGGATGGTTAACCAACTTGTGACAGTGTCCACTCATGGTGACCTTATAGTGCTGCCCCACTGGTTGACCATGTGCTGGCACCATGACCCAATTTCCCACTCAGTTACATTATCCTGATACTGAGCTAACCAGTCATTACATTATCCTATTAATGCTGAATGCCAGGCTAGGTAGCGACAGGTATCAATTTTGTAAGTCATTGGTTTGACTCAAAGAGGAATCGAAATACCAGCCTTTCGCACGGGAAAACTACGCTCTACCGATTCGGCCAGCGCGTCTCGTCGATAATAATATGCATATATAAATGTAACACTAACAGGAACTCTAATACACTGACACTGAATAAAAATCCTATCCAGCAAAATAAAAAAAAAATTTTTACAATACAGCAAATGAAACAAATGTATGATTTCATATTTAAATATATTGTTTTTTCATGAATACAGTGTTTTATTGTTTTTGTTTTGGCTCTTCGTCTTGATGGCATTGCTCTATCCGGAGTCAAACCAATACATGCACGCATTCTTCTGGACTGACCTAAACAATGCATAAATATTCTGCGAGGATTGATATAATAATGTCTGGATGCAAACAAAATTGTCTATACCCCACACCACTCCCCAAAGAAAAACAAGTTCATAGTATAAACATGTTGTAAAGTCCACGGCTGGAATCTGTGGTTGTGTAGGCAGGCTATGGTGAAATCAATACAGGCAAAAAGTGAAAGGAAGAGTATAAAGAGCTAAAGAAGAGAGAGAGCCAAGCCCTCAGGTTTGCTCTTATATGGTACATGGATCCAGTATGGCATATCACCTGACCACATTCTCCCAATGAGAATCAAGCATCTACAGCTATACCAATGAGAATCAAGCATTTCCAGTCCCCATGGTTACAGTGATCTGCCCATCATCACAAAGCGGCATGGCTCCTTTGGTCACCACCTGCCCTGAGCTTAGTGTGTGGTGATCCATGACTAGCAGAGGGGGGAGGGGGTAGTGGGTAGAGCTGTTCCAAGTGCCCCTTACACACTATCCTACTAGCACCACAATGTCTATTTACAATGAGTCAAGTACCACCAGCAACTATATAAACACATCTATGCACCTGGCCCTATATACCTTTTTCATAAGTAGAACATTTGCATTCCCCACCAATGCATCATTATCGGAATATTTTACAATGTGGTGGCCGCATCGGCAAGAATGTTGGCTACCCATATATAGATCGACGGTTCAAATCCCGACAGAGTCAAATTAATTACTTTCAAAATTGATATGTGTTGCTACCCAGCCTATCACTCAGTATTATTAGGATAGGGCAAGGACTAGTTCGCTCAGTGTCAGGATAATGTGACTGATTGAGATATCAGATCATAATGCCAACAGCCTGATATTCCAGTGAGGCAGCACTATAAGTTCCCGTGACCATATCATTACCAGTCAGGACCCGTCCTGATAGGAACTTATAATTTTAGGACGCAAGAAAAAAAGAGGCTCAAAAAAACAAATACTATTAATAATGTTATTATTTTTATCATTGCTATCTATGTTGGCCGGAGGTCTTGAGATCAATCCTATATGTAGTTAAACCGACAACTTACCAACTATTCGTCACTACCTCACCTGATGCTCCGCATTTCTAGGATAAGCCAATGAACTGGTTCGCCCAATGTCAGGATAATATGATTGTGTGCGATATTGGTGTTCCCGTGGAACAACAATATAAAATCGCTAAGAGTGCATCCTGTCACAAATCATTACTAGTCCTGATATAATCCTAGATGTTTCTAGGACGTAAAACCCCCATAAACTGGTCTGCGTTATTTCATGCAATATGTCAACCTTCTCGTTCAGTTGACATTCATTGCATTTATGTTATCTTGGTTCATGTTGGCACAACAAAGTCTTCTAAGTTCTATACACCTCGCACCGGACGCGGTCGCTGAATCGGTAGAGCGCAGCTTCCTGTACGGAAGGTCGGGGATTCAAATCCCAGCCAAATAAAGCCAATAACTTCTAAAATTGATATTTGTCGCTACCTAGCATGGCACGTGGCATTAATAGGATAGGACATGGACTGGTTCACACAGTATCAGGATAATGTGATTGTGTTGGGTATCTTGTTATGGTGCTGGTGGCCTGGTCTCCCAATGCCCCCACCCACATAATCAATGCCCAATTATCTAGATTTGTAGTTAAAACAATAGCGACAAAAACTTAGTTTGAGTAAAGTCACAGAGTAAACTGAGTATCCCTACTAACACTAGCATATAGGGTAGGCATATATATACGAAAATGTCGCAAATGTGGCACCAACTAAACTAATATAATTAAGGCTAGCCAGTAACAGCAAATATGGCAAGGCAAGTACTAGATAACAGATTTACCCCGTACTTGTAGTACAGGGGTGAAAACCAACCCATTAGAAAAGCTGGTGAAGAATTTTGACATGCTGAGGAAATTAATTGACATGCTGAAGCAAAATATATTCTTTATATATGTTTTTATATTTACCCGCTACCTTTGAGTTGAAAAATATAATAAAACATCTGGTTTAATAAGATTTAAATGTGAAATCGACGGCGTTCTATGGCCGTCATCTTGTCTTTTTGCATTCTCTCCCATTTCACCAACTTGATACTGGAGGCAGGCATTCTACTTCCTGTTCCATACTAAAGCTATTTTCGCCCGTATTTACACTACGTTGTCATTCACCCCTGTACTGTCAGTACGGGGCGAATCTTTTATCTAGGCAACTACCAAATCGAGACTATTGCTGTTCAGTGATGAAAAAGCACAAAGACGCAATGCAACTTCCTCGCTATGGGACCAGACGGGATGGCTGAATGAGTTAGAGCATCCGTCTCCCATCTTAGTAGATCGTGGGGTCGTGAGTTCGAACTGTGGTCGAGTCAAACCAATGACTTAAAAATTGATACTTGTTGCTTCCTAGCCTGGCGCTCGGCATTATTAGGATAGGGCAAGGACTGGTTGGCTCAGTGTCAGGATAATGTGACTGAGTGGGATATCAGGTCATGGCGCTGGTGGCCTGGTGGTTCCAGTGGGGCAGCACCATAAATTCACCATGAGTGCGCACTGTCACAAGTCGGGACCTGTCCTGATATGACCTTAGATGTTGCTAGGATGTAAACAACAACAAACAAACAAACAATCCTCGCTATGGACAGGGTAAATAAGCGATCACACACACACAAAAAGAGGAAAAAAAGAACAAAATAGCCCGGCCGCAGCAAAGCACATTGTTGCACAGTAATCCTTTCCCTGTTCTCTGTGTGGCGTTAAAATCCCACCCAGCGCGTACGTCACGTGTCTATGACGTCACGTGACGCCGGGAAGACGTCAGGGTGACAGCTCAAATGTCTCCCAGCGCCACCCGTGCCATATATCCGGCGCATGCGCACCACAGCGCCTGGGTCTGCCAGATCCCTTTAAAGAAAGCGCCGAGATAAATTACAATAGGCAAAGCTTGCCGGATCTCCACCCATCGGGAGTGTAATGTAAGGAACAAGTTTCTTATAATATAGTGTTGGGAAGGAGGTGGTCGGGTGGTAAAGGGGGTGTGGTGGGGTGTGGTGGGGTGGAGTGGGGAGTGAGTGGTGGTTGGTGGTTTGTGGTTGGTGGTGGGTAGTGGGTGGTGGTGAAATGAATTGTCAATTAGCGAAGCCTGGGCATGAACACCCCTGGAGACGGAAACTCCAAGTGTTTGGGACCGGCTGTGGAGGGAAGATAGAGAGATGGGGAGTGGAGGGAGGATGGAGGGGGGGTGGAGGGAGGATGGAGGGAGGGGGAGTGGAGGGAGGATGGCGGGAGGAGGAGGTAGGGGGTGGATGGAGGAAGGAAGGATGGGGAGTGGAGGGAGGGTGGAGGGAAGGGGAGTGGAGGGAGGGTGGAGGGAGGATGGCGGGAGGAGGGGGTAGGGGGTGGATGGAGGAAGGAAGGAGGGGGAGTGGAGGGAGGGAGGAGGGAAGGGGAGTGGAGGGAGGATGGAGGGAGGGGGAGTGGAGGGAGGATGGAGGGAGGGGGAGTGGAGGGAGGATGGCGGGAGGAGGGGGTAGGAGGAGGAAGGAAGGAGGGGGAGTGGAGGGAGGGTGGAGGGAAGGGGAGTGGAGGGAGGATGGAGGGAAGGGGAGTGGAGGGAGGATGGAGGGAGGGGGAGTGGAGGGAGGATAGAGGGGGGAGTGGAGGGAGGATGGCGGGAGAGTGGAGGGAGGATGGAGGGGGAGTGGAGGGAGTAGTGGGGTAGGCGGGGTGGAGGGAGGATGGAGGGGGGGAGAGTGGAGGGAGGGAGTAGGGAGGGGGTAGCAGATGCAGGATGGAGGGGGAGTGGAGGTAGGATGGAGGGAGGGGGAGTGGATGGAGGATGGAGGGGGAGTGGAGGGAGGATATAGGGAGGGGTGGTGGAGGGAAGATGGAGGGAGAGTGGAGGGACGATGTAGGGAGGGGGAGTGGAGGGAGGATGGAGGGAGGGGGAGTAGAGGGAAGATGAAGGGAGCGGGTGAGGAGGGAGGGTGGAGGGAGGGGGGTCGTGGATGCAAAATCGAGGGAGGGGAAGTGGAGGGAGGAGGGGGTAGGGGGAGTGGAGGGAGGATGGAGGAAGGGGTAGTGGAGGGAGAGTGGATGGAGGGGTAAGCGGAGGCAGGATGGAGGGGGAGTGGAGAGAGGATGTAGGGAGTGGGAGTGGAGGGAAGATGGAGGGGGAGTGGCGGGAGAATGTAGGGAGGAGTGGATGGAGGATGGAGGGAGGGGGAGTGGGTGGAAGATAGAGGGAGGGGGAGTGGAGGGAGGATGGAGGGGGTGGAGGGAGGATATAGGGAGGGGTGGTGGAGGGAAGATGGAGGGGGAGTGGAGGGACGATGTAGGGAGGGGGAGTGGGTGGAGGGAGGAGTAGAGAGGTGAGGGGGGAGAGGAGTGGGTGGAGGGGAGTGGTGGAGAGGAGGGGTGGAGGTGGAGGTGGAGAGGAGGGGGTGGAGGGGAGAGGAGAGGTGGAGGGGGAGAGGAAGGGGTGGAGGGGGGCGGGGGGGGGGGGGGTAGAGGGGGAGAGGAAGGAGTGGAATGGGAGTGGAGTGGTGGACGGGGTTGGACGGGGAGTGGTGGAGTGGTCGTTGAGGGGAGTGGAGGGGTGGAGGGGTGGAGGGGTGGTAGGTGAGGTAGGAGTGGAGGGAAGTGGAGGAAGTGAAGGGGGTTGGAGGGGATGGAGGGGATGGAGGGGAGTGAAAGGGGGTGAATACGGGGAGTGCAGGGGTTGGATGGGTGTGAGGAGAGGGGAGTGGAAGGAAGGAGAGAAGAGAGTGGGAAAGGGAAGTAGAAGGAAGGCAGAAGGAAGAGATCTCTGAGGGGAGGACGGGAGAGAATGAAGGAGGGAAGGGAGGAGGATGGAGGGTGAAGCGTGGAGGGTGGAGGGTGGAGCGTGGAGGGTGGAGGGTGGAGGGTGGAGGGTGGAGGGTGGAGGGTGGAGGGTGGAGGGTGGAGGGTGGAGGGTGGAGGGTGGAGCGTGGAGGGTGGAGGGTGGAGGGTGGAGCGTGGAGCGTGGAGGGTGGAGGGTGGAGGGTGGAGGGTGGAGGGTGGAGAGTGGAGGGTGGCGAGTGGATGGTAGAGGGTAGAGAGCGGAGGGAGGAAGGCAAGGCAGGTAGGGAAAGATTACGTATGGGGTTGCGGTATGGCAGTTGAATGTGGGTGGTTGGGGCGGGGACGGGGGGGGGGGGATCAGGAAATGCATGGCTGGGATAGGAGGGCAGGCATGTTGTCTGTCTAGTAATGGGATATATGTGTACTGCGTGTTTATCTGCACACGTGTTGTGTAGGGAGCGGGTAGCAGTACCTGTGTGTGTGGTGGTGGTGGGGGGGGGGGGAGGATTTGCGAGTTGTGCTGATAGACCGGGTAGTGAGAGACCTGGTAGTGAGAGACCTGGTAGTGAGAGACCGGGTGGTGAGATACCTGCTAGTGAGAGATCTGGTGGTGAGATGCCTGGTGGTGAGAGACCTGGTGGTGAGAGACCGGGTGGTGAGAAAGTGGACACGTGTGTTTGGAGGGGTTGTCGGAGGCTAACCTCGTGGATGATGAAAGGGGCGAGGTTGTGGGAGGTGGCAGGTGCGGGAGGTGGGGGATGTGGGGGGGGGGGAGGTGGGAGAGGTGGGGTAGCTGGGAGAGGTGGGGTAGGTGGGAGAGGTGGGGTAGCTGGGAGAGATGGGAGAGGTGGGAGAGGTGGGAGAGGTGGGAGATGTGGGAGAGGTGGGAGAGGTGGGAAAGTTGGGAGAGATGGAAGAGGTGGGAGAGGTGGGAGAGATGGGAGAGGTGGGAGAGGTGGGAGAGGTGGGAGAGGTGGGAGAGGTGGGAGAGGTGGGAGAGGTGGGAGAGGTGGGAGAGGTGGGAGAGGTGGGAGAGGTGGGAGAGGTGGGAGAGGTGGGAGAGGTGGGAGAGGTGGGAGAGGTGGGAGAGGTGGGAGAGCTGGGACAGCTAGGTGGTGGAGGTGCAGGAGGTGCAGGAGGTGGCAGAGGTGGAGGAGGTGCAGGAGGTGGAGGAGGTGGAGGAGGTGGAGGAGGTGGAGGAGGTGGAGGAGGAGGTGGCGGAGGCCGGGGAAGTGGGGGGGAGGTGGGGAAGGGGAATACGGGGAGTCTGGGGATGAAGCTGCATCGGATTTGTGTTGGATTACAGAATAAGGCGTCTTTGTTGACTGCGGTAATTTATACTGCACTGTGGATCTATACTGGTGATGGGTGATGCGGGGTGATGATGGGTATGGCGGGATGTTGCGGGGTGTTGATGGGTGTTGATGGGTGTTGATGGGTGTTGATGGGTGTTGATGGGTCGTGATGGGTGTTGATGGGTGTTGATGGGTGTTGATGGGTGTTGATGGGTGTTGATGGGTGTTGATGGGTGTTGATGGGTGATGATGGGTGTTGATGGGTGTTGATGGGTGTTTATGGGTGTTGAGGGGTGTCGAGGGGTGTTGCGGGGTATTGATTTGTGTTGATTGGTGTTGATGGGTGTTGATGGGTGTTGATGGGTGTTGATGGGTGTTGATGCGTGTTGATGGGTGCTGATGGGTGATGATGGGTGTTGATGGGCGTTGATGGGTGTTGACGGGTGTTGATGGGTGTTGATGGGTGTTGATGGGTGTTGATGGGTGTTGATGGGTGTTGATGGGTGTTGATGGGTGCTGATGGGTGTTGATGGGTGCTGATGGGGGTTGATGGGTGTTGATGGGTGTTGATGGGTGCTGATGGGTGTTGATGGGTGATGATGGGCGTTGATGGGTGTTGATGGGTGTTTATGGGTGTTGAGGGGTGTGGAGGGGTGTTGCGGGGTGTTGATTGGTGTTGATGGGTGTTGGTGGGTGTTGATGGGGGTTGATGGGTGTTGATGGGTGTTGATGGGCGTTGATGGGTGTTGACGGGTGTTGACGGGTGTTGATGGGTGTTGATGGGTGTTGATGGGTGTTGATGGATGTTGATGGGTGTTGAGGGGTGTTGCGGGGTGTGGAAGGGTATTTGTGGGTGTGGATTTGTGTGTGTGGGTATTTGTGGGTGTTTGTGGGTATTGGTGGGTGTAGGTGGGTGTAGGTGGGTGTTCGTGGGTGTTCGTGGGTGTGATTTGGATGTGACTGCATGTGAATGTGTGTGAATAGGTGCGTGAGTAAGTGCGTGAGTGAGTGAGTGAGTGAGTGAGTGTATGTGGGTGGGTCCATTGGGGGTGGATGGTTGTGTGAGTGCGGGTGAGTGTTGGTGAGTGGGAGTAAGGCTCTTGAGTGACTGTGTGAGTGGATGACGGAGTGCATTGTCAGTTTATGTGTGAGTGGGTCTGAGTGGATTTGAGTCGGTGTGAGAGGCTGTGTGAGTGGCTGTGAGCAGGTGTGTGAGTGGCTGTGAGTAGGTGTGTCAGTGTCTATGAGTGGATGTGAGTGGGCGAGAGGAGGTGTGGCTATACATTTACATGTGGTGGTGGGTCATCATCATCATCATCATCATGCTGTCGGTCGCGATGCGACAAAGACTGCTCTAATTACTTGACTGCCGCTCTCCTGCAGTTGTACATTTCATGAAAGCTGCCTGCAAAAGTGTTGAAGTGCTGCTGGCTTTTGCAAGTTACCAGCGACACTCTCTCGGGGAGAAAATAGAGGTTTCACACCGGCAAGAACATGTCAAGAGAGATGCAAACTATTTGTCCCTGCAGTGGCTGGTCGGGAGATGTTGGGAGTTCCATACATCAACCGCCCTTGATGCTGCCACAGTGACATGGTTTTCTGTTCAGGGTTTCCTCCCTTAGCCTTCGGTTCTGTCAAGAACCTGTACCACAAGGCAGTGGTTTACAACTCTGCAGGGCAGGGGCGTCAAACTCTGTGAGGTATTGCTATACCTGCAATACCTGCATACCATGGTGGTGGGTGTAGATGAGAATAAGTCGCTTCTGAGTGTGTGTCCACTGGTACCTGAGTGAAGACTGAGAGCTACTATCTGGAGTGTTTGTTTCTACACCAGGGGCCGTATGCAGGAGTCAGTGTTAGCGGGTTTTGGTGTTAGAGCCTGTTACCGTTTAGCTATTACCGAAATCGGGAACTGTGTCAAGTCGTATGCAGGAGCGCGTAACACTAACATTTTAGCTAAACGTGAAATTATTTATAGATTTGGGAAATCCCTCTGCATCTGTACCCATATATGAGGCTTAAATCTATTCAATGCGACCATATTTAACAGAATTAGATATGCAATAAGTGACATTTATTCAAATTAACCGTAAATTCGAAGCGTTTTTAAGGCTACCACCGCATTGGTGGCGATATTAATAGTTATATTTTCGAATCGACGAACCTACAGTAAACAAACCGCCGCCGCCGCCAGTATTGAAAGCGGCGACAGCGGCGATTTGTTTACTTTACGTTCGTCGATTCGAAAATATAAGTATTAATATCTCCGCCATTACGGCGGCAGCGTTAATATTGCTTCGAATTTAGGGTTAAATTGATAAAATTTCACTTATTGCGTATGTAATTCTGTTAAATATGACAGCATTGAATAGATTTGGGCCTAATAAACTCGGTAAAACCTGATATTTTTTAGGGTTTAGGTAACACCGGTTAAGCCTTTGGTGTTAGGCCTAACACTGACTCGTGCATACCATTTTTTCGCCGCTAACCCGGAATTCCCGACAAACACCGTTTTGCCTCGCTAACACTGACTCCTGCATACGGCCCCAGAAGTAGGGAGAGCGCCCTCCCAGCCTTATCCTCCACGACAGGCCCTGCACATTAAGGCCCTGTCACACCTCACCAGATTGGGGGAAACGGACAAAACTAGGAAAGGATGCCGCCGGACTGACATCTATGGTTCTTGTCCGGTTTGAGTTTGTTTTGTCCGTTGCCTATCCATTCATGTCCACTCTTGTCCGTTTCATGTCCATTTCATGTCCATTTCATGTCCGTTTCATGTCCGCTTCATGTCTATTTCATGTCCGTTTCATGTCCGCTTCATGTCTGTTTCATGTCCGTTTCATGTCCGTTCGTCCAGCGGCCATTGACTCTGTAGCGCAACAGTTTGACACATTTTAATACATTTTGATACTTATCACCACCGGACTAGACAATTCTGGCCGTTCCTCAATCCGGCGAGGTGTGATAGCCGCTTTAAGCTCAATTTGAAGCCTCAAGTACATGGTTCCTCATAAACAAAGACACTCGGCAGGGTTCCTTTGCTGTAGTTCTTTCTGGTGGGAATTGCACTGAAAATATCCATGCAAATATTGTACCTTTAATTACATACTTCTTGTATGTACGTGTAGCAGTGCGTCGTCTTACAGTGCACTTCAAGTTCAAATCCATCCTAAGGGACCAAACGTTGGTATCTTGGGTGTGACGTATTGGTGGGTGTTGGTGGATGTGGTTGGTTTGTTTGTTGTTGTTTTACATCCTAGCAACATCTAAGGTCATATCAGGATGGGTACCGACTTGTGACAGTGCGCACTCATGGTGACTTTATAGTGCTGTCCCACTGGGAAACCAGGCCACCAGCACCATGACCTGGTATCCCACTCAGTCCGAGCACCTGGCTAGGAAGCGACAAGCATCAATTTTTAAGTCATTGGTTTGACTTGACTCGACCAGGGTTCGAACCCACGACCTCACGATCTACCAGCACGGGAGACGGACGCTCTAACTCATTCGGCCATCCCGTCTGGTCCTGGGTGTGGTTGGGTTTAGGTGGGTGATCATTTCATGCAGCGCTCGAACTAAACAGGATCGATTCAAATGTGGCGTGCAATAAAACCATGCTATTCCAAGATAGCCAAGATAGCCAAGCACATCTATATCCAAGTTCCAACACAGGGGGACTGAGAATGAGGCTCAACTGACGCGTCCATAAGATGAGCTTGACATCCCGGGTATGGGATGGTGTGTGATGTGGGAGAGGGGGGTGGACTGGAGTTGGGCCATGGCCAGGGTCGGTGGCCGGCCATTTTTAGAAATGATGAAGCTGGGTAGAAAGAGAATAGAAAGAATGAGAATGTGGAGGAGGTGGGTGGCGGGGTGAGTGAGTGTGTGATTGAGTGGGTGGTTGAGTGGGTGGGTGGGGGGAGTGGGTGCAGGAGGGACCTCAAGTGGATGACTGGTCGCTCAATCCTGTGGATCCTCGTAGATCCAGGCCTCTTCTGCTCCCGATGGCATCGACCGGAAATGCGCGCTCGATTTACGACCAGACAGGAAGTCGCCTCATCGGCGTCGCCTACGTTCTTCTGTGACAATGTCAGAGCGTGGCGTCGCAGCGCGCATGCGCCATGGGGAGTGGGGGGAGGGCTGAGGGGGATTAGTGACGTCATAAGCTAGCGTCGTCCGTCTGTGTCTTCTCGCCGTGTCCGGACGTACGTCCCGGTAATCCGGCAATGTGTTCGGCTTCGATAATCCTCCGGAAACAGCGGGTTTTGGCTTAGTGCACATGTCTAGAATCATGTCCATGTGACGTGGTGGAGTTTTTTTCTGAGCGTCACGTCACGTCACGTCACGTCAGGAACCGGACACGGTGGTAGAATTTGTAGAGCACATGCCTCCCGTGGGGAAGGGCGGGAGTTCAATTTTCACTCGAGTCAAACGAAGGACTTACAAAATTGATACTTGTCGCTGCCTAGCCAGGCACTCGACATTATTAGGATAGGGCAAGGAGTTGTTGGCTCAGTGTCAGGATAATATGACTAAGTGAGATATCAGGTCACAGTGCTGGTGGCCTGTTCCCCAGTGTGGGCAGTACGATAAAGTCGACACGAGTATGCACTGTCACAAGTCGGCAGCTGTCCAGATATGTCCTTAGATGATGCGAGGACATTAAACGCCAACAACCAACCAACCAACGTCATATCATGCCATGTCATGTTCGGTGAGCGTCATCTGAGTGGGTTACAGGAGGTCATCCGTGACGATGCTGGATCCTGCATCCCTTGATCGGCACACTTATCGCCACTTGAACAGCCGAGCTTTGCTGCCATTGATGGAAGAGCTGTGGGTAGTGCAATACTATAAGAATGCTGATTGACAAAGAAAAGGTATTGTAGTAGTAATCTGAAGGACAGAAGAGAGTCTGACCATCTTTAAACATGATCGATCACATGGTTTGTGGCTTCTGCCATTTTCTTTAGATAACAGTATTTGGTTGCTGGGCATTATCTACTTCACTTTCACCGGGCGCGATGACCGGATCGGAAGAGCACAGCTTTCAGTGTAGCTTACGGGTTTGAATCCCAACAGAGTCAAACAAACTACTCATATAATTGATGCTTGTCACTACCTAGCCTGGCACTCAGCATTGGTAGGATAACTAGGACAAGGACAGGATAATGTGACTGTGTGGGATATCTGGTCATGGTGCTGATGGCTTGGTCGCTCATGGAACAGCACTATAATATTGCCATAAGTGCACACTATCACAAGTCGGTACCCGTCCTGTGATGTTGCTAGGACGAAACACAACAACAAAATACTTCACTTTAGTTTGAAGAAACTTTTAGTTTAAAGGATTTGAAGTGAAAACTCAATTTCGGTGTGCACACCGAAATGCTGCACATAAGTCACTGGAGCACTAGTTTTTTAGTTTTTTTTTAAACATTAGTTGTTTAAGCAGGGGAAATTTCAGTCGCAGACGATTGGTCTTCCTCATTCCACTACTCCTTGCCCTACCCTAATAATGCCGAGCGCCTGGCTAGGAAGCGACAAGTATCAATTTTTAAGTCATTGGTTTGACTTGACCAGGATTCGAACACACGACCCCACGATCTACCACACGGAAGACGGACGATCTAACTCATTTGGCCATCCTGTCTGGTATTCAGTTTGGCGTTCTTGTGCGAGGCAGATGTGCGCGAAAACAGGAATGCAACACTATTATGCAAGATTAAAAGTAGGTCAATGTCTGGGGTTCAGAAGATATGTTTGTTCGTTGGGGCTTTACATAATAGCGACATCTAAGGCCACATCAGGATGGGTACCGACTTGTGACAGTGCGCGCTCATGGTGATTTTATAGTGCTGCCCTACTGGGAGACTAGGCGGCTGGCATCATGACACAATTTCCCACCCAGTCACATTATTCTGGTACTGATCTAATTAGTCGTTTCCCTATCCTAGCAATGCCAATCGCCAGGCTAGATAGCGACAAGTATCAATTTTGTAAGTCATTGGTTTGACTCACCGAATTGGGCCAGTGCGTCCGGTCAGGTTCAGAAGAACTTTTGCTTTCATCACACTATACCACTTTATTCATTACAAAATGTGCACAGAATGCAGCATTATAAATAAATTCATAAAAACACCAAATGCTATGTTTATAGGATTTGTAACTTGCGCAGCAATTGACCAAGAGATTGGCACTAACCACATTACTCCATTAATCAGGCGAGTGGAGAGGACTGTTTTTGATTTGTTTAGTTTTTTGTTTGTTTTTATTTGTAAGGCAGTTTTTTCTTCCGGTTTTGGGTGAGCATCTCTTCATTTAATTAGAAAACTGTGCTGCATGAAGAAAGCTTGTGCGGCCCGCACCCATATCCCGCGGGCGATGCTTTAAGGCACGCGGAGGAAGGAATAAATAAAGGGTTCCAGTTATTCATGAAGAGGATGAACACACTTATTGCAGAAAAACACAAACAGAAAAACATGGACAGCTCATCCTGAAGCCATTTGTCTTTGTAGTAAAGTACAAAACTGTTTCAAGGTACTATCACACCAATGATAATATTAATATTATCGCATGTCTTTACAGCGCTTTAGTGGCTGTTAATATCCTGTATGGAATAGTAGTCTTGGATAAAGGCTAATAAAGTGCTTATTGATCTCCTCGAAAAATATACCTTTTCCACGTCATCCATGAAGACCAACATGCCAATGACGGATCTTCTCAGATTATAGTATATTTATACACCTTTTTCCACTAAGAGCATGAACACACCCATTACATAAAATAACAAAACCCATGGACAGCTCACCCTGAAGCTATTTGTCTCTGTAGTAAAGTATGAAACTGTATCAAGGTACTATCACACCTCATCATCATCATCATGCTGTTGGTCGCGATGCGACAAAGACTGCTTTCATTACTTGACTGCCGCTCTCCATTTAGCTCTCTGCTGTGAGAGTTGCGTCCATGAGTCGGTCTTAATGTTTCTCAGCTTCAGGTTTCTCTTGATGTTATCCTTGAACCGGAGACGAGATGACAGTTGAGAATGGAGGATCTGCTTTGGTAGCCTGTCTGATGACATCCTCATGAGGTGTTCAGTCCACCGGAGATTCTTTTTTATCAGAAGTTCTTCCATAGAGGGCAGCCCCGTCCGTTCAAGTATTTCCTTATTTGTCACTTTGTCCTTCCAGGTTAGCCTCATGATTGAACGCAGATGTCGCATCATGAAGGCAGGCAGCTTTTCACCTGTCGTCTGTACACTGTCCAGCCCTCGGCTCCTATCACACCTCCTATTCTATTATCGCATGGTTTTAAAGCTGCATTATCCGATGAAAACATAACATTTTCAAAACCAAAACAATTATCTAGATTTGATTCTCCATATCTAACTTTGATACTGGTGCACTTATCAAAGATGTGTCGTCACATATCAATTATAAGGGATACTGAATCAATTAATAGAACCTGTTACTGCAGAAGCCTATGGTGATACTGATAGCATTTTGGCAAGCTTGCCAAAATTAATTTAGTTTGTATCCATTTCAAATATCTCAAAAGTTAGCGATTTAAAATAAAAGTTACTACAAACTAAAGTAAGGTAGATTATAATGAACAACCTAATATGTTTATCTCAGAAAATGAGAGAAACTCAAAACCATCGGACTATGCAACTTTAATATGAGCAGTTAGCCTGGTATTGAGCATTACTAGGATATGGAGCAGTTGAATGATGGAGATCAATTGTCGGCAATTAAACTTTCCCCTGTTTAATCAACTAATGTCCCCCAAACTTCTTTTCTTTTTCGTTTTTAAATAAAGCACCCTTTTCCTGTCTTCGATGAAGGCCAATAAAGAAATGGATCCCCTCGGATAATATGCCTTTTCTACGGATCAGGCGCATTGAACAACCACCCACGCCATTAGTTCTTGCCTCTGCGATCAGTGCATCAGGTGGTGATGGAAATGCTCTATATAACCTTCCACCACGGAGTGACCTGCTGTACATAACATGAACTCTTCCTTTGCTGCTGGAGGGCGGAGCGGTGATAGAAATCATATATTGAGAGGTTCTAGCTCCCTCTGACGGTCAACAAGTTCATAATCCCTACCGCTGATAGAGTTGAGCTCTCGCTTCCTGGGTGGCTTTGTTTGGTTGTTGGAGTTTATATACATCTTGGGAACCTGGGATCCTGGGAGATATATAACAGGACAGGTACCGACTTGTGACAGTGTGCACTCATGGCGACGTAATAGTGCTCCCCCCACTGGGAAACCAGGTTGCCAGCACCATGAGCTGGTATCCCACTCAGACACATTATCCTTACACTGAGCTAACCAGTCTTTGTCCTATCCTAATAATGCCGAATGCGTTGCTAGGAAGTGACAAGTATCAATCTGTAAGTCATTGGTTTGACTCGACCAGGGTTCGAACCCGTGGGTTTGAACCCCACGATCTACCAAAACGGGAGACGGAGGGATATATGATATCGTGGGTTCGAATCCCAACCGAGGTAAAGCAAAGACTTTGGAAATGCACACTCGCCGCCACCTTGCCTGGCACTCGGCATTACTGGGAGAGGTCAATGACTGGTTGGTATCAGAATAGTGACTGAGTGGGATATCGGGGCATGGTGGCAGCGGTCTAGTATCCGACTGAGTGGGCAGCACGACATTATCACCAAGACTGCTCATTGTCAAAAGTCTATACCGGTCCTGATATTACCCTATATGTGGTTTTACGTACTAGGAATAAGATAATCGATATGCCAATTCAGTCAATGCAATAAATGGCTACATGTCGGTAAAGCCCCAGTCAGACCTCACAGGATTGTAGAAATGGACAGAAAACGGACACTGTCTGGTGAAATACGTCAATGCACGGTTTATATATATGGTACCCATCTGGTGTGTCCGTTCTATCTCCGGTGGTGTCTGGTACAAGTATTGAACATGCACAAAACTTGTACCGGACACCACCAGACTGAAGTGTACGGTTGGTGTCTGGTTTAAGTCTGTTTAGTCTATTTTGTCCATTTCATCTCCGTTACCCATCCATTATGTCTTCGGTTTGCTTCCTGCCAAGTCCGTTGACGGTGGTTTTTTTGGTGTTTTTTTGTGTTTTTATTTATTGCGGGAATTCGGTCAGTATATGTTTTTGGCGTGTCTGTGAACAATCCGGTATGTGCGTTTGACATTCGGTTTTCATCTGGTTCTCATCCGGTTCTCGTCCAGTGGATAATCGTTAATGTACGTTCCTTGTCCATTTAGCGTCTGTTTCGTCTGCTACATTTCGGTACATTTCGGTACATTTTGATACCGAACACCACCGGACATGAACATTTTTTGTCCGGTGGTGTCCGGTACTCAGTCCGGTAAGGTCTGACTGGGCCTTTAGGGATCCATAATTATGTCTGTCTATTGTCATCATTTATCAGGTACTTCTCCCTTCGAACACTTGGTTAACCTACAAATTAACTTACAGATCCTCTTCTGACTGATCTAGGCCGTGATGGGCCTTTAATGCCAGCTCGTTATGCAAAAAGAATAACTATTTTTTTGCACACATATGGAGGTGGATGGAGCCCTGAAGTCATACATAGACTGAGCTGTCCTCCTGGTGCAACTCATTATATTAGTATGTGGGTGCAAAAACTGAATCAAAAATGATTTTAATGACAATTAGCAGTAGTCGCGACACTTTTTTTTTTATAATTGACTACACGCCTCATTGTATCTCCTAAATAATCTCTCCTCTGAAAGACCATGAACATAAATAGCCGGCCTGACTATTCGAGGAAATACGGTAGTATTATGGCAGATTAATAGAAATGGATATCATTGTTTTGTTTTGCTGCTTGTGTTACGTCCTAGCAACATCTAAGGTCATATCAGGACGGGTACCGACTTGTGACAGAATGGATAACATCTTTGATTTAGAATGCCAGGATTCAGAATGGAGGGATCCTTTCTGTCTGTAAGGAATTTGCATGCATTATTTGTATCACCTCAGTTTATTGTTAACAGACCTTGCAGAGAGTTAAAATAAAAGAATTGAAAATTGATTTGAATCGATTTGTATTGAGCAGTATAAATAGTTATACACGAATTATGACATATGATATCGGTTTGATTTAAAACAATTTGTCTTGACCCAACATATGAACCGGCTATAGAATATCTCCTAAAATAGCTAGAATTGTCTTCTAAATATCGACATCAGTTTGAGCCAATTATTTAATATTTATACGGCTAAAATTTACATTAAAGTTGCACAGTCCGATGGGTTTGAATTTGTGAAATATTTTGAGTGCAAACATGGAAAATTAGTTTTGGCAAGCTTGCCAAACTCTGACATAATAGACTTCTGTAGTAACAGGTTCTGTTAAATTGACTCAATATTGTCTTCTAGGCAGAAACAAATGCTTAATTAGTGCATCACTATCTAAGTTAGATAAAAAGATTCACCCGGTACTTGTGTAGTATACGGGTGAAGGACAACGTAGTCTAAATACGGGCGAAAATAGCTTTAGTATGGGACATGAACTAGAAACTGTGGCTCCAGTACCAAATGGCTACCCATATAGGCACAGAGTTGGTGAAATGGGCGAGAATGCAAAAAGACAAGATGGTGTCGCTAGAACGGCGTCGATTTCACTTTTAAATCTTATTAAGCTAGATATTTTATTATATTTTTCAACTCAAATGTAGCGGGTAAATATGAAGACACCTACAAAGAATAAATGTTGCTTCTTAGATTGTGAAATTAGGCTCTCATTACATTAACCTGCTTTTTCGACCGTTTTTATATAGGGTTGGTCTTCACCCATATACTGCGAGTACCGGGTGAATCATTTATCTACATCTAAGTTAGATATTTCAAATCGAATCTACATAATTGGTTTAGTTTTGAAAATTTGATATTTCATCGAACTATGCAGCTTTAATATTTAGCTAAATATCAATTGCCACCCTGATATCTGTATCGATATTGAGTCACTAGTTATCATCGTAATATCTATATCAATATTGAGCCAAGGAAATAGCAATTACCAGTAATGAGTCAAATAAATAACAACCACCAGGCTATTATCTAAATAAATATTGACACCTTTAAATAACAATTACATGCCTAAGATTTAAATCAATATTGAGCCAACAAAACGTAAATTATCACCCTCATATCTATATCAATATTGAGCCAACAAAAGAGCAATTACCAGTAAAATATCGGAAGCAATAATGTACCAATTAAACAGCGTTGCCAGTCTGATATGTATTTCAATATTGGGCGAATTGTAAAGGAAGTTACCAGCTTGAGATCGACACCACTATTGAGTCATCGAAATAGGCAATACCCCACTTAATATCTGTAGAAAATGTTGAGCCAACTAAACAGCAATTAACTGAATGTAGCTTACATTTGCCTCGGCGAACTGGACTGGATTGGTTGGTTGGTTTTTGGAGTTTTACATCCTGGCAACACCAAAGGTCATATCAGTAGAGGTACTAACTTGGGACAGTGTGCACTCATGGTGACTTTATAGTGCTGTCCCACTGGGAAATCAGGCTGCCGGCACCATGACCCGATATCCTCCTCAGTAACATTATCCTGATACTGAGCTAACCAATCCTTGCCCTATCCTATTAATGCGGAGCGCCAGGCTAGGAAGTGACAAGTATCAATTCTAGGAGTCGTTGGTTTGACTCGACCGGGAACCGAACTCCCGCCCTTCCTCATGCGAGGCCCGCGCTGTACCAATTCAGCCAGCGCGTTCGGTAACTGGACTGGAAGATGACAAATTGATTCGCCAGGGCCGGCAGTGCCTAACATTGAGTGGAAGGATAAGGAACCTGCAGGCACGAACACAGTCAATGTAGCACATGAAAAAGTAATTGCCATTGTGTGCAGCTTGTTGAAACAGTTCGTGCCTTTTGACCTGGTCATGCACCTCCTGACACCACACAGGCTGGCCGAATGAGTTGAGCGTCCATCTCCCGATTTAGTAGATCATGGGATTCGAAGTCATGCCTTCAAACCCTGTGTACAATTTTCCAATCTAATGGCATGAGGATATATGTGAAACTACTGTAATAAATTGCAACTTGTCTATATAATGGTAAATGGTGATATATAAAATCCAAAGGCATATGAGGGATATGTGGAGTTGGTAAACTATTACTCATTAGGTATAGAAATTGTATAGTAAAATAGTATAGAGGAGGAGTGTCACTTCTTAGATAGTCTTTGGAGGAGTCACCCCCCCCCCTCCCCCCCATGGTGTTATTTATGGATCACTGGCCACCACAAGGCACTGTAGCCAGCATGACAAGGCCTTGGATACAACAGATTGAACTCTGATTGGTGGATCAACCCATGTGACCACTGCCATCTTGGATTCTAGAAACCTATATAAGATAATAAACCAGGGAGTCTCACTCTCCTACTTTCACTCTTTACCTACTTTCCTTCATTACCTGTATTGATTTCTCATTAGCTTGTCCACACCATTCACACCACCAGCCAGCAACTTTACACCTGGTCGAGTCAAATCAATGACTTAAAAATTGATATTTGTCGCTTCCTAGAGAGGTGTTTGGCATTATTAGGACAGGACAAGGACTGGTTGGCTAAGTGTCAGGATAATGTGATTTTAGTGGGATATCAGGTCATGGTGCAGGCAGCCTGGTCTCCCAGTGGAGCAGCACTGTAAAGTCCCCATGATTGCACACTGACACAATTCGGTACCCATACCTTAGCTGTTGCCAGGACGTGAAATTCCAACAAACAACCAACCAACTAAGAATACAGCTATAGAGTTCAATCAGTAGTGAGAGGGGGGGGGGGTGGAGGAGGTGGCTGTGGGTGTGTGGGGGAGGGGGATATGGGTGGAACAAGGGTGGTGTAATTCAGGCTGCGCGGCCCAGTCTCATGGTGAGACAACTGTACAGGATAGGTAGGCAGTTGATTGGCGTATTGCGTTCTGGTCAGTCAGCTGATTGTGTTTACATAGGAAACTAGACGCCCTCATCTGGTGAGAAGGGCGTTCATATACATAGATATACATATATATACATGTATGAATATATGCATGCCCCCCACCTCTGTCAATTTGGATTTCCACCTCTGCGTATAACTTACAGCATCATCAAAGTTGCTCTCATACCATGTCTATGTGGTGTGTGAGGTTAAAAATCCCTTGAATCGGTAAATGTGTAGGCTCAGGCTTTCTATCGACAAACTGTCTAATGGTGAAAACAAGTCTATTTAGACTTATCCATTATAGGCGGTATAAATCTTAAAGAAATGTACACATATATACATATAGCATACTATATATGCATATATACATATAGTATAATATAAATACGAATAGCAATATCGGATATATACACATATATAGGAAGCAGGCGGAGTGCTGGTTTGAGTAGGAAATATTTCGCTCTGCCAGAGAAGACATCATTGACACTGAATAAAACCATTTTTCTTTTCAGTGTGTGCATGCCCCCCACAGTGGTGGGTGGTTTGTTTGTTTGTTTGTTGTTTTACATCCTAGCAACATCTAAGGTCATATCAGGACGGGTACCGACTTGTGACAGTGTGCACTCATGGCACCTTTATAGTGCTGCCCCACTGGAAGACCAGGTTGCCAGCACCATGACCTGATATCCCACTCAGTCACATTATCCTGACACTGCACCAGCCTTGCCTATCGATATCCGAGCGCCAGGCTGGAAGCACAAGTCATTTTAATCATTATTGACCGCCTGGTTCAACTAGATCCATGACTCCAACAGGGAGCGGACACCAACTCTTCGGCATTGTCTGGTCGTGTGGGTAGGGTAGGGGTAGGTGGTGGTGGTGGGGATGGTGGGTGGTACGTTGGAACGCCACCCCACCAATTTAGCCTGCAATACACGTTTCACCAACCGTGCCGCGTTGCCTTTTGGCGAACGGCAGCGTCGGAGCATAGCGCGTTACGCGCGTAACGGCGCGTCAGTACACATCAGTACACGTTGAGTGCGAGCAACGTTTGGACCGACACGTTGGCGTGCGTCGGGTTTGTTTGTTTGTTTGTTTTTGTTTTACATCCTAGCAACATCTAAGGTCATATCAGGATGGGTACCGACTTGTGACAGTGCGCACTCATGGCGACTTTATAGTGCTGTCCCACTGAGAAACCAGGCTGCCAGCACCATGACCTGGTATCCCACTCAGTCACATTATCCTGACACTGAGCACACCAGTCCTTGCTCTATCCTAATAATGCCAAGCACATGGCTAGGAAGTGACAAGTATCAATTTTAAAGTCATTGGTTTGACTCGACTGGGACTCGAACCCACGACCCCACGATCTACCAGCATGGGAGACGGACGCTCTAACTCATTCGGCCATCCCGTCTGGTTCGCGTGCGTCGGGCCGCGTCGAGGTTTTGTGCTTGCACAAAACTTTTGACGCGCGCCGACGTGCGCCAACGTGTTGGATTGCGCATTACCAGTGCGTTGGCAGGACGTGGACCCACATTACAAGCGCGTTGCCGGCCCGCTCGAACCACGTTGAGCAACGTCCATCAACGCTGGGGATTTTTCGCCAAACTGCAGTGGACGTGTTGCTGGCGCGTCTTGATGTGTTGCTGGCACGTCTTGACGTGTTGCTGGCATGTCTTGACATGTTGCTGGCACGTCTTGACGTGTTGCTGGCATGTCTTGATGTGTTGCTGGCACGTCTTGATGTGTTGCTGGCGCGTCTGCCGCACGCCTCACGTTACCTGGCATTCTGCGAACCTTTAATGATGCTCTACCCCCACGCCGTCGGCGCGCCGACAACGCGCCAATAACACGCTGATGGCATGCTGGGAACCCACTGGCGGGATGTTGACACTTTGCTCCGCCGCATGTCGAACCTCGCCGATACCCGGTGATGGCGTGCTAATAACACGCTATTATCACGCTACCAACACGCTGCGGCCCGTCCAACTACCCCCCGAAACCCCGAAAAGTTTGAGGTTTCTCGACGCGTTGATATTATTTTGTGCGTTGGCGGCACGCCGGACCAAACATTGTAGTGTGACAGGGCCTTTAGTTACGGTTATGGTGACCCAGATTTGTTTGTGGCCCTGAACCTAGGTGGTGTTGAAGTTGAAGTAGATTCAGCAATCGTAGCAGAGGTGCGACAACATTGTAGTATGGGTCTGTGTTCAGCATGATCACCTAGTCTGGGGGATTTGTGTAAGCCGAGTTATAATTAAGAGGTTAATACCTAATTAAGCCAACCTCCCTAATTATTGGATGTATAATTCTTACCTGTCATAATGAGGATACGGTCGGTTGAACAGGCACCTGAAATTAATTGCATAATTAACATTCTAATTAGCATTAATTGGACCTTTAATTATTGCTTCGGAGACATTTTCAGTCAGGTAAACCAGGCATTTGTGAACTGATACACAAACTTCGCAATCTGATAGTGTTCTCTGTGGTGGAGTGGTTAGAGTGGCTTGACTTTTTTCTAGGTCGGATTCCTAATCTGAAGGTCAGTGGTTTGATTCCCCATGCCCCCACATCTGACAATTTGGAATCCACCGCTGTGTATAACTGACAGGGTCATCAAAGGCCAGTTGCTCTCATACC
Source organism: Branchipolynoe longqiensis (assembly GCA_030323885.1). Taxonomy (NCBI): domain Eukaryota; kingdom Metazoa; phylum Annelida; class Polychaeta; order Phyllodocida; family Polynoidae; genus Branchipolynoe; species Branchipolynoe longqiensis. The sequence goes on from CM059191.1 coordinate 30,018,057, forward strand.
ATGTCTATGTGGTGTGGGAGGTTAATAATCCCTTGGGTAGGCTCGGGCTTTCTCTTGAAAAACTGTCTAATGGTGAAAACAAGTCTATTCAGATTTATCCATGATAGGCAGTATAAATCTTCAAGAAGAAAAAATCAACTGGATTTGAAGGCAGACTTTGTGTTACTGTTAGTTTATAATAAAATACTGAACATAAGACATTAAGAGGTTTGTGCACTTAGGCTATAGTATTAGATGATGACTATTAGGTTATATCGGTATGATGTACATTGTTTTTAATTGGTTGGTTGGTTTTTGTAGTTTTAAGTCCAGGCAACATCCAAGGTCATATATTGACGGGTACCTACATGTGCCAGTGACTTTATAGTGCTATCCTACTGGGAGACCACAACCTAATATCCCACTCAATCACATTATCCTGACTCTGAGCCAACCAGTCCTTGTACTATCCTAACAATGCTGAGCACCTGGCTATGTAGCAAGTCATTAGTTTGATTCGACCAGGGTTCGAATCCATGGGTTCGGACCAAAACGGGGAACGGACGCTCGACTCATTCAGACATCCCGACTAGTCGCTCCCTATATAAATCTATATGGTGTGTATATGTATATATATATATAATATATGTATATATATATATATATATATATATACATATTACTTTGCTCACCTTGAAACCAGGCAGCGTGTCGTCATATCGAAGTAATAATACGAATCTTCGAATTCAGTGGAGTTTGGGGCATTACACCCTGCAACACTCATTCAACTAGCAGAGGGCAAAGAGAGTGTACAACACTATTGGTCGCCTCGTGCCTATAGAGAATTGATTGCTCATAGGTCAGAGGTGTACGTGGGGACGAGGTCAGTGATGAGGTCAGTGGGGGGGGGGGGGGGGGTGAGGGGTGTATAGCTGGCTGCTACTGGCAAGCCCTCTGCATATAATATATATCCCACCCCACAGCTGAAGCAGGGTGGGGTGGTGGGGTGTGGGGGGTGGGGGTGTGGGGGTGTTGGGTGCGGGGTGTGGGGTGTGGAGTGTGGTGTGTGGGATGTGGGGTGTGGGGTATGGGTGGGGCGGGGGCGGGGGTAGGGGTAGGGAGTAGGGGTGTCGGGGTGGTGATGTGGGTGGGGCTTGGGCTGGGGGTAGGGGTGAGGTCGGGAGCTGGTATGAGGGTGTGCGTGTGGGGGTGGGGGTAGGGGCGGGCATTGGAGTGGGGGTGGTGCGAGGATTGGGGTGGGGTGGGGTGTATGGAGGTGGGCGTGAGGCTGGGAATCGTATTGGGGTTAGGGTGGGGGGGGGGTGAAGGAGGGGGGCGGGTCAGGGGGGCGGGGGGGGGGGAGTGTGGTGAAGCTGGGATTGGAGGTTGGGTTGGGACTGGGAGGGGTGGTGATGTTTGTTTTGGGGTTTTCTTGTTTAGTTGTTTGTTTAGTTTTTTGTTTGTTTGTGGGGATAGGGGTTACGTCCTAGCAACATCGAAGGTCATATCAGGACGGATGGTGTTTGTGACAGTGCGCACTCATGGCGACCTTTCATAGTGCTTCCCCTACTGGGAAAGCATGCATGCTGTCCGTCACCATAACCTGATATCCCCCTCAATCACAATAAGTCCTGTAATGCTGCAAAACGTTGAATGGCTTTCCCGTTTCACGCTGTTCTCTAATGGGATTGTCGCGCATAACGCCATACACGCTGGCATAATATAAATGGTCAGTCATGTGATCGATCCTGCTGAGTGGATCCATATATGCAGTTTGGACTATTTTCCGTTTCTTTAAAACCAGTTACTAATCCGTTCCATAACAAATTAGAAGACAAGAGAGAGGTAATGGATCGAGCCTCTCACACCACTCCGTAGCTGGTTTAAGGGCGGTGTTAGGTATCGATTAGCCCCAAATCTATTCAATGATATCATATTTAACAGAATTACATACTCAAAAAGTGAAATTTGATCAAATTAACCCTAAAATCGAACCGATATTAATGCCGCTGCTACATCGGCAGCAATATTCATATTGTCGAATCGAATGTAAACAAAACAAATATTAACGCCGCCGCCAAATGTTGGTCAAATGAAACCAATAATCGAAGCGATATTAACGTCGCCGCCGCCACCGCCGCTGACATCGGTTCGGCGGCGATATTGTGAAATAGCGGTGCTCGCCGGGAAGAGGCTCAGAGGGATTTCCCAAATCTATAAATAACTTATAGGTTAGCTAACGCCACCACACTTTGGACCTGTACATACCCTGTTACCCATTTTCCAACACCGGCGTTAGCTAACCCTAACCCCGCCCTTAACACCGGAGCCGATAAATAATCCTTCATGCATATGGCCCATGGTCACCTGACCGCGACCGACTGTGGCCATGCCCTTTCCCTACTCAGGATTGTACCGTCACGCTTCACTCCCCAATTGATCACGTGACCACATGACCACGTGCCGGTGCGCCCGTGCGCTCTCGCTCCTCACTACCCCATATCAGCCGTCGTGGCCTAATCGGCAGAACGCTGGCCTCGCGTGCGGAAGGTCGGGAGTTCGGTAGAGTCAAACCAATAAACCTTAAAATGTGATACTTGTTGCTTCCTAGGCTGGCGCTCAGCATTATTAGGATAGGACAAGGACTGGCTTGTCTCAGTGTCAGCATAATGTGACTGAGTGGGATATTGGGTGATGGTGCCAGCGGCCTGATCTCTCAGTGGAGCAGCACTGTAACGTATCCATGAGTGCGCACTGTCACCTATTCTGATATGACCATAGAGGTTGCTAGGACGTAAAACCCCAACGAATAAACGGTATTAATCCCGTGTTGCGGGCAGTTTGGTTCCCACCGTTTACTGGTCAGCCAAGCATGGAATTTATGTTCTTCTTTTTTTGTAAATATGTTTATTGTGCTGAATAAGTTATTTTGTCAGCGCCGAAGTATTGGTCTTCCAGCAATTTGTTTGTTCAATTCAGGATTATTTACACAACAATTCTATTTAGAATATCTATGTATAAAACTGACCTAACAAGAGCAGTTAAATACACAATTTGCAGTATATTTCACAATGGATTTCTGAGTGATAAGTTACCTACAAGTTCCACAACAATAAGGCAATACTTGTGTCATATGACTACATTAATATTCAATCGATCGATCTGAGTATTTTCCTGCGATTTAGAATTTTAATAAAAATAACGGAGTGTCTTCGGGCCAGCAATCATATCATTCATTGTTTGTATAATGTCAGTAATAAATTACTGACATTTGATATATTTGAAGTCAAAACAGCAAAACCAATTTGTGTGGGCACGTCAAAATGCTGGCCACCATAGGCTTCGACATTAAAAGGATTTATTGAAACCGACTTTCTATGCTTAATAATTGCACGAGCATCTTACGTTGAACACGTATGGTCAAAGCTAAGAATGATGTGTAGGATCAAATCTAGGTAGATGCTTTGGCTCCTCTTGTCTATGATGTGCAGATCTTGCTGGATGGATGTAATTTCATTAGATACTTGTGGTTTATGTCATAGCAACAACTGAGATCATAACAGGCGCGCTCCGACCTTTAGAGATCCGGACACGATGGCTTTGGTGTGTATCAACCACGTGAATGTGTTTTATATCTTCAGGACTAAACTTTATAATTAAGAACTGAACTTTAGGCAGAGCTAGATAATGCGAGAGGGATGGGGGGGGGGGGGGGGTGGTGGTGGTGGTGGTAGTTGTAGAGGAGATGGCCGTGGAAGTAATGGTAGTGGTGGTGGAACTGATGGTAGTGGTGGTGATGGAGGTGGAGGTAGTGGTGGTGGTGATGGAGGTGGGGGGTGTTTGGGGTGGGTTATGGATGAGGTGGGGGTGGGATTGGTGTGGGGAGCAGGAACATGCGACGATAAGGAGATATAAACAAGAACAGCTGAAGCCCGGAAGTTGAACAATGTCATCTTTTTCCCAGACGCTCAGATCCAAAAGGGCAAAGTAGAAGATGGTGGTGGTAGTGGTGGTGGTGGTGATGGGGGGAGGTGGTGTGGTGGTGGTGGTGGTGGTAGTGGTGGTGGTAGTGGTGGTGGTGGTGGTAGTGGTGGTGGTGGTGGTGGTTGTGGGGGAGGTGATGGAATAGGTGGTGGTGGTGTTAGTGGTGGTGGTTGTGGTTGTGGGGGTTGGGGGGGTGGTTGTGGTGGTGGATGGTGGTGGTTGTGAGGGTGGGGGTTGTGGGGGTGGTTGTGGTGGTGGTGGATGGTGGTGGTGGTGGGGGAGGTGGTGGGGTGGTGGTGGTGGTAGTGGTGGTGGTGGTGGGGGGGGAGGTGGTGGTAGTGGTGGTGGTTGTGGGGGCGGGGGTTATAGGGGTGGGTGTGGTGGTGGTACTGGTAGTGGATGTGGTGGTGGTAGTGGTGGTGGTGGTGGTAGTGGTGGTGGTTGTGGGGGTGGTGTTGGCGGTGGTCGTTGTGGTAGTAGTGGTGCTGGTGGTGGTAGTGGTGGTGGTGGTAGAGGTGGTGGTAGTGGTGGTGGTAGTGGTGGTGGTGGTTGTGGTGGTGGAGGTGGTGGTGGTTGCGGTGGAGGTGCTGGTGGTGGTAGTGGTAGTTGTAGTGGTGGTGGTAGTGGTGGTAGTGGTGGTAGTGGTGGTAGTGGTGGTGGTGGCGGTGGTAGTGGTAGTGGTAGTGGTGGTGGTGGTAGTGGTGTTGGTGGTAGTGGTGGTGGTAGTGGTGGTGGTTGTGGTGGTTGTGGTTGTGGTTGTTGTTGTGGTTGTGGTTGTGGTTGTGGTGGTGGTGGTGGTAGTCGTGGTGGTAGGGGGGAGCGTGTTTCTGGGGCTCGTGCGGATAGCGCTTGCTGGTTAATAGCTGGTAACGACCTTACAATCACCCCACCCCTCCACACACACAGCCATTCCCAACACACATCCTCCGAACCCTCCCACCTCCCACCTCCCCCAGTTGACGAGGGCACGCCGGAAATGTTCCGATTTTCTTCGCGGAAATGTTGCAAGACAAGTCAACTTAGCTGCTCCTGGATTAATGGCGTCCATCCTGTTTGGGTATTACTCAGGCGGGGGGCGGGCACATTAAGGGACATTTATTAGGATCAGCAGCAGACGCAGCAGACACAGCAGACGCAGCAGATGCAGCAGATGCAGCCCCCACATCCCCACATCCACACCCCACCCTTACCCCTGCCCAACCCCCGCCCGACCCTAAACCACGCTCCTTGAAGATGGATATTGTAACTTCTTATAAATCGCTACCACTAAAAAACAATAGTTAACCAATTTTAAAAACTACCCCAAAACCACTGATCTTTTTAAAGGAGGAGACCGCGCGCGTGGCCGAATAGGTAGAGGGCAGGCCGAGTCGAGTCAAACCAATGACGTATAAAATTAATACTTCTCGCTTCCTAGCTTGGCGCTCGGCATTAATAGGATATGGCAAGGACTGGTTAGCTCCGTGTCAGGATAATGTGACTGAGTGGGATATCTGGTTATGGTGCTGGTGGCCTGATTTCCCAGTGGGGCAGCACTAGGAAGTGGCCATAAGTGTGCACTGTTACAAGTCGGTGCCCATCCTGATATGACCTTAGATGCTGAACCGATGTAAAACTCCAACAACCAACCAATTTTAAAGGAAGAGGCGGAGTAAAAAAGAGTATATCTTGCTACTATTGCGCCGGATGTTTCGCTGGTTGCCGACCTGGGAGCTGCTTGCTTGGTTTATTTGACGGCTTATTTAGGTATCCGCGGGAATCCAGCTCACAGCAGCCCGTGCCCATTCATCAGAAGCCCCGTTTGTTACAGGCGCAATACTGTTACGATACTTGCGCCTTTAGACACTGACGGCTTTAAGGTGCAGCGTGGCCCGCCAGCGAGACGCCAAATAACCGAGTCCTATATATATATATGTATATATATACATAGTTTGTTTGTTGTTGTTTTACGTCCTAGCAACATCTAAGGTCATATCAGGACGGGTACCGAGTTGTGACAGTGCGCACTCATGGCGACTTTATAGCACTGCCCCACTGGGAGACCAGGCTGCCAGCACTATGACCTGATATCCCACTCAGTCACGTTATCCTGACACTGAGCACACCAGTCCTTGCCCTATCCTAATAATGCCGAGTGCCTGGCTAGGAAGCGACAAGTATCAATTTTTAAGTCATTGGTTTGACTCGACCAGGGTTCAAACCCATGACCCCATGGTCTACCAACATGTGAGACGGACGCTCTAACTCATTCGGCCATCCGATCTAGTCCTATATATATATATATATATATATATAGTATAGTTATACGAGTCTTACCTTGGTACAGATGATGGATAACTGCTGTTTTACCGAGGTATAAGCCTCGGATAGATGTGGGCTAGGGAGAGGTAAGCACGTCCGGTACCAGCAATCTTAACCTACTTATTGAGGATAAAAATGACTTTCAAACAATGGATACTATTACTTTACCGAAAAGGTACACCAACGGAATAGATGTGGCAGGGTGTGGCGGGAGGGCCCTAGCCCACATCTATCCAAGGCTTATACCTCGGTAAAACAACAGTTATCCATCATCTGTACCAAGGTAAGACTTGTATAACTAAACTATTTTACCTCGGTAAACAGCCTCAGGCTAGCCTCAGGCTAGGGAGACCTTTACATAATTCATTTTTATCCTTAATATCATTCTTTCTTATTATTATAACATTCTAAATTTTTGTTCTCACCTATTCTTGTTAGTTGGCGAGAAGACGCTTTGCAACACCGGTAGGCTTTTCTAGTCGTTTATTATAATGTTTTGCAAACGACTTAGCCGTCTTCCAGCCTGCATGCGCTAGTATTCTTTTCACAGAAATACCAAGCACCCGTGCCTTGGAGACCATGGCTCCTCTAGTTGAGTGGGAAGAGTATTTACTCGTATCCACTCCAGCCAATTTCAACACCGTAATTGTCCATCTGGCAAGTGTGTCTCGTGAAATCGCCTTATGTGGCTTTATAAAGCTCACTAATAGTTGTTGTGATGCACGTAAATCCTTTGTCTTGTATATATAAGCCCGTATGGCCGACACAACACATAATTTCCGATCATTCGGAAAACAGTCTAAGTGAACCGTTGATAAAGGGTCACCTAACGTGTTCGATTTAAGCAATTTTTCTAAATCAAACGTAGCTTGTTCCTTGTCTATTTCTAATCCAGTTAAGGATAAAGCAACAATCGTCTGTCCTCTGTGTCCGGTTACTAACAATAACAGGACCGCGACCTTAAAACCTAACTGTTTTATATCTAACCACGAGTTGTGAGGCCAAGCCTGAAACAACTTAAATACTATAGAAACATCCCAAAACCGACTATACTTTGGTTTTGGAGGATTCCTTTGATAAATTGAACGAAGTAAATAACAAAGAACATAATGTTTTCCAACTGTTTCGCCATCAATTCTAGGTAATATAATTGATAACGCACACCTCGCCGCATTAATCGATCCAACGGAAAGTCCTTCATCCTCTAGAGAACGAAGAAACCGAGCTACTTGTGAAATCTTTGGATTTGTTGGCTTAACTTTCATTAACAAACAATGTACACCCCATTTCTTTAAATAGGTTGTATACATTTTGACAGTTCCTGGCCTCCAGGCATCCGATACTATCCTATCCTCAGTAATTCTGTCCAATCCAAATTGCTGTAGCTGCTTCCTTAGAAAAGGAATGCCAATAGGGGCGTCGTTGACACGTCGCCGTGAACCACTAGCGGTCCGTGGTGCGTCAGATTCCCGAGTTTTCTTGGGAATCGTATATGATCTTTTGCCAGTTGTGAAACTGCTGGCAGCCAAGGTTGCGTGTCCCAATCGGGCACCACCAGTATCGCATGTGTCCCTTCCAAGCCGATTTTTCTCACTACTCGGCTGATAATGCTAAATGGTGGGAAAATATAAAAATAATTATTTTCCCAGGTAATAGCAAATGCATCTACTTTCCAAGCATCCGGTTCAGGATGCCAAGAACCATAACAGGGTAACTTGTTATTATTTTGTGATGCAAACAAGTCAACTTCAGGTGTACCCCATTTTTCACAAACGAAGTTAAACAAAGGTGTAGAGAGAGACCACTCTAAATGGTCATGGAATTTTCTACTTTTATAATCTGCAAGTGTATTTTGTGACCCTGGAATATGCGCTACAGTCAGCCAGACTTGTTGAGCCTGTGCCCAGTTCCACATCAGTTTAGATAACTGATTGCAAGACTTTGATTTGGTTCCACCCATGTTACGAATATATGCCATGGCAGTAGTATTATCAGTTAGTATTCTAACCTGTGATTTATTTATCTTTACTAAACTACGTAAGCCCAGATAAATAGCACGCAATTCTAGTGCATTAATATGGTCTGATTTTTCATCATCAAGCCATCTACCTCCTGTTGTGACCCCATCTCGATGAGCTCCCCAACCTTCTAGCGAAGCATCAGTAGTAATTACTGTATTAGGTTCCGCCATGCGGATTGGATTTGGTGAACTTGCTATATGTTGCATCCACCATCCAATATCCTGTAACCCTTCTTGCGAAATAAACATCTTTCGCTCAAAATTGCCTTTAGTTCGTGCTAACGCTAAATTTTTATCTATTTCTAGCGACTTAATATGGGCCTTCCCATATAACACAGCAGGTGCATATGATGTCATTATGCCAATAAGAACAGCAACCTGTCTAATTTTAGGCTTTGATAACTTAATAAGCTGAGTCGCTGTAGTCATAAACTTAATTAGTTTTTGTTCTGTTATCGACACTGTAAGGGACTGTGTATCCAGAATAAAGCCTAAACATTTGAGTTCTTTTGTTGGTTTAAACACTGACTTTTGTCGATGTACATAAAACCCCAATTTAGTGAGTAATGCACATAAATCCAAAACTGCATTCACACAACCAATTTGTGTTGATGCTATAATAAAAGAATCATCTATGTATGGAAACATTATGTGACCCTTCCTCGCCATTACCTAGAAAACAGGTTTAAGCAATTTAGTAAATAAATGAGGCGCACAAGCTAAGCCATTCGGCATGCAGGTAAACTCATAGAGTTGGTTATCCCAAATAAATCGAAGAAATTTTCGGTATTGTTCCATTATGGGAAGCGTATAATATGCATCTTGTAAATCAACACTAGCCATCCACGCATCTGGTGTAATCAGATCTCGTGCCGCATCTAGAGAGAACATTTTAAAATGTCGATATTCCACCCTTTTATTAAGGATTGTTAAATCCAGGATCATTCGAACATCACCATTAGGCTTCGGTCTCGAGAAAATGTTTGAAATAAACTGTCCTGAACAGTGTGTCACTTTTTGTATAATTCCTTTCTCAAAGAATTTATGTACCTGTTTAGGTAGTGCCTCTCGTTCAACTGGTTGAATGTTATATGGAAAAGGTATTAGACTTTGTACAGGAATTTGTGTGAAGGGAATGTGAACACCCCTAACTATTTTTAAAATTTCCTGGTCACTAGTAATTTTGTGCCACTCAGAAATATGATTACTAATATTACCGGCCACAAAGTTGCTTACAGTTTGTGTGTTTTTAGAGGCTGCAGGGACTTGTAAAGTTTGTGTTTGGACCTCTACTTGGACCCGCCCCTGGGAAAGGTCTCGATGAGTTGAACCCTCGGCCTATTGGCCGTGCGGTGTTGTCGGTCCAGCCTGGGTGAGCGCCCCGGCCCCGAAACCCTTGACCGAAGCTTGAACTCGGTCTGGTTCCTCTGGTGAACCGTCGTGGACGAAAATCCCCTCGTGACTTTTTGAAACGAGGAGCTTCCTGTTTCTTCTTGCCATCCATGTTTTTTGCCACTCTTGGCTGCAGTCTCTACCTCTTTATAGAGGTATTGTAGTTGACCGCCAAACATCTTGGTGTTATCTAAGGGTTTCCCTTTAATCGGCTCTGGAGCAAGATAAAGCGTAAACTCCTTCCCCTCATTATCGGTAACCTTCTTAGAGCGAGCCACTTCCTTGCCAGCATCTGTGCAAACTGACTTGAAGACATTTTCATATGCCTTTGTCCATTGTCTTAGCCAAAGACGAGAACTTATTTTCACTCTGCATCCTATTAGCCACAGGAACAATAGCTGTTAGGGTCGCCAACACTGCCTTATGCACTGTGTGCAACACATCCTCAAACTTCTTACGGTCATCCGTCATATTGACATCCCGATCCATTTCTTTAATGATGGAGTTGGGAACACCCTTTATGCCTGTTAACTCATCTCCTAACTTGGAGATAACCTCCACCGGTTTAAATGTGCGGAAATGACCATTCACGGTCTCGCGCATAAGCGTAGTGGTTTTAACCCGCTTAGCCTTTGGCTTCTCCACCTTCTTAGCCACTTTAGTGCCAATGTCCGCATAGACCACCTTCATATATGGTGTCTGAGTCTGATTCCGTAGAAGTAGACTCAGTGGACGAATCAGAAGAAGAATATTTCCTCTTCCTCTTCTTCTTTTTGGACTTAGTCTTCCGCTTTTTGCGAAAACCAGTCTCTGCCCGCTCCTTGGTGAATTCATCACCCGAAGAAATCACCTGTTTCTTCTTCTTCCCCCGTTTAGGAGAAGGAGGAGGAGGAGCCTTAAGCTCCACCGCTGAGTCTGTGTCCAAGAAATCCTCATACGAATCCTCTTGGACACTCGGCCTACGCCGCTTCCGAGACACGGGCGATTTGGAAGTCAAGATGTGGCTTTCCAACCGTGCAAAGCGAGCCTCCCAATCTGGAGGCGCAGGCACATCAGGCACTGCATCCTCGTCCGGGTCGGAGAGGATATGCGCCCGGGGCTGTGTCGACGGCCCTGCCGACAACACAGGTGAGGAGTCGTACTCCTCGTCCACTACCACTCGGAACACGCCCCTCGCGCTGCTGCTAGCACCGCGCTTACTCCCGCTTCGTGGCCATCAGGAACTGTAAACAAAGATTTTTGGTCAGTCCTGGTATATATATTTGTCACAATTTGGTTGTTTCAAACTCAATTGGACATCTGGTGGTGTTAGAGAACGTGTTTATACCGTTATAACACAGGCGTAATAAGCTAAATTTGTGCGTGGATTGTGGGTCAAACCCAAATCTTTACGCGATCTCGGGACCAGTGTATCGGCCCGCCCATCCCTCTGTTCCGCACACTTCTCCCACCTGTGACTACTACGTCAACAAGTTGGAGAAAATGCTACGAAACTCGGAGAAACGCCTGAAAATTTTTTGTCTAGGGGAGTCTATAAAAGAAACCCAGGAGCATCTCCAACATTACTCTCTATTAGAGTACGAGAGAATTTCCACATGAGATAGGGCGAAACCCACATCTCTACCCATAGTCACACGGTGACCCGGGTGTTGACAGAACCGCTAATGACCAGTTTGGTTCCTTCGAGAAACCCACTCGAGTGTTCTATCCTTGGTTGTTTATAACCAAATAACTCGTCCAAATTGGACCAACGAAAGTCTAAACTTTCCATATTGATGCTCTAATGCATCATAATTAAGCTAACCACAGTTTTTATTATACTTACTGCGTATTTGCTTGTATGTAGACTAATTTTGCCGGAGCAAACCCAACGACACGTTATCCAGTCGTGAGTTGTATATGCTAATTGCTGGTACCGGACGTGCTTACCTCTCCCTAGCCTGAGGCTAGCCTGAGGCTGTTTACCGAGGTAAAATATATATATATATCTGTGATCATGGGCCTACAATTATCAGAGAGTGCTATAGGTCAGCAAGTCTGGCCATATAGAAATATTATTAATTTACTTGGCTGGTTGTTGGAGTTCCATGTCCGGCCATCATCTAAGGTCATATCAGGATGGGTGCTCACTTATGACAGTGCGCACTCTTGGTTGACTTTATAGTGCTGCCCCACTGGGAGACCAGTCCACCAGAACCATGAGCTGATATCCCACTCAGTCACATTATCATGACACTGAGCCAACCAGACCTTGCCATATCATAATAATGGTGAGAGCCTGGCTAGGAAGCACCAAGTATCCATTTCTAAGTCATTGGTTTGCCCCAACAAGGATTCGAACCCATGGGCTCGAATCTTATGAGCTACCAAATCGGGAGAGGGACGCTCAGCTCATTCGGCCATCCTGCTTACATTTGAATTGAAAAGTTGCATTTTTGTTGTTATGATAATAACCTGAAATCAGATACCGGATAGAATTCATGTCAAAACAACAAAACAAAAACCAATGCATGATATATAATATATAGCCTCATTATCTGACAAGCGGTATTAAAAAGAACACTTAAACTCACAACAAAGCGTATAATAATTGCATTTGGAAATAATGTATTGAGTCGATGGGCTCTGTTTTCTGTCAATTCTGGGAAGCGATTACACATTGGTATAGATCGAACTACAGGCTTGGTTGGCTGGTTGTTGGGAGTTCTCTCTCCTGGCAACAGCTAAGGTCATATCAGGGCAGCTACCGACTTGTTTCAGTGCACACTCATGGCGATTTTATAGTGCTATCCCACTGGAAGACCAAGCCACGAGCACATTAGGTGTTGCTAGCACGTAAAACAACAACAAAACACAAATTATAGTGCTGTCCCACTGGGAAATCAGGCCGCCAGCAACATGATGTGATATCCCACTCGGTCACATTATCCTGACACTGTGCCAACCAGTCCTTGCCCTATCCCAATGATGCCGAGCGCCAAGCTAAGAAGCGACAAGTCTCAAATTTGTAAGTCATTGGTATAACTCGACCGGGAATCGAACTCCCGACCTTCTGCACCGGAAGCCTGCACTCTACCGATTCGGCCACCGCGTCCGGTGGTCATACTACAGGGTGTGACGGAAATGATTCACGAGCTTGATATGTGATTGGGGTGTGATTATCTACTGATTGCTCAGAGCATATACTCCAGAAGTAAAAGGTGCCCGCACACATCACACTTCCGGGAATTACAGCACATAATTAAACATTGGTGTGTGTGATACATCAGAACTGTGGGTGGTTCACAGGGGGAAAGAGCCACGCACCTTAGCTCTTCCATCAGCCACTCATACACCCGGACTTCCGCTTCAGGCACCCACAGGTCTCCACCAATGGGAAGCTGCCTCATCTGAACCTCCCACAAGATAGCCGCCATTGCCAGGACTACTCTCCCGTGGGAGCCAAGCGGGCACCTTTTTCCTGACAATTACATACATACAGGCAAATGCACTTACAATTTACGTATACATACACAGAGTATAGTCAACAACAATAACAGGGCATAGCTTGTAAGGATCATGGTCATGGCCCCATAGGTGATGAAAATAGAAATATTGCGCCCATAGCGCGAATCGTGCTCATGTCTTTTGCATTCTGGGCCAGTGTCCTAACAACTAAACCATCGAGGATCCCTGAGGTTATCTCCCTACCCTCTCCTACGTTTATATGTGCCTTCTTGCCGGAGAGGTTAGTAGTACAGACTACTACACTCGTCCGCCTAGAATTGTACGTCTTTTAAATAGTCATTTAATGCTTACAATTAGATAGATACTAGCAGAGTATCCTGGTCACAGCACCAGTAGTGCAGGTGGTGTTTTTGCAAAATGGAGAGATGCAATGTGCCTAGAATGGATGGACACTTCTACCATTCTGTGGCCAGCGTCCTAGTAAATGACTTTGGATCTCTGATGCAATCAAGATTAACCATGCAACTGAGTAGTCCGGCTGGTTTAATTGCCTCAAATATCCAAGACGGAATCGCCAAGTGAATCGACCACCCACTTCCCTTTTTTTGTAAGTCGTGGAATTCGAATCCTCGGATTCGAACCCTGACTGAGTCAAATCGATGACGTAAAACATGTATACTTGTTGTTACCTAGCCGGACCTTTATCATTACTAGGATAGGGGAAGGAGTAGTGGAATGAGGAAGACCAATTGTCTGCAATTGAAATTTCCCCTGCGTAACACAGCATATCATTTACCCACTAGTGTACATTACTGCACACTCTATCTTGATGCATATACCTTGCACTATGTTGAGTACCTATGCTGTACACTATGCAGCATAGGCTGCTCCCCCACTTTCTTTTATGTTCAGAATGGGTTGTGCTGCACACAATGCAACACATTCCACTTCCACTATGTACAGATGAAATGCGACAACTCCAACGGCTGGAAGACTAGTGCCCCGGCGCTGATAAAATATGTATTCAGATGAATAAAAATATTTACCAAAAAAAAACTAAAACAAAACTAATGTTTCAAAAACAAACAAAAAATGAAAAAATAGCGACAGAGTGCGCCCAGAGTACAACCTACTGGTGTACCGGGCGCTGGGCTGAGGTGGCCAAGAGTAACTTAAAGGACCAGACGGGATGGCCGAATGAGTTGAGCGTCCGTTTCCCGTTTTGGTAGATCGTGGGATTCGAACCCTGGTCGAATCAAACCAATCACTTTAAAGTTTACACCTGTCACTTCCTAACCAGGCACTCATCATTATTGCTGTTCTCTGTGGTGGAAGGGTTAGAGTGTCTGACTTTTTTCTAGGTCAGACTCCTAATCTGAAGGTCGCTGGTTCGATTCCCCGTGCCCCCCACCTCTGCCAATTTGGATTTCCACCGCTGTGGTTAACTTACAGCATCATCAAAGGCCAGTTGCTCTCATACCATGTCTATGTGGTGTGGGAGGTTAAAAATCCCTTGGGTCGGTAAAAGTGTAGGCTCGGGCTTTCTATCGACAAACTGTCTAATGGTGAAAACAAGTCTATTCAGACTTATCCATAATAGTCAGTATAAATCTTCAACAACAACAACAAGGATAGGGCAAGGACTGGTTTGCATAGTGTCAGGATAATGTGACTGAGTGGGATATCAGATCATGTGGTGTTGTCTGTGGCGGAGTGGTGAGAGTGTCTGACTTTTTTCTAGGTCAGACTCCTAATCTGAAGGTCAATGCTTCGATTCCCCATGCCCCACCTCTGCCAATTTGGATTTCCACCGATGTGCATAGCTTACAGTTACAGCATCATCAAAGGCCAGTTGCTCTCATACCATGTCTATGTTGTGTGGAAGTATGAAATCCTGTACAACCCATATGAAATCCTATGTTTGCAGGCCCCCGCATTGATGCGGGGTTTCGAAAGCTATTGAAATGGCCAATCCAGCTAGGTGGCACACAGAGTTATGACTCTTTTCACTCTTTTCACAGTTGCCTCTCATGTCGTTGGCTGTACTGCCAAAAGGACTCTACTGCCCTGATACCCACTTTACGGTCTATGGTTCATAACTCATCTTCCCTCCCTTCTATCTTCTATGAATTATACTTTAGAGCTTACCCCATAGTAGACACAACACACGACAAGCGATCCAAGTTCAGCACCAGCAAGAAGGAGAGAAGAAAAGATACCGAATACTTAGTTTTATTCAGTTATATATGGTTTTTGGATACATACAGGTGTGGATAATACCAGCCTCCTTATTGGTTATTACACTCATGCACACCAGTCATTCCTAGCCCGCATGATCTCTCCCTAATATAGCCCCCCATTGGATGCCTTCATGACCCACCTCCCTCCCACCCAGACCTGGCCACCATCCAGCTATCGTGGGATTACCACATAGCATGCAGTGACCTTGTGGCTGGGAGAGATAAGGAGGGAATCCTGATTAAAGGTGTACCTCTTCCCTAACCCCTGTGCGAGCATTATAAAGGGAGTACTGTTTCCCATTCAGCCATATCGATACCCACTACCTAATTAATCGAAGAATTTTACAGGAGGTTAAAAATCCTTTGGGTCGGTAAAACTAAAAGTGTAGGCTCAGGCTTTCTATCAACAAACTGGCTAATGGTGAAAACAAGTCTATTCAGACTTATCTATGATAGGCAGTATAAATCTTCAAGAGAAAAAAAGAAAAAAGGTCATGATGCTGGGGTCCTTGTCTCCCAGTGGAGCAGCACGATAAAGTCACCATAAGTCTGCACTGTCACAAGTCGGTACCCGTCCTGATTCCTGATATGACCTTAGATGTTGCCATGACGCAAAACTCCAACAGCCAACCAACAACTACTACATCGCTAACCATGTCGTGAACTTACTGCGTAACCAACCAACAATTATAAACACGCGGAATACTAGGAACAACCAAACTGCCCAACCGGCCCAGACGACAGGAACATAGAAATAGCATGGCGTGTGGGAACGGGCCAGCAACCAACTCGATTACCACCAGTTTGATGCCAGCTGTCACGTGTGATGATGGAGATGAGGGAGAGGAGATGTTTGGGAAGGATCCGGATAACAAGGCGAGAGGAGGGGGTCAGGGTGGTGGTGGTGGTGGTGGTGTGTGTGTGGGGGGGGGGGGGTTGCTTTGTTCACAGAGAAGACAGGTTCTAGTTTCTGTACTTTCCTTTGTAAAATAGTTTGTACATAACAGGATGGAGGTGGGTGGGTGTGTGTGTGTGTGGGGGGGGGGGGGGGGTTCATGGACAGGAGCATTTAATCTATGTAATTTCCTTTATTAAGTAGTTCAGTATATGCCGAGTGGCAGGCTAGGTGGAGACAAGTATACATTTGATAAGTCATTGGATTGACTCGGACGGGATTCAAACTCCCGACCTTCCGCACGGGAACCCTGTTCCCTACCGATTCGGCCACCGCATCCAGTCTGATAGGAGGTATGATACATAGCTTAGGATTGCACCATACTGTTGACAGATAACTACATATTGCCCATTTCCCTTGGAACATATTGTTTGACAGATGCATTAATTCCCAAGATCCTGCTGTCACATTGAATATATTCACACACGCGCACATATATATATACATATATATATATATATATATATATATAGTATCCTCCGGTGCGACTGACACTTGTCTACATCCGATGGAGGGGAGGTGGGCCGCAGGTGGCGCCACCAGTCAAGTGCGGAGTCTTACGGAGAATAACAATAGTAATCAAATAATATAATAATATAATATATAATGGAAGCAATTCCCTTCGTATTTTTATACTCACATAATACGTTATACATCAGATATATATGACTATTAGTTTGTGATATCGATAGTCCTAAGAATAATAGAAGCTGGTAGCTATTTTAATAACACATGGTATCGCTGAACAAGGAAGAAAGCGCCGTCCTTCATGTATTTCCTTTTGCCGACAACAAAGTAAAAGGTAAGCCTACTTCCTGTCTACAAAACCAGCGGTCAGGAGACAGCTACTCATCCTCTAGTTTGCTTCTAAAGGTGAGATAGTAAAAAATGCCTCTCATCGAAACTTGATGAACCCAGTTCCTGGAGCTGACATTGCTCCTTTTATCGACTTCACATTTAATGTATGTATCTACAGTAAAACCTCTCTAAACCGACCGACCACGTGACCGACTTTAAGTGGTCCATTTTGGGAGGTGGTCGGTTTAGAGTTAGAATATACTTAAATTGGTATTTTTGGGACCCACATAAAGCGATCGATATAGGGGAGTGGTCGATCTGTAGAGGGGTCGGTATAGAGAGGTTTTACTGTATATTTGTACATCCAACATTGACTATATATATATACAAGTAGATAGTTGTGTATCATACGTTGTATTTAGATATATATATGTACATTCTACATTGAATATTAATATGAATATGCATGCATTCTACGTTGAGCATATTTATAGATATATGTATAGATATGTATATATATATATATATATATATATATATATATATACGTATTCTACATTGAACATATACACATTCTAAATTGAATAGATATATAAATTCTCTTTTTGTGTGTATCATACTTTGAATATCATGCTTCGATGAGAAAAATGTAAATATATATATATACATATGTTATTCCTACATAGAACAAATACATTTGTTTATTTTACATTGAATATATATATATATATATATATGTATGTATGTATATGTGTACAACCATATACACATTTGCCTATCTTATCATGCTTATATTGAGGGTATCCTTCGGTGAATATGCACATACATATATATATCTATATACATATATATATATATATATAACATATATAACATGTATAACATGTATAACATGTATACCATGTATAACATTATAACATGTATAACCTGTATAACATGTGTAACGTGTATAACATTATAACATGTGTAGCATGCATACCATACATAACATGTATACCATGTATATCATGTATACCATGTATAGCATGTATACCATGTATACCATGTATATCATGTATACAATGTATACTATGTATAACATGTATAACATGTATAACATGTATAACATGTATAACATGATAACATAATAACATGTATATCATGTATACCATGTATAACGTGTATAACATGTATACCATGTATAACATGTATAACATGATAACATTATAACATGTATATCATGTATACCATGTATAACATGTATAACGTGTATAACATGTATAACATGTATAACATGTATAACATGATAACATTATAACATGTATATCATGTATACCATGTATACCATGTATAACCTGTATAACGTGTATAACAGGTATAACATGTATAACATATACAACATATACAATATATATAATATATAATATATATAATATATATAATATATATAATATATATAATATATAATATATATAATATATATAATATATATAATATATACAATATATATAATATATATAATATATGTAATATATGTAATATATGTAATATATGTAATATATGTAATATATGTAATATATATAATATATATATAATATATATTATATATATATACTATATATAATATGTATAATATATTACTTTATTAGGGTATCCTACATTGAATATATACCTACATACATATATATATGCTATATATGATACATATATATACCTGGAAATTGGCATTTCTTTACGATGCATTGAACCCGCTGTCAGTGGGATTGTAAGTAGCGCTCCATATGCAAATGAGCCCCACAGCGCGCCCTCTATGGGCGCAGTGGTTTATCACCAGTCAGCGGGTTACTGAGCGCCTGCAGCATGCCTCTTCACACGTCCTCTATTGGTCCCTACGGACAACCCCTGTGTTGGACAACCTTTAAGGAGATGGCCAACTCACAGAACCGTGAAAGGATAGATGGACTCCGCAGCAGTAGAGGCGTAAAAGGGGCCCGGGTGTACAGGGGTTTGTTTTGAGGACGAACATTGGAATAAATTGATTTTACTAATAATAATACTTCATATGTTGCTAATATAACTATAAGAGTGTAATGTTTTAATCCGCAGGCCATCCTTCGACTGCACGGGATGACCGAATGAGTTGAATGTCCGTCTCCCGTTTTGGTAGATCGTGGGATTCGAACCCGCGGGTTCGAACCCTGGTAGTGGAGTCAAAG
Organism: Branchipolynoe longqiensis; assembly: GCA_030323885.1. Taxonomy (NCBI): domain Eukaryota; kingdom Metazoa; phylum Annelida; class Polychaeta; order Phyllodocida; family Polynoidae; genus Branchipolynoe; species Branchipolynoe longqiensis. The sequence continues at coordinate 30,037,368 of CM059191.1, forward strand.
CAATGACTTAAAAGTTTTTATTTGTCGATTTCTAGCGAGGTGCTCGGCATTATTATGAGAGGGCAAGGAGCAGTGGAATGAGAAAGATCAATCGTCCACGATCGAAATTTCCCCGGCTTAATCATCTAGTCTCACCAAAAACAAAAAAAGGAATGGGTGGTTGAGTCTCAGGATAATGTAACAGGGTGAGATATCAAGTCATGGTGCTGGTGGCCTGGTCTCCCAGTGGGGCAGCACTATAACATCGCCATGAGTGTGCACTGTCACAAGTCAGTACATGTCCTGATATGACCTTAGATGTTGCCAGGATATAAAACTCCAACAACCAACCTGGCCATCGCCAGGAGCCACATTCCCTGGGATGGGATAGGGGGTGTTCCTTCCTGCCTTGTTTGTTAGTTCAAATTCTCCCCCCTTTGGCGTTAAGAACCAACCACATGAGCCTTCCCTCACTCCCACGAAAGGGCATTGCAGTTCGTGGATATTGGAGTTTTACGTCCTGGCAACATATAAGGTCATATCAGGACTGGTACCGACTTGTGACAGTGGACACTTATTGTGACTTTATAGTGCTGCCCCACTGGGAGAACAGGCCATTCAGTCACACTATCCTGACACTGAGCCAACCAGTCCTTGCCGTATCCTATCAATGCCGAGCACCAAGCTAGGAAACAACAGGTGCCAATGTTTAAGTCATTGGTTTGACTTGACCAGGGTTCAAACCCATGGGTTCAAATCCCACGATCTACCAAAACGGGAGACGGTCGCTCACCTCATTCGGCCATCCTGTCTCGTCAAGGGCGAAATGAATAGATGTTACCAGGACGTAAAGCTCCAACAACCAACCAACCAACCATTTCGCCCTTCCAGTTATCTAGTGTTTTTGTAATTGGATCTTTATAGATATATAGATCAGAATTTGTGTGAGGATTATTCAGCAGTCGATCCAAATGAATCGCAGTATTAACAGTGATCCTGACGCGGGACATAATGTTTGGTATTCATAGTATGAATGAAGAGAACTGAAGGTGGCAATATGAAGCTACATGTTTTATTGCACTGTGTCAGGTTGGCATGAAAGTCCCCGCTTATAATTCGCCATTTTATCTCCCACCATGAGTTAATATAGTTCACCCCCATGCACGCCGAGTCCAAAATTAAAGCGCATTGAACTTGACTTTGCAATAATGTGCACCTCTTCGCATGGCCCTGTTACCCCAGTCATAATAACCCGGTCCACTCCAATGCTAATATTGTCGAAGACGACATAATCAATACTGCATTATAGGACACCAATATGGCGCATCGTAAATTACTGGGCGACCTGGCTTAGATTAATAAGTATCGATGGAGATAAGCAGAGAACATTTCATATTCGTTCATTTAGCAGGGACAATTTCAACTCAAGAGAGTATAAATTATATATTACCCTCATTAAAATTTCTATTGAATTATAGACCTACCGGTGCTTATGATAGACATTTTAAGTAGTTGATGGAATTTTTGTTTTAAATTGTGAAAGTAAAATAGTGAAAGTAGACGTGATGTTGCAATCCCTGATGGTTGCTTAGTGCCTAGGTGATTTAATTATTACCATTACACAGGTCTGTGCTGATATGACCTTAGATGTTGCTAGGACGTAAAACAACAACCCATTACACACACACAGACGAGTAGAAAGAAAGAAAAACACGGCCAGAATCAAAGCTGATCAAATATAATCATCAGAGTTCAGACCAACGAAAATGGAACTTTTTCTTTTTTTTCTTAATTTCTTTTTTTTTTAAGTCACACGGTCAGAACCGACCATATAAATAACCTGATTTCGATTAACCATGCTTAAATTCCCATTAGGAGACAAAACACCAGAGTAACTGTCATCGCTTAATTAACATCATGGAGTTTGCTTCGAAAACCATAGCCATTTAGGCATTTGATTAAAAATTCAGTCAACATTGATGGACGGTCCACTTTCTATTCATATTCAGCACATTAGTTCATGGGGCATTTTGTCGGGGACTATTTACAGGAATTATTGACGATGCCGTGTGAAAAGGACAACAATATTCTGAAAGAAAGACAGGTGCTACTGGAGAGGCGAATAAAATATGGTTGCTTGTGGCTTCCATGGGGGCGCCACATTGAACTGCATGGGCTGAGAAACAAAGAATAATAAAAGGAACCTTCCTACCTCATTTTTAAAGTCCTGAATTATATAGATTAATTTTAATGAATATGTATCGAAATGGAGCTTAGTGATTGATCGGTTGTTGGAGTTTCAGGTCCTAGCAACATCTTTCAGCTGACTTTAGCTAGCTGTTGATGACAATATCAGACTACATTTACATATATTGTAAATAACTGTATTGTCACATGGCTGGAAGACCAGTGCCACGGCGCTGACAAAAGACTTTATTCAATGAATAAACTATATTTACAACAAGGTCATATCAGGACAGGTACCGACTTGTGACAGTGGACACTCATAGTAACTTTATAGTGCTGCCCCACTGGGAAATCAGGCCACCAGCACCATGACTCGATATCCCACTCAGTTACAGTATCCTGACACTGAGCTAGCCAGTACTTTCCCTATCCTATTAATGCCAAGTGCCAGGCTAGGAAGCAACAAGTATCGAGTTTATAAGTCATCGGTTTTACTCGACTGGGAACTAAACTCCCGATCCCTCGCATGCGATGCCTGCACTCTACCAATTCGGCCACTGCGCCCGTACTTTAGTCTAGACCCACAACAGACCAGAAGGGATGACTCAATAAATTGAGCGTCACTTCCCATGTGGTATATCCGAACCCCAGCGGAGTTGAACCAATGACTTTAAAATGTATACTTTGTCATGACCTATCCTGATTTGTGCATTTCTAGGATAGGGCAAGGAAGTATGGAATGAGGAAAACCGATTGTTCGCAGTTGAAATATTTTGCCACTTAATGAAGGGATACGATGAAAATAGTTCAGAGAAATATATTTTATCTGATTGGCGTTAGTTGCAGTATATTTACAATGCATTTGTGAAAAGAAAATATCATTCTGGTTTAGAACCATACATTTCAGCATTTGCTTGAGATGCGCATGTGTGCTCCACTTAATTAAACATGTTGATTCATAATAAGTGGCCCTACTTTTGGATTTGTTTCATTCATTAAAATTATAGCTTCCAATCATCGTTTTCAGTTGCTGCCATTTTCTGAAATATTATATTCATTGCTATGATATACTTGAGTCTAGTTTGAAATAATCTTCATTTTAAATGCTTAACTTTGGAGATATCTGAAGAGAAAAGGGTCAAATTATTGTTGGCAATCACGTCAAAATGCTGACAGTGACACTATAGCATACAGCAGTATCATTCTAATACATTGACTTAGTATCCCATCCTATGCATCAATAAATGCTTAATAAGTGCATCAATATCTAAATTTGATAATGATATGCATGATCATATCTAGTAAATGTTTTGGCTTTGCATATTTGATGCTGTCATCGGACTAAGCAGCTATCATTAAAGTTGCATAGTCCGATGGTTTTGAGTTTCTGTAATTCTTCTGAGATAAACATATGCAATTAAATGTCATAATCTATCTTACATTAGGTTGAAGAAAATTTGATTTGAAATGGTTAAATTTGTAGATATTTGAAGCGCAAACATGTCACTTTTGGCAAGTACGCCAGAACTCTGACACCATAGACTTCTGCCGTAAGAGGTTCTATTAAATTGACTCAACATGGCGTTCTCTGTGGCGGAGTGGTTAGAGTGTCTGACTTTTTTCTAGGTCAGACTCCTAATCTGAGGGTCGCCGGTTCGATTCCCCATGCCCCCAGCTCTGGCAATTTGGATTTCCACCGCTGTGTATAACTTACAGCGTCATCAAAGGCCAGTTGCTCTCACACCATGTCTATGTGGTGTGTGAGGTTAAAAATCCCTTGGGTTGGTAAAAGTGTAGGCTCGGGCTTTCTATCGACCAGCAGTGGAATGAGGAAGACCAGTCGTCTATGACTGAAATTTCCCCTGCTTAAACAACTAATGGACCAAAAAAAACACACAAAAAACCATTCCCTTCTATGTGGCAACAAATGCTTAATAAGTGCAGCACTATCTAAGTTAGGTATATACAATCAAATCTAGATACTCATTTTGGTTTTGAAAATGTGATCTTTCATCGGACTATGCAGCTTTATGTAGAGGAAATTCCAATTGTGAAAAATTGGCCGTCTTCATCCCAATACTCCTTGCTCTATCCTGATCCTGCAAAGTATCGGGATATGTAGTGATACAAATAAATGTACAGGTCAGTGGATTTACATGGGAAGCCACATGGGAAGCCACATGGGAAGCCACATGGGGATCCACGTGGAGAACCACATGGGCAGCCACATGGGGAGCCACATGGGGAGCCACATGGGGAGCCACATGGGGAGCCACATCGGGAGCCACATCGGAAGCCACATCGGAAGCCACATCGGAAGCCACATCGGAAGCCAGTGCTAGACTCATTCGACCATCCTGTCTGGTTTGGTTAAAAGTAGATAGCTTAAAAAGTGGAGTGGCGGAGCGTAGTATCACGAATCAATCAGTCCAACCGGGCCGTGTGTTCAGATCTGTGAATGTAGTGTTGGGTACCGTGTGGGAGATGTGATATCATGCTGGTTTCAAGAGCGATGTAATATCCAACTGATATAGAGCCAATGAGATTCGACTTCACTTCGCAATGGCGTATGTAAAGTGAACTGGGGCTCAGAGGATATTGCAAATAATCACTCTCTTATATATTATTTTACTGGTGGTTGGGAGTGAAAATCGGGAGATTTGCACACGGAATCGTGATATCGGAAGAGATTAGCCAAAATCGGAAGTCTTGGCACGTCTGCATTTGTTTACATCAGCTCCATCCGCTCTCAAAGACACAATAGAAAACAAGCGCAACAGTGTGGTGCTCTCTGTGGCGGAGTGGTTAGAGTGTCTGACTTTTTTTCTAGGTCGGACTCCTAATCTGAAGGTTAGTGGTTTGATTCCCCGTGCCCCCACCTCTGCCAATTTGGATATCCACCGCTGTGTATAACTTACAGTGACATCAAAGGCCAGTTGCTCTCATACCATGTCTATGTGGTGTGGGAGGTTAACAATCCCTTGGGTCAGTAGAAGTATGGACTCAGGCTTTCTATCAACAAACTGTCTAATGGTGAAAACAAGTCTATCCATGATAGGCAGTATAAATCTTCAAGAGAAAAGCCTCCCAGATGAGGGGGGTGGGGTGAGGTGTATGCTGGTCACTCACCCCCCACCACATGAAATGGTGGGGAGGGGGAAGAAGGAACCACTATAGAGCTCATTACCCACGATAATAATCCATACATATATATGTATAATACATACCTATATATAAAGAGTGTGTGGTGTCTGGCTTCTTGTGTACGAGGTTGTGTCTTCGAATCCTGACCAAGTCAAACCAATGACTTACAAAGATTGATACTTGTCTCTCAACCATAATAATAGGATAATACTGGCTTTCTCAATCAATCAATAGTTCCGTCCTCTAGTCGAGGGTTGGATGCAATGGTTCTCCACTTGTCCCGATGGTGTGCTGTTCTGATCATCATCATCATGATGCTGTCAGTCGCAATGTGACAAAGACTGCTTTCATTACTTGACTGCCGCTCTCCATTTAGCTCTCTGCTGTGAGAGTTGCGTCCATGAGTCGGTCTTAATGTCTCTCAGCTTCAGGTTTCTCTTGATGGTATCCCTGAACCGGAGACGGGGGCGCCCTCTCTTTCTGTAGCCAGAAGACAGTTGAGAATAAAGGATCTGCTTTGGTAGCCTGTCTGATGACATCCTCATGAGGTGTCCAGTCCACCGGAGATTCTTTTTGATCAGAAGATCTTCCATAGAGGGCAGCCCCATCCGTTCAAGTATTTCCTTATTCGTCACTTTGTCCTTCCAGGTTAGCCTCATGATTGAATGCAGATGTCGCATCATGAAGGCATGCAGCTTTTTCACCTGCTGTCTGTACACTGTCCAGGCCTCGGCTCCGTATAGTAGGGTGGATAGCACGATTGCGCGGTAGATCTTACCTTTGACCCGAATGGACACATGGTGGTTGTTCCAGAGTCTCTGGCGTAGTCGGCCGAAAGATGCGCTAGCCTTGGCCATCCTCCTCTCTATCTCAGCATCAATGCGTCCATCACTTGATATAGTGCTTCCGAGATAGGTGAATTCCGGAACAGAGTTCAGCTTGTTTCCGTCAACCATGATCTCCTCCTCTCGGGTTCTTGTAGAGTTGGGTTGGTACAGCACCTCCGTCTTCTTGATGTTAATTTTCAGGCCAAACTTCTTTGATGCATTGGAGAAAGCATCCACTATTTTCTGGGTCTCTTCTGCAGAGTGGGCAACCAGTGCACTGCCATCTGCGAATAGTAGCTCTCTCACCAGTATCTGAGTAGTCTTTGTCTTCGCTCTGAAGTGTGCGACATTGAATAGGTCAGCGCTCTGTCTGGACTGTATATAGATGCCATCCCCCATGTCTCGGAAAGCCTCATCTAGCATTGCTGATAGGAAGATGGAGAAGAGCGTGGGGGCCAGTACACAACCTTGCTTGACCCCATTGGTAACCCCGAACGATTCCGAGACTTCCCCTCCAGAACTAACGTTCGCCATCATTCCTGTATGTAGAGCCTCGATCATAGTTGTGAACTTCTCTGGGCATCCGTACTTCCTCAGTAGCTGCCATAGCCCGGTCCTCCCGACTGTATCAAATGCCTTAGTGAAATCGACAAATACCATGTACAGTGGTCGGTCCTGCTCAATGCACTTTTCTTGTAGCTGTCGGAGACAAAATATCATATCCACAGTGCTCCGGTTACCTCTGAAGCCACACTGTGACTCCGGAACTACACCAGGTGTTATGTGAATAGATAGTCTGTTGAGTAGGATCCTGGCGAAGATCTTCCCTGCTATGGAAAGAAGAGAGATTCCTCTATAGTTCCCACAGTCCGTTCGATCACCTTTCTTGTAGATGGTTACAATGCTGGCATCCTTCCATGCTTGGGGTACAGAACCCTCCTCCCAGGCATTGGTGATTAGTTGGTGCAGTCTGTTGAGCAGATTGTCTCCTCCATGCTTCCATACCTCGGCAGGAATTCCATCACCCCCAGGTGCTTTTCCATCTTTCAGGCTGGCGATTGCTCTAGCCATCTCATCCATGGTTGGAATCTCATCGAGGCATGTTTTGGTAATGCGCTGCTGGATGTTGTTCAGAGCTTCGTGATCTATGTCACCAGGGACGTTGAGTAGCTTCTGGAAGTCTTCGCTCCATCTTGCCACAACTCTCTTGCTGTCGGAAAAGGTCTCCATTCCATCTGTTGATTTCAGGTGAACAGGTCCCTTCTTCACGGGTCCCCACACTTCCTTCAGTCCGCTGTAGAAGCCCTTTATGTTGTTTCTGTCTGCAGCTCTCTGCAGCTCCTCTGCCTTCATTTCCCACCAGTCTGACTTCAATGCACGGGTGCAGTTTTGTAGCAATCTGCAGGCATATTTGTATGCTGCAGTGGTGGATCTAGTGTTCCTGGTCGGCAACACTCTCATGTGGGCTTGGTCTCTTCTGCTCATAAGATTCTGTAGCTCCTGATTGTTGGGGTCGAACCAGTCCTGATGTTTTCTGTCTGGCTTGCCGAGATAAGTTTTTACATTTCATGAAAGCTGCCTGCAAAAGTGTTGAAGTGCTGCTGGCTTTTGCAAGTTACCAGCGGCACTCTCTCGGGGAGCAAATAGAGGTTTCACACCGGCAAGAACATGTCAAGACAGGCGCAAAACTATTTGTCCCTGCAGTGGCTGGTTGGGAGATGTTGGGAATTCCATACATCAACCGCCCTTAATGCTGCCACAGTGACATGGTTTTCTGTTTAGGGTTTGCTCCCTTAGCCTTCGGTTCTGTCAAGGACCTGTACCACAAGGCAGTGGTTTACAACTCTGCAAGGCAGGGGCGTCAAACTCCCTGAGGTATTGCTATACCTGCAATACCTGCATACTGATAGACTGTGAATAATTCAAGCCTGTCCACTGTGAAATATTTGTAAACCATGATGTTCTTGGTCTCCCTCTCCCTCTGCTGCCATTCACCTTCCCTTCCAACAATGTACGGTATATTGAACTCTGACGAATGATGTGGCCAACATAAATAAGTTTCTTTGTCTGTATATTAAGTTGTCTGGCTTTCTCAGTATCAGAATAATATGACTGAGTGGGATATTAGGTCCCGGTTCCAGTGCCATGGTCGTCTAGTGGGGAAGTACTATAGAGTTACCATGAAAGTGCACTGTTACAAGTCGCTACCCGTCCTGTTATGACCTTAGATCTTGTTTGGATGTAAAGCCTAACTATAGTATAACCCCGTTAAACCAAACTTGAAGAGACCCTATAAATTGTTTGGATTAACCGATCATTGGTTTAACCAAGCTTTGGCTTTCACTTTCACTTTCAGTAAGCATGTATTGCACATGTAATATACAATGTATGTGGACATTTGATTATTGTTTTTTATGTATATACAGTATAACCCCGTTAAACTAAGCTCAGTTAAACCAATTGATCGGCTAATCCAAATTTTTTTTCGGCGGCCCAGCAAAATACTACCATTTATGATATAAAAAGTTGGTGGGGTCTCAGATGACCTAATAACAACATGAAAGTTTGGTTTAACCATACAGGAGTGGCCTGGGGTCCGACAATTTTGTTTGGATTAACCAATAATTTGGATTAACCGACTTTAGTTTAACCAACTCTTCTTATATGATAAATGGTTGTATTTTGCTGGGCCGCTGAACAAAATTTGGATTAACCGATCATTTGGTTTAACCGAGCTTGGTTTAACGGGGTTATATATACATACTGAATGGAGATATGATGTATGTAGTGACTGTGGGGATTTGTATGACAAATCAGCAATAAACACTATATTCACGGCGAGAAGCGCCGTGTTCCCCTATTGGGGCACTCTGTCAAAACATACATGATATATATTATAGGAAGAGAATGTGAGGCATAAAGTTATTAGGCAAATATTATTTATGTATGTAATTATCCTGCTTTGTTATCATTCTCTTACTGGCATCATCTACTACTCCTGTAACCTCCTTTCATATGCTACTGGAGAATGTGGTGCACCCTGCAGACCGGAAGGTCTGCTATCAAGCAGCTCCCTTCTTTCTCCTCCTGCCCTCCAGGTGGCGCCTGACCCCATACTATCTGCCCACTCCGCCATCTAACTATAGGAATGACGCTCCCAGAATATACCGGAAGTGACTGCCCAATTACTAGAATGATCACTTCCTGTGTGGGAGGTTGTGGCGTTAATTCCTAGCAAGAACTTACAAAAGTGACACTTCTTGATACCTAGTCAGTACCCAATTACTAGAATGATCACTTCCTGTGTGGGAGGTTGTGGCGTTAATTCCTAGCAAGAACTTACAAAAGTGACTCTTCTTGATACCTAGTCAGTATTATTACTATGACATGACAATGTAGGATGAGTTGAACCAATTGGCCATACTATATATATATAAACTGTCCCCAGCTTAATGGTGTGTAGTCCGATCGTTTTGGGTTTCTGTAATTTTTTTAGATGAATATATTAGGTTGATCATCAAAATCTAATTTATTTAGTTTGACGTAAGTTTGATTTTAAATGATTAACTTAGAATATATTTGAAATGTAAACATGTCAAGTTAATTTGTGTGTGGTTGTCAAAAGGCTGCTTCCATAAATTTCGGCAGTAAAATGTTCTGTTAAATTGATTTAGATAGTAACACATATTTAATAAGTACACCAGTATACAAGTTGGAAAAGTAGGCTTAACTCTAGAAAATGATCAGGACATATATCAGGACAGGTATTGACTTGTGAGAGTGCACACTCATGCTGACTTTATAGTGCTTCCCGACTGGGAGATCAGCCCACCGGCACACACTATTTACATCCAACTCAGGCACCACCAACCCATACATATATATATATAAACAGTTGGCCCCAATAAACAGAACAAGATAAGACTGATGTGGTTGAGAAGAAGATATATATTCTCTGGCGGAGATATATTAAATGCCCACCTAAAGTTAAAAATTGAATGCGTTAAGGCCAGGCGCAGCTGGCATACAGTGCACAGGGCCGCTCACAGGGGGCGCCACCATGGTCTATGTCATAATAACAGGGTCAGCTAGACAGGATAAGTGCTAACTATTACATAGGGAACTGAAGATCGGTAGTGTCCTTGTTTATATTCCCATAATGGATTATAGAGCACATAAACAGTTGGCCCCAATAAACAGAACAAGATAAGACTGATGTGGTTGAGAAGAAGATATATATTCTCTGGCGGAGATATATTAAATGCCAAGAGACCCATGGTCCCCCCAACCCCACAGTCTCAGTATACCGGCTCAGTCGCACCGGCCAGTGCCGTGGAAACCCTAATGTCGTTCATTATGCGGACGCTCAATGGCGTCTGCAGGTAGGCGAAGATGGTATCGCTCGCCCAATCACCGCACACCCTGAGCTCTTCCAGGGTGGCACCACACAATGATAGGAAGGTACAGCCCCCCCCTCCTCAAGGAGTGGGATGAGTAGTCCCCAGCGTCCAATCCCGCGACCCCACAGAAGTGCTTCAGCATCGCTTGGTATGTCGAGTATCGCAGTTCCGTCGTGGCGCCCGCTGGCGTGGGGATCCGGAACGCCATGGCATCATGCCCAGCTGGGACCTCCCTGAAGTGTCTCTCAGTCCAATAAACTGCACACAGGGAGAGGTCCGGGCACCTAGCCACAGGTATTTCGAGCATCCGCTCCGCGAATTGTATCGTCTTGGAGCGACGAACTCGCACCAACATTCCCCATGGGAGAAAGGAAAAGTCTCCCCTCAGTAGTGACGAGTCCGAGGCTGTCACCTGGCACTTCCTCAGTAGTGCCCTAAAGCTGCACAGTATGGCCGCCAGCCAGGCGGTGTGCCCCGCCGAGGTGGTCAGGGCCGTGAATATTCGCCTAAGCATGTCAGGCAGTAAGGGGGCCGCCTGCCTGGGATGGCAACCCCGCTCCCGCTTGATGCCCTTCAACGTGGATGCCAGCTCAAAGTTTTTGTAGTCGATCGGCTCCGCGCCCTCCGTCTTCAAGAAGAAGTTCAGGCCACTGAGATAGTTGCACACCGATGTGTATTTGAGAGTCCTGGCCAGCCAGACTGCATACAGTGCTGTCTGTTCCGGAGGGCACGGTGTGGTGGGAAAGTGGCCCCCGAACTCCTCAATGAACTCCAGGTATCGTCTCACCTGGACCCCCCGTGTTGTGATGGAGTTTGGGGCGTAGTACTTGCATTGCACGGCCAGCTTCTCCCTCCGCAGCTCCACAACTGGAAATAGAAGGGTCAGGGGAGTTGGTGAATATGTGGTTGCAACAAAGCCTGCGTGCTCCGTCTGCGACCCGGATTCGGTCCTTACTGTCACTGGCGCTCCAACGGCTCAGGGCGTCGCAGATCGTGTTGTCAGCACTCTTCACATAAACAGACTGAACATCAAAATTGTACTGTGCCGCTATCCAGAACAGCCTGCGCACGAAGTGCATGACCCCCTTTGATTTGGACCGACCCGAGGTCAAGGCCGCTCGGACCGTCTCATTGTCCGTGACCATGACCACCGTGCTGTCCTTCCACAGGTGGCCCCAGGTCTGGGCCGCACAGAAGGCTGCCCACATCTCCAGCACGTTTATGTGGGCCCCCCTACAAGTCCCATCGGGTGTGGCGTGGTGGTGGCCCACCTCATCCCTGATCCTCCCGTCTGGTCCCTCCCCGAAGGCTCCAATCCTCCAATCGCCGGCATGGATCGTCCCGAACCCCTCCCCGGAGGCGTCGCTGTAAGTCGAGACGTATGGGGTATGGCGGCCGATTATTTTTGCCTTCCCATTGAACCGTCTGGAGAAGTCCAGCCACCATCGTCTATCCTCATGGAAACCCCCCGAGAGGCGGACCTTGAAGTGGGGTTTTGCCACTGTGTTGATCGTGTCGTACATGCGTCTGCAGAAGGTGCGGCCTCCCCGGACCACCTTCGCACAGTGCGCCAGCAAGCCAGCCAGCCGCTCCAGCTGGATCCTCCTAGCCTTCTTCCGGCCCTCCAGGGCCAGAAGCGCCATGGTCATCCTGGTCAGCTTGTCCTCTGGCAGCGACATCTCCAGGGCGATGGTGTCGATGTCGATACCCAGAAACCTTGTTTTGGTGGACGGGGAGGTGACTTTTGGGAAGCTTATGTAGAAGCCCAATCTCCGGAGGATCCCCATTAGGGTGGCCTGGGCCGTACAGCCCACGTCGAAGTCCCGAGCTACGATACAGAAGTCGTCGAGGTAATTTACCACCTCCCCCACGCCCTCACACACTGCACAGCGGACAACAAAATCAGACAGCTTGCTGAAGACATAAGGGCTGGAGGCCAGCCCCATGCATAGCCTGTTATCTCTTAAAAAGACCGGGTCATTCCCGAAGTCCCAGAATATGCCCTGGCGGTCCCGGTCTCGTGGGTGGATGCTCACCGCCCGGTAAGCATCGCGGATGTCCACAGTCGCGAGATAGTCACCGGCTTGCATCAGGGCGGCCACATCGTCGACACTATTGTAGGAGAATTTGGCCGTCACGCTATCCGTGTAGTTGTTGACTGACTCCCCCTCTGGTCTGCTGCAATCCACGATGCCCCTCACCCCCCCTCCATCCTTGGGGATGCAGAAGAGCCTATGCACACATAGCGGCCGGTCCCCCGCCCTGGTCAAAGCCCCTGCCTCGATCTCCTTCCTGAGTTTGCCAGACATGACCTCTCTGTCCTCACGGTCTCCCCCGGCGCCCTGATGGCACTCATAGCAAGCGTCGCAGTCCCGGTTTATTACCATGAAGCCGAAGCAGATGCCTTTCATGATATATTCGGCATCGGGGTCAGTATCACCCCTCATGAACAGCTCTGTGAAGACCCTGCATGGCTTCATCTGGGACACGACACCATCAATGCTGTGCGTGCAGCTGCACAAACCTGTCATGCAGCTCCTCCAGAGTCGGAAGTCGGTCACACAGTCGGTAACCGTCTCCCTGACGGTGATGTCGAATACATGCTCATCTCCTGTGCCGTCCTCGACGTGGAGCCACCCCGGGTCCAGGCCATGCCCCCTGCTTGTCCATATAGGGGTGCCTCTGTGGGGTGTCTCCCCCACTTGTTGGTCACCGGGGATCCCCCCCAGGGTGCCCGCCGCCGCCATCAGGGTGTCCACCCGTCCCGCGTGTTGTTATTGTTGTTTACATCCGGGGCCTCCCGTGGCACGGGTGTCTCCACTGACCCCCGTGCTCCACTGCAACCCTCCGTAACGCCACCATGGCAGCCTCCCGCCCCCCTGGGGCTCCCGTGTTGTCAGTCCCACCCAGGGGCGGGGCCTCCCCGCGTGCCGCGACCACAGTGTTGTTGTTGTTTACATCCGGGACCTCCCCACGTGCGGGAAGCCAGCCCTGCGGCTCGGGCATCTTCACTGACCCACATGCGCCACTGTAAACATCCATACCATGCCCTCCGGCGCCGTCAAGTAATGCATCACACCCAGTACCTCGGAGACCGGTACCGTCCCTGTCCCAGCTGCGTCCACCGCCGGGTTGTGTGTCTGCCTGGGTGTCCCAAACCCCAGTACCGCTACTGTCCCTGCCCCGGCCGCGTCCACCGCCGGGTTGTGTGGCTGCTTGAGTGCTCGCTGCGCCCCACCCCGCGCCCCCGTTTTCCCAGGAACCACAGGCATGATGCCTCCTGTAACTCGGCCACTGATAGTTTGCGCAGTATAGTTTTTTAAAGACCCCTTACTTTTCCGTCTCCGGGACGTGCTCCTTGTCCTGCTACGTGAACTGGAGTCACTACGAGAGTGCGATCTGCGCCGCCGTGTCCGGCTCTTTTGCGATACCTCCCCGTAACTTGAGTGACCTCTTTCCGTATGGGCTGCTCTGCCCTGCTCGGCTGGTGGTGGCTTCACTGTGTCCCTGGCCGCCTTTTCCTTTACTAACACGGTCCGTCGTTCCTCCAAGTCAAACATGCGCTTGTCCCTTTCCAGCTGCCTTATTTCCTCCCTCACGCGTCGCTCCTCTTCATCAATGCACATACTCCGTACGTCTTTTGTGATATCCTCCATCACTCGCTCATCGGAGGCTTCTCCTGCCGTCGCCATCTTGACCGCCGAGAATTTGCGCGTTATGCGTATGTGGTTGCCTGCGGCGTCCTCCCGTTTCACGTCAGTAATGCACCTCGGTCCAGAATGAATTTTACCACACGGGTTGCAGAAACCCTCAGACATACCGTATCGCACAGATGAGTGTCAAGCTAGCATGATTCCAGATAGAAGGCGAGCTGGATCGGGGAGCTGGATCGGGGGAGCGTCCTGCGTCTGTCGTTAAAAATTGATCGGTAGTGTCCTTGTTTATATTCCCATAATGGATTATAGAGCACATATATGTCGTGGGGGTGATGAAAATGGGAAATACTGCGCCTAGAGCGGGACTCGAACCCACATCTCTTTGCATTCCAGGCCAGTGTGCTAACCATTACACCACCTAGGCACCCTGATATCAATACACTCCCCATGCCTACCTGTCTATGTGGTTCCTTGCCTGAGAGGTCAGTGCAGACCACTACACTCGTCCCCCTGGAATTGTAAGTCTTGTAATGCTTACAATTACATACATACAGGCAATGCACTAACACATACATACACAGGGTAGGTTCAACAACCATACAGCGCAAAGCTTGTACAGGATCCTGATCACGGCAACCAGTGTTGTGGGGGTGATGAAAATGGGAAATACTGCGCCTAGAGCGGGACTCGAACCCACATCTCTTTGCATTCCGGGCCAGTGTGCTAACCATTACACCACCTAGGCACCCTGATATCAATACACTCCCCACGCCTACCTGTCTATGTGGTTACTTGCCTGAGAGGTCAGTGCAGACCACTACATATATATACATACATGCGCCTGGTCAGGTACACCGATCAGTAATAGAACATTTGCATTCCCATCTATACTGAATATCGGAATATTTTAGACTGTGCTAGCCAATCCTTATCCTAGTAATGCAGAGCGACAGCGACAGTGACAGCGACGGCTGGAATTCAAACTCCGAGAACTCCGAGCCAGCGGTCTACCGATTCACCCACCACATACGGTAAAGAAGATGGAAACTACTGATGAGTCATGTGCATAACCATCGGCCTCTTTACAGTTGAGAATTAATTATCTGCTTACTGCACATATATCTAATTTATTTATTTCCTGGGACGGCTTTTGCGCCCCTTCCCACCATTCGCATTTAGATCCTCTCACCTCTCTGTACTGGTTTTCGCAAAGTCACATCATGGAAGCTACCAGTACATTTCAAAAGGAAATTTGCTAAAAAAACACCCGGTACCTCAATGAGAGGCTTAGTCTGATGAACCTATCAACATATCCTCGACATGGTTTCTAATTTGATTACTACTCATGCATATTTTGGAAATAAATAAATGTATTCTCCTGAAATTTTCTATTTCTCAGCGCCAGGACACTGAGCTTTGACCATCATCCTTTGTTGGAAGGTACATTAGTTGATTAATCGGGGGAACTGTAAATCCTGTATCACTTAATAAAGATCTATTCCATTGCAAATATAATAATGAATGAAATATGCTTCAATGAGGTCATGAAATCCCTCAAGACAGAGAGTGCAATTACGTAACCGAGGTGGTGATACAATCAGAGAATGATCAGTAAGGCTCTACCATACAAATGGGGAGCGGGATGTAGCTCAGGCAGTAGAGTGGCCATCTATCGATCCTGCTCAGTGGACCAATTTGCAGTTAGGGCTATTTTCCTTTCCAACGAGTGGTCCACAACTAGTTCATCAAAAGTTGTGATATACATGTGTTATCCTGTCTGTGGGAAAGTGCATATAAAATACCCCTGCTGCTTATCAAAAAGAGTAGCCCAGGTGGCGGTTGCAGGTTTCCTCCAAAGAAATATGTCAGAATTACCATATGTTTGGTATCCAATAGCCGATGATAAAAATCAGTGTGCTCTAGAGGCGTCATTAAATAAAACAAGCTTTACTTTACAACCAAGAGGATAGCCAACTAAAGTTTGACTTGGTGCTTACATATATATATATATACCATAGGGTGCCGCCTAGTGGGGGAAGGTGACATTAGTCCTCACCAGGTATGAAAACCCACAAGCCCAGTAATTGTGGGAGTTCTCCAAGCACACCCACTTTATATGTATTCATGGGTGTGCAATGCATTGGATGGGGATTTAATGGGTGTCATTGTCCATGATGTGCGCAACATGGGTAATTGAGATCGCGAGACTGTATATTCGCAGTAGATTTCAAAGCGACTGTTGGCACTGTCTATATTGTAATTCTGAACTAACGAAATGGTCGCCGATTGATGCGCCACCTACTGTAAATTCCTTGAAACCGATATTACGCAGTTAACAAAACTGCGCAGTAGATTTAAATGTGACTATTGGCGCCATCTACAATGTTCTTGTGAACTAACGAATGGCCACTGACTGACGCGCCACCTACTGTAAATTCAAAGCAACGACTCTGATGCAGTTAGCGAATCTAGACACTTCGACCAGAGCCTTTCAACCGATTGGATGTGTTTCCTTAGCATAGATTTGCCGTCCCACCCACCCAACTAATGACATAGATCGTTAGGGTTAAGTGCCTGAAATCCTCAAACTATATGAATCGTCAACATCTTGAATCAAACTGTAACAAGCTAAAATAGAAAGAATAAATGCCACTACTATATACTACTCTCTCACGTTTTGTTCAATTATGAACGTTATTGTTGCTTAAGTGGACAATAGGAGATGGGTTGTAACCAGTGTGGGCCTACTACAGTGAGGATTTACACACGTCACCTATTGTTGGGTGCATAATCTAGTATTTGTGTGCAAAGTATTTGGTTTGGTTTTTTGATGTTTTATGTCCTAGCAATATCTAAGGGCATATCATGATAGGTACCGACTTGTTAGTTAGTGGTGATTGTTTCAAGCTGTGTTAGCAGCAATGGCCATAATCTCGGCGAGATCGTGATTTTATAGTGCTGCCCAACTGGGAGATCAGGGTGTCGGCACCAGGACCCGATATCCTACAGAGTCACAACAGGTTTGTGTTATTTAACAATGCTTCTAGAGCACTCTGACCCAAACAGTCACATTATCATGATTCTGTGCTAACCAGTCCTTGTCCTATCCCAGTAATACCAAAGACCCTATAACACTAAGACAGCTCACTCCCTATATCTTCCATGGTAATGTAAATTTTGCAGTGCCACCTCGTTGTAAAATATTCCGATATTTGAGATATGGACTATGGAGAACTATACTATAATAAATTGCAAATGGTCTATATAATGGTAGATGGTATGTAAAACCAAAGCCATGTAAGGTATATGTGGTGTTGGTGATCCATTACTAATTAAAGATAGAAATTGTATATCAATATAGATAGTGTGAGAGGTCACTTCCATGCCCCTCCCCCCCCCCCAAGTGTTATTTATGGATCACTGCACACCAGACACAACAGGGCACTGTAGCCAGACATAACCATGCCTTGGATATTGAATGGTCATTGGCTAATATAAGAATGCCTGTTGGTGATTGGTTGATTTGGTCAGGTGTACACCACCATCCTGATTCCTGAGACTATATATATATGTAATAAAGAAGGGAGTCTAACTCTCCTACCTTTAACTCTATATCTACTTTCCTTCCTTGCCTGCAGTGATTTCCTATTAGCCTATCTACACCACTCAAACTGCCAGCCATCGACTTTACGTTGTGGTGGGTTTGATCAGCCCGGCTGCTGGTTGGTGTTTCACATGTAAACACATACAATTATATTATACATGATATAGGTAAGTATGAATACACATCAATATGAAATTGTTATGAACAAATACACATCATCATCAGCATCATCATCAGCATCACCATCATCACACATCTTTCACATTCCTATATACATTTATACATATAATATAGAAATTGTGTAATCAAGAGAACAGCCAGTGCACCAGGTGGTGGGTTTGATTATTTTGATTACACAGTACAGGCTGAGTGTGACGTCTTAGTGTTATAGGGTCTTTGGTAATACCGAGCCCAGGCTAGGTAGTGACAAATATCAACATCTAAAGTCAGGACGGGTACCGAATTGTGACAGTTTACACTGGTTGCGACTTTATAGTGCTGCCCCGCTGGGAGACCAGGCCACCAGCACCATGACCTGATAGCCCACTCAGTCACATTATCCTGATGCTGAGCCAATCAGTCCTTGTCCTATCCTAATAATACCGAGCACCTGCCTAGGAATCGACACAAATCAATTTTTAAGTTATTGGTGTGACTTGACCAGGGTTCTAATCCATAAGTTTGAAACCCATGATCTACCATAACGGGAGACGGATGCTCAACTCATTCGGCCATCCCATGTGGTCTTACAAATAAATATCCAGGGAAGCATTTACATCAACTTAAGCAAAGAATGCCCACCATACAACAACCATCCGCGTGATGCATACAGGCCTATGGGTTTGATTACAGGCGAGGTTCCTCTTGTGAAGGCAGATTGTTTGTATGTTGTTTTACGTCCTAGCAACATCTAAGGTAATATCAAGATGGGTACCGACTTGTGACAATGGACACTCATGGCGGCGACTTTATAGTGCTACCCCACTGGGAAATCAGGCCGCCAGCAGCATGACCCGATATCCCACTCAGTCACATTATCCTAACACTGAGCCAACCTGTCCTTGTCCTATCCCATTAATGCTGAGTGCCAGGCTAGGAAGCGACAAGTATACATTTTATAAGTCATCAGTTTGACTCGACCGGGAACAGAACTCCCGACCTTCCGCGCGCGCTACCGATTCGGCCACCGGGTCCGGTTGTGTGAGGGCAGATGAGCAGCACACGCGTAGTGAGGCTGATGTCATGACCTAGATATCTGTGAGGTGTGTGTGTGTGTGGAGGGTAGGGGCGAGATGGAAAGATGGGAAGTATCTTAGTTACAGGTTTTCTGCGGAAACAGGTGAGTGGGCGAGGGTTTGGTTTTCAGTCTGTTGGGCTGGATCTAGTTGGAACTGGTTAGTGCTGCTGCAGTTCATTTATCAGTGCACAATCACACAGAGCGGCGGCAATTCCTTCGGTAGTCACGTGATCTTCCAGGGCCTCTCCATATTTATTTGTCAGTGCACTTGTGTTAGATGCGTGTTATATGTTCAGTCAATGTTTGTTGTTGTTTTACGTCCTAGCAACATCTAAGGTCATATCAGGACAGGTAACGACGTGTGACAGTGTGCACTCATGACAACTTTATAGTGCTGCCCCACTGGAAGACCAGGCCACCAGCACCATGACCTGATATCCCACTCAGTCACATTATCCTGACACTGAGCCAACCAGACCTTGCCATATCCTAATAATGCCGAGCGCCAGGCTAGGAAGCGACAAGTATCAATGTTTAAGTCATTGGTTTGACTCGACCAGGGTTCGAACCCATGATCCCATTATCTATGAACATGGGAGATGGACGCTCTAACTCATTCGGCCATCCTGTCTGGTCTATGTTCAGTGAAATGGTTTCTGAAGTCACTTCACGTCTCTATCAAAGAGAGATCGTCTGAACTATAAATAGGCATATATACATATATACACGTAGGTACATAGATGCACATATATATACATTATCCGGATACGCAGAAACTTTGTTCCCACTTGCCATTTCGGGAAAGTGACTGAATTGTTCTACTTGCCCGAGTGGCAAATCTACTTGCCCAAGCCAAGTCAGTCAATTGAAACTGAAATCTGATACTTCACATCAGTAAAATAATGACTTATTCATTCGGGCAGGTCACCGAGAACTTCACCTGCCCGAATGACTAACCGAGATGCATTGGACTACCGGGCAGTCCATTATGTCCTATTTATTATAATTTGTTCGTTGATGCTTTATGTCCTCGCAACATTTAGGTCATATCAGGGCAGGTATCGACCTGTGACAGTATGCACTCATGGCGCCTTTATAGTGCTGCCCCACTGGGAGACCAGGCCACCAATACCATGACCCAATATCCCACACAGACACTTATCCTGACACTGGGCTAACCAGTCATTGTCCTTTCCTATTAATGCCGAGTGCCAGGCTGGTAGGCAATAAGTATCGATTTTGTAAGTCTTTGGTTTGATGGCACCGGGTTTCAAACTCCTGACCTTCCACATGGGAAGCCTGTGCTCTACCGATTCAGCTACTGTGCCCGTTGTTTGAATCTGAACTTAAAGCTGCATAAACTGAGATAATTACATTAGATCGATGACTAGTATCTACTTTACATTAGTTCAAAGTTACCTTTATTTTAAATGGCTAACTTTTGAGATATTTTGAGTGCAAACATGGAAAATTAGTTTTGGCAAGCTTGCCAAAACTCTGACACCATAGACTTCTGCAGTAACAGGTTTTTTTAATTAAATTGACTCAGTATTGCCTTCTGTGCAGAAACAAATGCTTAATAAGTAAGTGCATCAGTATCGAAGTTAGATATGTAAAATTAAATATAGATAATTGGTTTGGTTTTGAAAATTTGATATTTCATCGGACTATGCAGCTTTAACATGTGTATTTAAAGCCTGGCTGCCCGACTTCCTCAGTCCTCAGAGTACTTGTCAAGTGCCATCACATAAGACCGAAGCTTTATGCGAGAGCGCATCCTGGACTTGAGCTGAGCAGATTATATTTACATATATGCATTATATAATTATTTCCTACAAGAAAGGAGGAAAGACAAACAATGTAGTGGGCTGGAAAACTGTAAACTCTGGCAAGAGGTGAGTGCCCTCTGCCGATAAAAAAAGGAGTTTAAGCGAGTGGTACAGGTGAGAGGCCAAGACGTGACAGCTGAATAGGCCAGGTGGCAGCACCAGGCAAGGAGGGGAGCCTGACAGTCCGCTTGAGTTGTTAAGTGTCAGTAGTTGAGAAGTGTCAGAACATGGTGCAATCTGGGGAAAGTCAGAGGATAATCAGTTTATGGATAATTATACTCGTATAATGCTTATACATCACATATATGATATATATGGTCACTTCTCACTGCAGCTTTAGAAGGTTAAAAATAACAACATTTCTATCCTTTCTGTTTGTAATGACTCCAGAAACGACAATATGTGATGGCTGGGGCTGAATTCATATATATATATATATATATATATATATATATATATAAAACTGGCTATGGTCGAAGCGAGGAGTTGGTGGGAACCTTCTAATTTTATTTTTGCAATGAAGGCCCATGGCCGGGCAAAAGAAATAGCCCTACCTATACAAAGCTAAAATTGTGTAATATATAAATCAATATATATGTATATATGTGTAATATATATGTATATATTTATGTTATTAAAACCACGACATGTTAAGTATTTAAATTGAAAAAGATGGTAAAATATACAACTTATTAATTTAATTATTTATTATATCATGATTTTAATAAGATAAACTCTTAATGGTTATTACTATTCACCTTGAAACTTAATCACACTTTACTTATATTTTCTTTTCTTGTTTCCTAGTTCCTTGCAGTATCATTGTGCGCAACTATATATACACATATTTGTATATATATATATATATATATATATATATATATCTATAGTATAGTTATACGAGTCTTACCTGGTTAGATGATGACAGTAATGGATGGATAACTAGAATTGTTTTACCGAGGTATAAGCCTCGGATGGATGTGGGCATAGGGAAGGTAAGCACGTCCTGTACCAGTCATACCAGCAGTCCTTAACCTACTGGTTACAGGAATGCATAGGGGCGTCGTTGACACGTCGCCTGAACCACTAGCGGTCCTGGTTCAATCCCGAGTTTACTGGGAATCGTATACGATCTTTTGCCAGTTGAAACTGCTGGCAGCCAGGTGGTGTCCCAATCGGGCACCACCAGTAGCATGTGTACCTTCCAGCCGAATTTTCTCACTACTCGGCTGATAATACTAAGTGGTGGGAAATATAAAGATACTATTTTCCCAGGAATAGCAAACGCATCTACTTTCCAGCATCTGGTCAGGATCGCAAGAAACATAACAGGGTAACTTGTTATTATTTCGTGATGCAAATAAGTCAACTTCAGGTGTACCCCATTTTTCACAAACGAAGTTAAACAAATGTGTAGAGAGAGACCACTCTAAATGGTCATGGAAATTTCTACTTTTATAATCTGCAAGTGTATTTTGTGACCCTGGAATATGCGCTACAGTCAGCCAGACTTGTTGAGCCTGTGCCCAGTTCCAAATCAGTTTAGATAACTGATTGCAAGACTTAGATTTGGTTCCACCCATGTTACGAATATATGCCATGGCAGTAGTATTATCAGTTAGTATTCTAACCTGTGATTTATTTATCTTTACTAAACTACGTAAGCCCAGATAAATAGCACGCAATTCTAGTGCATTAATATAGTCTGATTTTTCATCATCAAGCCATCTACCTCCTGTTGTGACCCCATCTCGATGAGCTCCCCAACCTTCTAACGAAGCATCAGTAGTAATAACTGTATTAGGTTCCGCCATGCGGATTGGATTTGGTGAACTTGCTATATGTTGCATCCACCATCCAATATCCTGTAACCCTTCTTGCGAAATAAACATCTTTCGCTCAAAATTGCCTTTAGTTCGTGTTAACGCTAAATTGTTATCTATTTCTAGCGACTTAATATGGGCCTTCCCATATAACACAGCAGGTGCATATGAGGTCATTATGCCAATAAGAACAGCAACTTGTCTAATTTTTGGCTTTGATAACTTAATAAGCTGAGTCGCTGTAGTCATAAACTTAATTAGTTTTTGTTCTGTTATCGACACTGTAAGGGACTGTGTATCCAGAATAAACCCTAAACATTTGAGTTGTTTTGTTGGTTTAAACACTGACTTTTGTTGATGTACATAAAACCCCAATTTAGTGAGTAATGCACATAAATCCAAAACTGCATTCACACAACCAATTTGTGTTGATGCTATAATAAAAGAATCATCTATGTATGGAAACATTATATGACCCTTCCTCGCCATTACCGAGAAAACAGGTTTAAGCAATTTAGTAAATAAACGTGGCGCACAAGCTAAGCCATTCGGCATACAGGTAAACTCATAGAGTTGGTTATCCCAAATAAATCGAAGAAATTTTCGGTATTGTTCCATTATGGGAACCGTATAATATGCATCCTGTAAATCAACACTAGCCATCCACGCATCTGGTGTAATCAGATCTCGTGCCGTATCTAGAGAGAACATTTTATAATGTCGATATTCCACCCTTTTATTAAGGATTGTTAAATCCAGGATCATTCGAACATCACCATTAGGCTTCGGTCTCGAGAAAATGTTTGAAATAAACTGTCCTGAACAGTGTGTCACTTTTTGTATAATTCCTTTCTCAAAGAATTTATGTACCTGTTTAGTTAGTGCGTCTCGTTCAACTGGTTGAATGTTATATGGAAAAGGTATTATACTTTGTACAGGAATTTGTGTAAAGGGAATTTGAACACCCCTAACTATTTCTATAATTTCTTGGTCACTAGTAATTTTGTGCCACTCAGAAATATGATGGAAAGGTCTCGACGAGTTGAACCCTCGACCTATTGGCCGTGCGGTGTTGTCGGTCCAGCCTGGGCGAGCGCCCCGGCCCCGAAACCCTTGACCGAAGTTTGAACTCGGTCTGGTTCCTCTGGTGAACCGTCGTGGACGAAAATCCCCTCGTGACTTTTTGAAACGAGGAACTTCCTGTTTCTTCTTGCCATCCATGTTTTTGCCACTCTTGGCTGCAGTCTCTACCTCTTTATAGAGGTATTGTAGTTGACCGCCAAACATCTTGGTATTATCTAAAGGTTTCCCTTTAATCGGCTCTGGAGCAAGATAGAGCGTAAACTCCTTCCCCTCATTATCGGTAACCTTCTTAGAGCGAGCCACTTCTTTGCCAGCATCTGTGCAAACTGACTTGAAGACATTTTCATATCTTCGAAACGACAGGTAATTACCTGCCGCCGCTAGTACTGCAATGCCTTTGTCCATTGTCTTAGCCAAAGACGAGAACTTATTTTCACTCTGCATCCTATTAGCCACAGGAACAATAGCTGTTAGGGTAGCCAACACTGCCTTATGCACTGTGTGCAACACATCCTCAAACTTCTTACGGTCATCCGTCATATTGACATCCCGATCTATTTCTTTAATGATGGAGTTGGGAACACCCTTTATGCCTGTTAACTCATCTCCTAACTTGGAGATAACCTCCGCCGGTTTGAACGTGCGAAAATGACCATTCACGGTCTCGCGCAAAAGCGTAGTGGTTTTAACCCGCTTAGCCTTTGGGTTCTCCACCTTCTTAGCCACTTTAGTGCCAATGTCCGCATAGACCCCTTCATATACGGTGTCTGAGTCTGATTCCGTAGAAGTAGACTCAGTGGACGACTCAGAAGAAGAATATTTCCTCTTCCTCTTCTTCTTTTTGGACTTAGTCTTCCGCTTTTTGCGCAAACCAGACTCTGCCCGCTCCTTGGTGAATTCATCACCCGAAGAAATCACCTGTTTCTTCTTCTTCCTCCGTTTAGGAGAAGGAGGAGGAGGAGCCTTAAGCTCCACCGCCGAGTCTGTGTCCAAGAAATCCTCAAATGAATCCTCTTGGACACTCGGCCTACGCCGCTTCCGAGACACAGGCGATTTGGCAGTCAAGATGTGGCTTTCCAATCTTGCAAAGCGAGCCTCCCAATCTGGAGGCGCAGGCACATCAGGCACTGCGTCCTCGTCCGGGTCGGAGAGGATATGCGCCCGGGGCTGTGTCGACGGCCCTGCCGACAACACAGGTGAGGAGTCGTACTCCTCGTCCACTCCACTCGGAACACGCCCCTCGGCTGCTGCTGCACCGCGCTTACTCCGCTTCGTGGCCATCGGGAACTGAAACAAACATTTTTGGTCAGTCCCGGTATATATATATGTCACAATATGGTTGTTTCAAACTCATTTGGACATCTATTGGTGTTAAAGAACGTGTTTATACCGTTATAACACAGGCGTAATAAGCTAAATTTGTGCGTGGGTTGTGGGTCAAGCCCAAACCTTACGCGGGGTCGGGACCAGTGTATCGGCCCCGCCCATCCCTCTGTTCCGCACACTTCTCCCACCTGTGACTACTACGTCAACAAGTTGGAGAAAATGCTACGAAACTCGGAGAAACGCCTGAAAAAGTTTTGTCTAGGGGAGTCTATAAAAGAAACCCAGGAGCATCTCCAACATTACTCTCTATTAGAGTACGAGAGAATTTCCACATGAGATAGGGCGAAACCCACATCTCTACCCATAGTCACACGGTGACCCGGGTGTTGACATAACCGCTAATGACCGGTTTGGTTCCTTCGAGAAACCCACTCGAGTGTTCTATCCTTGGTTGTTTATAACCAAATAACTCGTCCAAATTGGACCAACGGAAGTCTAAACTTTCCATAATGATGCTCTAATGCATCATAATTAAGCTAACCACAGTTTTTATTATTACTTACTGCGTATTTGCTTGTATGTAGACTAATTTTGCCGGAGCAACCCAACGACACGTTATCCAGTCGTGAGTTATATATGCTAATTGTTGGTACCGGACGTGCTTACCTCTCCCTAGCCTGAGGCTAGCCTGAGGCTGTTTACCGAGGTAAAATATATATATATATGTGTATATAATTATATAAGGAGTATAATATATTATGCGTATATAAATGCCGGAATTAAATGGTTCTAATTATTCATTATTAGCGATCGATTAATAATTTATTATGCTGCAGTTGGCTCGTTTGGGATATCTCGATATTGTCCAATCAATGACCATTCCTTGCGAGCCCGGGACTGCCATAGGTGGCGCCAAAACGGGGGGTTCGGCAGCCGGTCAGTCATATTTGTTCATTGTTTGCCCAGATTTCAAACTGGTCTGTTTGTGCTTGGGGGTTGTCAAACAAACAAACATACAAACAAACAAACAAAAATTCTTCAAAAACAAAACAATAAAGGCAGTTTATTGCATAAACTACATTTTACTACCAAAAAAAAGAAAATGTAAAGAAAACAAGCAAGTGTCCCAAAAAGGTTGAGAGGGCCTGTCTGGCGCTAGCAACCCCCCCCCCCCCACCCACTCCCACCCCCCACACCCGCCCCCCACACCCGCACTCAACTATCCGACCCGTTAAATATAGACGGCTGTGTGTTTGAAACCGGGTCCGGAGGGAAATATCCCGACAGCTTTTCAGGGACATGTCCGCGGGTACATTTGTGTTTTAAGGCAGACCCGAGTGAGTTGTGGTGTAGTGAATGGTGTGAAGCTATGTTTGAAGGTACACATGTCTATAATGTGTGTAGTACTATAAATAGACGTAAGGGAACGCAGGTTTGGATTGATTTGAAATAGTGAGTGAACGCCATTCGCCCACATGGGGAACGGCACGATGGTGGTAGCGTGTCTACCTGTGAATATAAATATATATATATACCAGGCGGTGGTCTAATCGGGAGAGCGCGAGCCTTGCGTGCGGAAGGTCTGGAGTTTGGTTCCCGGTCGAATCAAACCAATGACTTATCAAATTGATACTTGTCGCTTCCTAGCGTAGCGCTCGGCAATACTAGTATAGAGCAAGAACTGGATAGTTCAGTATCAGGGATAATGGGACTGATTGGGATGTCGGGTCATGGTGCCAGCAGCCTGATTTCCCAGTGGGGCAGCACTATAAAATCACCATGAGTACGCACTGTCACAAGTAAAGTCGGTACCCGTCCTGATATGACCTTAGATTTTGCTGGGACATAAACAACAAACAAACATATATATATATATATATATATATATATATATATGTATATTTATATATAAAGAATAACGTCTAAGTTATAAATTGATACTTGTCCATAACTAGCCTGGTGCTCGACATTAATAGGATAGGGCAAGGACTGGTTGGCTCAGTGTCAGGTTAATGTGACAGTGTGCACTATTAGTATTAAATCGCCATGAGTGCGCATTGTCACAGGTCGGTAGGTACCTATCCTGATATGGCCTTAGATATTGCCTCTATATATTTATGTATATATATACATATAAATGTATATATATGTATATATATATAGATATATACATATATATACGTATGTATATATATAGATAGATAGATATACTGGGTTGTTTGTAACCTTACGACGGTTACCGTTTGCAGAACTGCAAAATTATAGAGAGGCTCCGATAAATCGGCCCAATCTTTGGTTGAAGAATAATCTTCTGGTGTGATGGTTGTATCCAGCAGACAGCAGCAAGGATTTCCGAGGAAGGGCAGGTAAAGATGGGTCCAGCGGTTCCAGCAACGAGAACAAAGCGAGAGAAACGTAAAGGTAAAGGGGCCACACCCAAGCACACCACTCCCTTGGTCAGGGGAGAAGTATGCATGGGAGAGAAAAAAAAGGGTAGAGTCTAGGAAAGAGAAATGAGGAGAGTTGAGTCAAAGGACTGTGTCTATTTGCGCTATGGTGACCATCCAACTGCCAAAGACACAGACAGAGTAAGAGTAGAAAGTGAAATGGTGGCGGGCTCCTCCTCCTGGAACTCTTTTCAGACATATCAAGGAGGAGCCTGGCCAGCGGAGAGGAGACAGAGAGAGGTGTGGATGAAGTGCGGTCGGGATAGCAAGTGTATATATATATATATATATAAATATATATATAAGGACGGATGGAGGTAGACATTAAAGGCGACGATCCGTACATCAAGGAGCTAGGTGCATTCTCACAAGCAATCCTGATATGCCCTTAGGTATTGCCTATATATATAAGTAAATGGATAGTGATAAGCCCCTTATCGCCTGTAATAAGCTCTGTAGTGCCTCCTCTCCTATCCCCCACCCCCTCGGATTGGGGGTATGGGGGAGCCGGCATGCACAGCTCCACCTCTTGCGCGGGGCTTGACACTCCACTCGCTCGGAAGTACATATATATGTGTATGTATGCAAGAACCCGGGAGGAGGATATCATGGTTGAGGGAAACAAGCTGAACTCTGTTCCGGAATTCACCTACCTCGGAAGCACTATATCAAGTGATGGACGCATTGATGCTGAAATACAGAGGAGGATGGCCAAGGCTAGCGCATCTTTCGGCTGACTATGCCAGAGACTCTGGAACAACCACCATGTGTCCATGTGGGTCAAAGGCAAGATCTACCGTGCAATCGTGCTATCCACTCTACTATACGGAGCCGAGGCCTGAACAGTGTACAGACGACAGGTGAAAAAGCTGCATGCCTTCATGATGCGACATCTGCGCTCAATCATGAGGCTAACGTGGAAGGAAAAAGTGACAAATAAGGAAATACTCGAACGGACGGGGCTGCCCTCTATGGAAGATCTTCTGATCAAAAAGAATCTCCGGTGGACTGGACACCTCATGAGAATGTCATCAGACAGGCTACCAAAGCAGATCCTCTATTCTCAACTGCCTTCTGGTTACAGAAAGAGAGGGTGCCCTCGAACCGGTTCAACGATACCGTCAAGAGAAACCTGAAGCTGAGAGACATTAAGACTGACTCATGGATCACTCTCACAGCAGAGAGCTAAATGGAGAGCGGCAGTCAAGTAATGAAAGCAGTCTTTGTCGCATCGCGACCGACAGCATGATGATGATGATATTATATATGTATATGTATATGTATATGCATATGTATATGTGTATATATATATATATATATATATATATATATATATATATATAAGGACGGATGGAGGCATAACTTAAAGGCGAGGATCCGTACATCAAGCAGCTGGATGCATTATTCAGCGCCACTATCCCCCACTATCCCCGCGCCATCCCGCCGCGCGGACAGGCGTGTGCGCCTGCGCGGGAGAGGCAGAAGGTGCATGCGTTTTGTAGTTGATGGCGGTAGTGTAGTTTGAATCGGGACGCGAGGGTCGGGCTATATATGTGTGTGGGTGTATGTTTGTGGGGGTGTATGTGGGTGTATGTGGGTGTATTTGTGTATGTTGTAGGTTTGTATGTGTGTGTATGTATGTATGTGTGTGGGTGCATGTGTGCGTATGGGTGTATGTGTATGTGGGTGTATGTGTGGGTGTATGTGTATGGGTGTATGTGTGCAGGTGTGTATGTGTATATCTGTATGTGTGTATGGGTATATGTGCATATATGTATGTGAGTGTGGGTATGTGTATGTGTATATGTGTGTATGTGGGTATGTGTGTATGTGTGTATGTGTGTATGTGTGTATGGGTGTATGTGTGTATGTGTGTATGTGTGTATGTGTGAATGTGTGTATGTATGTGCATATATGTGTTTGTGTGTGGGTGGGTGTGGGTGTATGTGGGTATGTGTGTGTCTGGGTTTATGTGTGTATGTGTGCATGTGGGTATGTGGGTGTGTATATGTGTGGGTGTGGGTATGTGTGTATGTATATGTATGTATGTGTGTATGTGTGTATGTGTGTTAGTGGGTATGTGAATATGTATGAGTGGGTGTGTGAGTGAATGGGTGAGTGGCTGGGTGAGTGGCTGGGTGAGTGGGTGGGTGGGTGAGTGGGTGGGTGGGTGGGTGGGTGAGTGAGTGGGTGAGGGATATGGGTGGGTGTGAATGGATGCGAGTGTGTGAGTGTTGTGAGTGGGTGTGCCTGAGTGTGACTTGAGGTGAGTGAGTGGTGTGAGTCGCGTGTGAGTGGGTGTGAGTGATGTGAGTCGGGTGTGAGTAGATGTGAGTGGGTGAGTAGATGTGAGTGGGTGTGACTGGGTGTGAGTGGGTGTGAGTGAGTGGTGCGATTCGGGTGTGAGTGGGTGTGAGTGGGTGTGAATGGGTGTGAGTGGGTGTGAGTGAGTGGTGTGAGTCGGGTGTGCGTAGATGTGAGTGGGTGTGAGTGGGTGTGAGTGGGTGTGAGTGAGTGGTGTGAGTCGTGTGTGAGTGGGTGTGCGTGGATGTGAGTGGGTGTGAGTGATGTGAGTCGGGTGTGAGTAGATGTGAGTGGGTGAGTATATGTGAGTGGGTGTGAGTTGGTTTGAGTAGATGTG
Source organism: Branchipolynoe longqiensis (assembly GCA_030323885.1). Lineage (NCBI taxonomy): Eukaryota > Metazoa > Annelida > Polychaeta > Phyllodocida > Polynoidae > Branchipolynoe > Branchipolynoe longqiensis. Next base: position 30,067,551 of record CM059191.1, read on the forward strand.
AGTGGGTGTGAGTGGGTGTGAGTGGGGGTGAGTGGGTGTGACTGGGTGTGAGTGGGTGTGACTGGGTGTGAGTGGGTGTGAGTGAGTGGTGTGAGTGAGTGTCAGTTGAGGTGAGTGGGTGTGAGTGGTTGTGAGTGGCTGTGAGTGGCTGTGAGTAGATGTGAGTGGGTGTGAGTGGGTGTGAGTGGGTGTGAGTGGGTGCGAGTGGGTGTGAGTGGCTGGTGTGAGTGGATGGTGTGAATGTGTGGTGTGAGTCGGGTGTCAGTAGGTGTGAGTGGCTGTGAGTGGGTGTGAGTAGATATGAGTGGGTATGAGTGGGTGTGAGTGGGTGTGTTTGGGTGTGAGTGGGTGTGAGTGGGTGTGAGTGGGTGTGAGTGGGTGCGAATGGGTGTGAGTGGCTGGTGTGAGTGGATGGTGTGAATGTGTGGTGTGAGTCGGGTGTCAGTAGGTGTGAGTGGATGTGAGTGGGTGTGAGTAGATGTGAGTGCGTGTGAGTGGGTGTGAGTGGGTGTGAGTGTGTGTGAGTGGGTGTGAGTAGATGTGAGTGCGTGTGAGTGGGTGTGAGTGGGTGTGAGTGTGTGTGAGTGGATGTGAGTGGGTCTGAGTGTGAGTGGGTGTGAGTGGGTGTGAGTAGATGTGAGTGTGACTGAGTGGGTGTGAGTGGGTGTGAATGGGTGGTGTGTGTGGTGTGAGTCGGTTGTGAGTAGATGTGAGTTGGTGTGAGTGGGTGTGAGTAGATGTGAGTGGGTGTGAATAGATGTGAGTGGGTGTGAATAGATGTGAGTGGGTGTGAGTGGGTGTGAGTGGGTGTGAGTGGGTGTGAGTGGGCGTGAGTAGATGTGAGTAGATGTGAGTGGGTGTGAGTGGGTGTGAGTGTGAGTAGATGTGAGTGGGTGTGAGTGGGTGTGAGTGGGGGTGGTGTTCACAATGTTGAGTGCCTGGTTATATACGTCTGGTGGTGGGAGTCTACTCTAATGTATGGGGCTGAGACTTGGACAATCTCTAAGAAAATGTACAAACGTTTAGCAGCATTTGAGATGCGGAATTATCGAAGGATGATGAAAATATCATGGACAAAGAAGATCACCAACAAAGAAGTTCTCAGAAAAATTAAAAATAAGAAAAGCTTGTTTGCCACTATACAGACAAAGAAACTTATTTATTTTGGCCACATCATTTGTCAGAGTTCATTGTTGGAAGGGAAGGTGAATGGCAGCAGAGGGAGAGGGAGACCAAGAACATCATGGTTTACAAATATTTCACAGTGGACAGGCTTGAATTATTCACAGTCTATCAGAACAGCACACCATCGGGACAAGTGGAGAACCATTGCATCCAACCCTCGACTAGAAGAGGGAACTATTGATTGATGATTGAGTGGGAGTGGTGGGGTGTGTGTTGAGAGAACTGTGAGGGGGGATTCAATGTATGCTGTGTAAGAGATGGGCGATATACTGAATAGTTTAACCATCTTTCTTACTGTCACCAGACGGCCAGACTCCAAATGACTAATTGATCATCATGGGGAATATCACATCTGAGCAAAATATATAATGTATTATCCTTACAAACTCCTGATATATCTAGTCATAACAAAATGATAGCTTAATCAAAAAGTGAAATCATGTCAAATTAAACCCACAATCCAAGCGATATTAACGCCGCAGCCACATCGGCGGCGATATTGTCTAAGGTAAACAAAACAAAAAGCACAAATCTATTCACTGCTACGATCTAATTCTGTTATTTAGAATCATGAATATTCACTCGGCGGTTGAAGTAATGTTATTTATGAGAATATCTTAATTAAAAAGTGAAATTTGGTCAAATAAAACCCAAAATCCAAGTGATATTAACGCCGCTGCCGCATCGGCGGCGATATTGTCTAAGGTAAACAAAACAAAAAACACAAATCTAGTCACTGCTACGATCTAATTCTGTTATTTAGAACCATGAATATTCAATCCGGGGTTGAAATAATTTTATTTATGAGAATAGCTTCATCAAAAAACTGAAATGTGGTCAAATAAAACCCTAAATCCAAGCGATATTAACACCGCCACCGCATCAGCACTGTTATGCTGTACTTTCTATCCAACCAGGATGGCTGACGAGGCACTGATCACGTGGCAGTAACCGTTTGATGCAAATCCTCAATCAAGTCACCACAAGTCGGTACCCCTCCTGATATGACAACATTAGGCGGGATATTACTATAATCCCTCAAAGTGGCAAGTTTTAAAAAGCGGTCCACTTTGTAAGTATTTGTTGCTACATAGAAGGGCATAGTAAATATAATCAATAAAATATGTTAGTGTTAGTGTTACAGTTGAAGCCTATGACAAGCACGCCAAAATTATCTGTGTGCATGCTTACACTTCAAATATCTCTGAAGTTAGTAGTTTAACATCCAAGTTACTTCAATAAGATCGATTATTGCGACCAATCTAATATATTTATCTCAGAAAATGACTGAAACTCAAAACCACGGGAGTATGCAACTTTAATAGACTACATCACGGTTCCGACTGTGCATGCGCTGAAAACGGCATTGGGAGCAAAGCAAAGGCATACTGCCATTGAGTTTTCCGATACACGTAGGGCAAAACTGGCATTTTATTCAAAATAAATAGAAATACATAATAATTTGGCACAAACATGGATGGAAGGATGCAATATAATAATATAATGAATATATTTAAGACACAACTCTCCATAATTAAGCATTTTGAGCCAAGAAACATACAATTTCAGTCACTTTACAGGCTGATGTTTACATCAACATTCATTAGCCAGAAGTAATTCTTGTTCTAAATATTAAAATGTGAAATGTGTCAACAAAAACTTGTTTCAAAGAAATATATAACCAATATCTGATTATCCCTATTCATTTTCTATTTCTACATATGTCATTAACCATAGGATATAAATAAAACCATGAATACAATAAATAAAACTGACTCTGGCTATGGCTCTAACGCTCGTCTGAGTGCCTAGATTTGTCTAAATCTAAATGCACATGGCATACGATGTGCTGAGTATATTGATGTAAATGCAATGCTGGATAAAGGATTAATATCTTAATTTATTATATATATTTTTGTAGTTGGCATTCTATGTTTCAAACAAGAGCTGAGATGAGTTGAAACTAGCACATTTCATAGCTGCACCCAGTGTATTAACATCAGCCATGTGCTTCTCGCGGGTATGTTTTGCTCTGACACATCCCACAATGCACCGTGCCGCTGGAACCGTGATGTAGTCTATTGAGGAACGATATTGCTGCATGAAGTGATTAAGCCTACGGAACATGGTGACACTTTAATGCAGTTCTCAAAGAAGTCTAGATCTAGATAGATCCTAGTAGTATCTATTAACCATGATAGTACCATAGAATGGGGGGATCAAATTGGCCAAATCAACCATCTCCGTCATTGAAAAGAAATTAATCAAATTTACCGATTTAATCACCCTGAGCTTATCTATTCGGGGAAATTCCAGCAGTAGATCACTTGTAAACCATACCCCACATGTAACCAGCACGTAACCAGCACGTAACCAGCACGGAACCAGCACGTAACCAGCACATAACCAGCACGTAACCAGCATGCATCAACTCCTCTCAAACCACGTGTACTACCCCTCTCTGGTTCTCTCTGACGCCCCCTCTCTCCGGTTGCTCCAGCAGCAGTGTAGCAGTTCAGGTTGGCGCCGGTAGGGGGCTGGTGTGTGGGTGTTATATAGGGGAGGGTGGGTGTGTGGGGGGGGGGGGGGGAGGGAGGAGGCTGGCATGCTGCCACGCGCGATGTAGGCATAGGGAGGCACTCAGTGATGGGCTGAGCCACTTTCCACACCCTTTACACCCACCCACCCACCCCCCACACACCCACACCACCACCCACACACCCACACGCACACCCACACCACCACACACTCCCGACACGTGACCCCGGGTGCCACTCCGGGCCGGAACGCTGACCTTTCCCACGCACTCCCCACTCGACACGTGGGGGCCCTTTCACTAAATACCCACCTTATACCCTACCTCTCCAAAACGCCCACACACGCACAAGACCATACACACGCGCATGGGCACACTGATATTACAGAAACCACACCGGCCAGCTCCAACAAAAGTTCCAAGATGGCGTCGTGAGCTGCTCATGCTGTTACAAAGGCAGTCCCATTTTTAACAAAAGAAAAAAAAGGAAAAGAAGTTTACAAAGCCCGACAGTGTTCCATGGAGGGTTGGTTGGTTGTTGGAGCTTGACATCCTAGCAACATCTAAGGTCATATCAGGACGGGTACCGACTTGTGATAGTGCTCACTCCTTTCGACTTGATAGTGGTGCCCCACTGGGAAATCAGGCTGCCGGCACAATGACCCAATAACCCACTCAGTCACATTATCTTGACACTGAGCTAACCAGTCCTTTCCCTATCCTATTGATGCCAAGCGCCATGCTAGGATTAGGAAGCGACAAGTATAATTTTATAAGTCATTGATTTGAGCCAACCGGTAACCAAACTCCCGACCTTCCGCTGGGCTCTACCGATTAGGCCACCGCGCCCGGTTTTCCATGGAGGTGTATCGTCGGACCGACCGACTTCCTTCCCCTTGGGTTAGCTGTTGATGAGAGCGCCCCTCCCTCTGACGTCGGAGGCTCCCCCAGGTAAAAACGCGCACACCGCCCCGTGCCTGCGGCGTGCGGGCGGGTGCCACCGGCAGACACCCCCACGCGCCCCGTATGTATATGTCGCCGGGCAGTGTTTTTACCTACTGCCGGGGCCCCGGGATCACGTGGTTGGATTCCGCTACCCCAGGTGTTTCCACTGCGGGGCGATCCTTCTCCGGGCCGGGAGCGCCTTGATCCTCTGCGCATGCGTGTGTGGGTGCGTGGGTGGGTGTGGAGGTCGAAGGGGGAGACCGTGTAGCAAAAGGGTGCGTGTGCGTGTGCGTGTGCGTGTGCGTGTGCGTGTGCGTGTGCGTGTGCGTGTGCGTGTGCATGTGTGTGCGTGTGCGTGTGCGTGTGCGTGTGCGTGTGCGTGTGCGCGTGCGCGTGCGCGTGCGCGTGTGCGTGTGCATGTGCGTGTGCGTGCCTGTGCGTGTGCGTGTGCGTGTGCGTGTGCGTGTGCGTGTGCGTGTGCGTGTGCGTGTGCGTGTGCGTGTGCCTGTGCGTGTGGGTAATGGTGGTGATGGCTTGTAGTGGTATGGGAACGGGAGTCTTGCTTGTTTGTTTGTTTGGTAAAGTTTTACATCCTGGCAACATCTAAGGGCATATCATGATATATATACATATATATACTGTATATATATATAGCTGTAGTGTATGTATGGTATACATAGCATATATAGTATATACTATATATATAATATATATACATAGTATATATATATATATACTGTCTGCCATATTTAAAATATATACTGTCTGCCATATTTAAAACACGAGGGCTTGCATACCAGAGTGTACTCGTTAGCGGCCGTCTGCAGATCCACCACCTCCAGCTTGGCCATTCCTTATGGTGCTGTCACATTATGACGCTTCTCGCCAATGCGTGTTGACATATGTGATTTTTTGGTGCAACGTTCGGATACATCAGGAAGCGTTATGCACGCATTACGCACACGTTGGTATTCGTTGATCTATGGTGACAGTCAGCGGCGCACGTCAGGGTATCGGCGAAGTTTAGTGCTTGCACAAAACTTTCGACGTGCGAGAACGCGCAGCTGCCAACATTTTGGCGACGTTAGGGGCATGTCGAGATACATTGGATGCGCTGGAATAATGTTATGCGAATGCCAAGCACACGTCGCGCACATGTTAGGGTCATGCCCACATGTTGCGTCAAACTGTTGCTTTGTTGTTTTACATCCTAGCTACATCTAAGGTCATATCAGGACGGCGTGCCAAAACATTTTTGTTTTTTCCTCACGCGTCTTTATACGTTACCACAATGTCGGCCGCATGCTACCAATACATTGCGTTGATGTCAACAAGTTTGATGTGTCCCGACGATTAAAAGTGATTTTGCGCATTGGTGGCACACCGGCGAGAAGCATCGTAATGTGACAGGGCCATTACGCACCTCACTTCAACACCCATACTTCATTCTTCCCTGCAGCATTTCTGCTGCAGGTGCATCGAGCCTACCACTAGTCCCAGAACCAGCTTAGCTGCTTAAAGTTGCATGGTCCGATGAAACATTTTTTTTTTTCAAAACCAAAACACATACTTACATTTGATTCTATATATCCAACTTAGGTGCTGGTGCATTAACTAAGGCTTTGGGGCAGCATATACAGAATAATCAGTGAATTTATTACCCCTTTGGGCATCTACTTTGAGACACCCATTATGCAGGGAGACCACTAACCAATTAGGTCAATCTGTTGACCTTTTTAGTCCTACCCTCATTCCCAATACCATATATGGCATTAGTCAGGTTCCACACTACTTACACATTAATAGGTCATTCCTCATCACATGACCATCGCAAGATGTGAATGGGGGCCACAACAACACAACTTTTGACAAGCTTGCCGAAATGATGTTGGGTTCTTTCAACTCAAATTGCTCCAAAACTATCAATTTTCCATCAAAATGACTCAAGAATAATGAATAGTAGGTTATAATAGTCAACTTGAGGAATTTATCTCAAAAATGATGCAAAAATTCGAAAGCCATCGGACTATGCAACTTTAAGACCCCAGCTGACCGGAAGCGGTCGCATAATTGGTAGAACGCAGGCTTCCCGTGTGGAAGGTCGGGAGTTTGAATCACAGCCGAATCAACAATGTCTTATGCTGCACAAGACTACAAGTCGGTATTCATCCTGATATGACATTAGATGTCGCCAGTACGTCAACTGCCAATAAACAAACTAACACACCCTATCCAATAGTAATACCTGGGCCGCGTTCAGGGTCCATCTCGGAGGCGCCTCGTAGGTGCCCGTGATGTCACGCTAGTCTGAACCACAAAGGCAGTTTCTTGTCTCGAAAATGGCCATTCCCATAGGCGGCGGGCATTTGCAATCGAAATGCTACGCTCTGATTGGATGAATCCACTGCATGCAGCGGCCATTTTCGAGGATAATGTGACTGTTTGGGGCATCGGGTGAGGGTGCTGGTGGTGGCCTGGTCTCCCAGTGGGACAGCACTATAAAGTTGCCATGAGTGCGTACTGTCATAAGCCAGTAGCTGTCCTGATATGATCTTAGATGTTGCTAGGATGTAAAACAAACAAAACAAGCAGGACCCCAAGCATGGCTTTGCTCAAAGGCCGCAACAGGGTTTCACTATATAGTAAAAGTAACCGACCACCAGGACTTAAAACTCAAATAACCAACCAAGATCTTTTGCCATCGAGAAATGATATTAAATATAATGAGAACATTACTGACACTTGCTATTTGAGGCAGGTATACCGATAATGAAGTTATATATATATTTAATATATCAAATGTTTTGTTATTAGTAAATTGAAGCCTGCTTGATTGCTGAATCAGTGATAATAGGAGTCTGGTTTGCTCAGTATCAAGATAATGTGACTGAGTGAGATAGCGGGTCATGGTGCCGGCGGTTCGGTCACGCAGTGGGGCAGCACGATAAAGTCGTTATGAACGCGCACTATCACAAGTCGGCACCTGTCCCGATATGATCTTAGATGTTGCCAGGACATAGAACCCCAACAAACAAACACAACCTAGTAGGAGTGAACGTGTGTGGATCTGTTGGTTGGTTGTTGAGTTGTATGTCCTGGCAACATCAAAGGTCATCAGGACGGGTACTGACTTGTGGCAGTGTGCACTCATGGCAACTTTATAGTGCTGCCCTAATGTAAGACCATGCCGCCAGCACCATGACCTGATATCCCACGCAGTCACATTATCCTGACACTGAGCGAACCAGTCCTTGCCCTATCCTAATAATGTATGACGTGACAAGTATCAAGTTTGAAGTCATTTGTTTGACTCGGCCAGGGTACGGACGAACCCGTTCCAATGCCATGGTCTACCAAAACGGGAGACGGACACTCAGCTCACCTCATTCAGCTATCCCGTCTGGTCTCGAAAATAGACCTCACATGTTGCCATGACATAGAACCCCAACAAACAAACACAATATGGGAGGAGTGAACGCGTGTGCGTGTGTGGATCTGTATGCATGTGCGGGTTGGCGTGTGTGTGCAGGTGGGGGGGGGGGGGGAGTGAGGCTTGGTGAGGGCTGCTGCAGACTGCATCCCTCGCGCCATCCACCCGCTAGGGGGTGCGTTGAGGAGGAGCTGGAGGGGCGCGCGCCCCCTGGTGGCTGGTTCCGGAAGTGAGCAGGCATCTGTAGTATCTACTCAGATGATAGCTTTTACCGACATGTGTCAGTTTTCTGCGAGGCAGCTAGACTAGTGGCTGCTACCTCGCCCATGTGGCTGGAGAAGTCTTAAAACCTCCCCCACCACCTACCACCCACCCACCACCCATCTCCCATCACACATCACCCACCACCCACCACCCAACACCCATCTCCCATCACCCACCACCCACCACCCATCACCCATCACCCATCACCCACCACCCATCTCCCATCACACATCACCCACCACCCACCACCCACCACCCATCTCCCATCACACATCACACATCACACATCACCCACCACCCATCACCCATCACCCACCACCCATCACCCATCAGCCCACACCAATTACCCACCACCCATCACCCACAACCCACCACCCACCGCCCACCGCCCACCACCCGTCACCCACCACCCATCACCCACCACCCATTACCCACCACCCATCACCCACTACCCACCACCCACCGCCCACCACCCACCACCCGTCACCCACCACCCATCACCCACCACCCACTACCCGAAACCTCGCCAGTAAAACCTTCAACAGTAGTAGTGAAAGCAGCTTAGTTTAGGCTTCCCTTTCTTTTCTTTAAAAAACAACTATTTCTCTTTTCCTCCCATTTGTATAACTTTTTTTTCTATCTCTCTTTGTACCCTATGCGTAGGAGAAAGAGAAGAAGCAGAGATGGAGAGAGGGAGCAGGGAAAGGACTAGGTAGAGGTGGAGTGTGTGTGTTCGGTGGGGGGGTGGAGGCGCAAAGCTTCTCCACAGCCAAACATGTTTAGTAAATTTGTTTTTCTTTTAAACATCTTAAGACGAAATCACAGCCCAAGTATAGCAGCATCTACACATGTCTCCTAGTTGCACAACTACCTCTCCTAGTTTCCTACTACTAGTACTACATACCCTTGTTTCACAACTACCTCTCCTAGTTGCCTACTACTAGCACTACAACCAATAGTTTCATTACTACATCCTCACTTTCCAGTACTATATCCCCTAGTCACATGGCTGTATCCCCTAGTTACATGACTATATCCCCTAGTTACATGATGGCATCCCTTAGTTTCACTACTACATTCAATAGTTTCACTACTACATCCAATAGTTTCACTACTACATCCTCTAGTTCCACTACTACATCCCCTAGTTACATGGTTATATCCCCTAGTTACATGACTACATCCCCTAGTTTCAGTACTACATCCAATAGTTTCACTACTACATCCCTAGTTCCACTACTACATCATCTAGTTACGTGGCTATATCCCCTAGTTACACAACTACATCACTAGTTTCACTACTACATCCAATAGTTGTATTACTACATCACCTAGTTCCACTACTACATCCCCTAGTTACATGGATATACCCCCTAGTTACATGGCTATATCCCCTAGTTACACGACTACATCCCCTAGTTACACAACTACATATCCTACTTTCCTACTACTACATCCAATAGTTCCACTACTACATTCCTTAGTTTCACTACTACATCCCCTAGTTCGACTATTACATCCTCTAGTTACATGGCTATATCCCGTAGTTAAACGACTACATCCCTAGTTTCACTACTACATCCAATAGTTTCGCTACTACCTCCCCCAGTTTCACAACTAGCTCACCTAGTTTCGCAACTCCATCCCCTAGGGTCACTACAATATCCCCTAGTTTCACTGCTACATCCCCTTGTTTCACTATATCCTATAGTTTCAGAATCACATCCTTTAGTTTCACTGCTAAATCCGCTACCACTACCTCCATTAATTTCACTACTACATTTCCTAGTATCACCACTCATGGCGACTTGGGAAATCAGGCCACCAGCACCATGACCCAATATCCCACCCAGTCACAATATCCTGACACTGAGCATGCTGAGCTGACCAGTCCTTGCTCTGTCCTAATAATGCCGAGCGGCAGGCTAGGAAGCAACAAATATAAATTGTGTAAGTCATTGGTTTGACTCGACTTGGAATTGAACTCCCGATCTCCCGAACGGGAGGTCTGCGCTCTACCGAGATTCGGACATTGCGTCCGGTAGACGGAGACGACAAACAACATACGCTTACGCAGTATCCATCATGCCGCGGCACAACCCTTAAACCCAGAGTCCGCTACATCACATTATTCATCATGTATTTAATGTCTTCCCAAGATGCAACACAGGCTTTGGGTGGTGTCGGGGATGGTGGGGGGGGGGGGGGGAGATGAGATGCGGAGGGTCATGGAAACCAGCCACAGCAACGACCGACTTACAGCTGCTCCGGCTTTATCTGCGCGCGCACCTTCCACCAACTGGTCACGCAGTATGCTTGAATTGGTTGGTTGTTGGAGTTTTACATCCTGGCAACATCTAAGGTGGTATCAGGATGGGTACCTACTTATGACAGTGCACACTCATGGCAACTTTATAGTGCTTCCCAACTGAGAAATCCGGCCGCCAGCACCATTACCCGTTATCCCACTCAGTCATATTATCCTGACACTGAGTTAACCAGTCATTGCCCTATCCTATTAATCCCGAGCTCCAAGCAATTTTGTACGTCATTGGTTTGACTAGACCGGGAATCGAACTCCTAATCTCCCGCACGGGAGGCCTTCGCTCTACCCATCCGGCCAACCGCGCCCGGTGTATACTTGGAAATAATGTAAGGTTATTATTTTGTCTTCTACATTCATTCTTTGTTGGTTCCTAAATGGGTTGACACAACGAGGGTTGCCAGTCCCCCATGTCCCCCGGCCTCTGCTAATTCAATAAGCGCGTCCATCAATCCACGGCATTAAGCTAGCATTCCTTATGTGGCTGTCACACTACGACGACAAGCGGCGACGACAGCCCTGCGACAGCGACTTCCGGTCTGTCGTCGATTGTCGTCGATTGTCGCGCAGGTGTCGCGCAGGTGTCGCCGTGACACCTCTGCGCCACCTCCAGTTTCTCCACTGTTTCTCGACTGTCGCCGGGTTGTCGTAGGCTTTTTGGACCTGTTGAAAAACTTCGACGACAGGTGCCGACAGCCGATGTTGTGGCACTGTCGCGGCACTGTCACCGCGCTGTCGTCATCTACTCATCAAAGAGTCGGAGTTGCCTACCGCTATCAACTGCCTGTTTTGGGTGAGTTCTGGGCCGTATAGTGTGTGTCTGTGTGTGTGTCTCTGTGTGTGTATGTGTGTGTGTCTGTGTGTGTGTGTCTCTGTGTTGTGTCTCTGTGTCTCTGTGTCTATGCGTGTGTCTCTGTGTCTGTGTCTGTGTCTGTGTGTGTGTCTGTGTGTGTGTGTCTCTGTGTGTGTCTCTGTGTGTGTGGTTCTCTCCATAGCAGATGTATGTGTGTCTCGTGTATGTGTCTCTGTGTGTCTCTGTGTATATGGGTCGTTCTCAGAAACTGTGTACCACTTGAGGTAGTCTACTAGAAATGCATATTTCAAAGAAACCCTTTATTGGAGTGTCAATATTTAGATTTCATCAGTTAGCCAAATAATGTGGGAGATAGTTTAGATCAAAAGTAAATGTTAATATTGTGTATTATGTATCTTATTGGGATGGATGTAGCTAAATACATAGAAAATTACATCACTAATTTGTGACATTGTCAACAGCATTGAAAATAAAGTGTCACAAACTTAATGAAAACCTCTGAACAACAGCTCATTTCACTTCAAATGGTTATATACAATGTCTTCATTAAGTTGAAGACATTTATTTCTAAAAAAAAAAATTAAATGAGGAAATAGTTAACATTTTCTGGAGTCATTAACATCGTAACATTTCGTTTCCACTTGCAAATACTATGAAACTCTGTATCAAACACTGAGTACAGATACAGTACAGGAATTATTTTCACCATTTGACACTATGCATGGACCCAGTTATGGAATAGTAAAAGATAAATCCTGAAATTGCCCCTAAACATTGAAATTTGAGCCGAACATTTGTGTAAAATTGTTTGTTTCCACTTTGTTACTCTGCTAATCCGTTACTCTGCTAATATTTTCTTGCTTTTCTCTTTAATATTCACAAATAAGACAAAACCATAGCAATGAGGTTTCAAATTATTATTACTACTGTTTATAAAGCATGTGGCATGTGAAATGTCCTAAAAATGTCAAGTTTTGTGTGGAAAATATTTGATTTTGGAGTCAGATTGGTTTCCATGCTATACTGCTATTTATTGGGTGTGAGCATCATTTGACCTACTTAAAAATGCCAGAATATGTTTATTTTCAATTATTCAGATGCAAAAGGACATACACATTGAGGAAACTTGCTTACAGGACTTTGGCAGCATTTTGATTTTCTGGTACTGATGTCACACTATTGGTACACAACTTCTGAGAACGACCCATATGTGTATGTGTATATGTGTGTGTCTATGTGTGTCTATGTGTGTCTATGTGTGTATATGTGGGTGTCTCTGTGTGTGTATGTGTCTGTGTCTGTGTGTCTGTGTCTCTGTGTGTGTATGTGTCTGTGTATGTGTGTGTATGTGTGTCTGTGTGTGTATGTGTCTGTGTGTGTGTCTCTGTGTCTGTGTTTGTGTGTATGTGTCTCTGTGTGTCTGTGTCTGTGTCTCTGTGTGTGCCTCACTCTCACTCTCAGTCTGACTCTCACTCTCACTCTCACTCTCAGTCTGACTCTCACTCTCATTCTGACTCTCACTCTCACTCTCAGTCTGACTCTCACTCTCACTCTCACTCTCAATCTCACTCTCACTCTCACTCTCAGTCTGACTCTCACTCTCAGTCTGACTCTCACTCTCACTCTCACTCTCAGTCTGACTCTCACTCTCACTCTCAGTCTGACTCTCACTCTGACTCTCAGTATTACTCTCACTCTCACTCTCACTCTCAGTCTGACTCTCACTCTCACTCTCAGTCTGACTCTCACTCTCACTCTCAGAGACACAGAAACACAGAGACACACACAGAGACACACACAGACACACAGAAACACAGAGACACACAGAGACACAGACACACACATAGAGACACACAGAGACAGAGTCACACACACAGATACACACACAGAGACACACACACATAAACACTGAGACACACACACACAGACACAGAGACACATACACACACATAGAGACAGACACACACACACAGACACATACACACACATAGAGACACACACAGAGACACAGAGTCACACACACACAGACACACAGACACTGTCGTCCCGCTGTCGTCCCGCTGTCGTCCCGCTGTCGTCCCGTCTGTTGTCCCGATGTCGTCCGGATGTCGTCCGATTGTCGTCCAACTTAGCCCGAATTTGCATATGTCGTCCGGATTTCACAAAATCCCAGTCGCCGGGCTGTCATCACCCCCTTGTCGTCGTAGTGTGACTGCAGCATTACACGTGGTATGTGACATGCGAATGCGAATGCGAATGCGAATGCGGCAAAGAATGGAAAAGCATCTAAGTGAATGGGGGTGCTTCCATGCCTCCGAATGCGAATGCGAATGCGAATGTGAATGCGAATGCAAATGCAAATGCGAATGCGAATGCAAATGCGAATGCAAATGCAAATGCGGCAACCGAATCAGTCCATGTAGCCATCGGTGCGGCATGCGAATGCGAATCCTGCTGCGTTTGCCATAGAGAACAGTGTTAGAGAAACCTGACACTGTGTGGGTGTGGGTGTGGGTCCGCATGCCGCATGCCGCATGCGATTAGCATTAAAGTTGTATAGTCCGACGGTTTTGAGTATCTGTCATTTTTCTGAGATAAATCAAGAGTTCAGGCGCAAAACCACGTAAAAGCAATCCAAAAATGTAGTGTAAATAACAGATTTTTACCTGAAAATAATTTTAATTCTCACTAATTCCACTTTTCATAACAAAAATCAGATGATTAAGGAGCAATGAACAAAAGAGAATGAATATAAAAAATAAAGCTGTTTAGGGTTTGATTCCAATGTTTATCTCCATTTTTGGATTGGTGTTTACATGGTTTTGCGCTTGAACTCTTCAAATATATTAGCTTGGTCATTATAATCTACCTTGCATTATCTTGAAGTAACTTTGATTTGCACTGGCTAACTTTAGACCTATTTCGAGTGTAAGCATGGGATCATAATGGTGGTGTTCTTGCCCCTTTGAGTAGTTTAAGAGTGGGGTGTGTCAGGTAAAGGGGCGGGAGATGGAGGAGAGGAGAGAATGGGGTCAGTGAGTGTATGGGAGTGCTGGACGAGGGAGGCGGGGGGGGGGGTGTATGTGTAACAGAAGAACACAAGCGGGAGGGGGGGGGGAGGAGGGGGAAGCACCTAGTTCGGTGGAGATCAAACTGTTCACACCTGCCCTCGCACAACCCCACAAGCCCTAACCAACCACCATCTCAAGCGCATACTCCCTATCCACCCTATTCCCAGGGTCCAGAACTCTTCCCCCCCTACTTACTCCCCACCCCCACACACTTCCCCGACCACCACCACCACTGTACACCACCACCACTGTACACCACCAATGTACACCCAACTGTACACCCCACCATTGTACACCATTGTACATAACCACCAATGTACACCACCACCCTTGTACACCACCACTACTGTACATCACAACCAACACTGTTCAGCACCACAGTACACCATCACCACTGTGCACCACCACTGCACACCACCACCACCACTGTACATTTCCACGACTGTACATCATCACCAACACAATAAACACCACAACTGCACACCGCAACTGTACACAAACACCATCACTGTACACAAACACCACCAATGTACACCACCACTGTACACCATCACTGTACACCACCACTGTACACCACCACTGTACACCACCACTGTACACCACCACTGTACACCACCACCACTGTACACCACCATAGTACACCACCATCACTGTACACTACCACATTGCACCATCACTGTACACTACCACAGTACACCATCATCACTGTACACCACCACTGTACACTACCACTACAGTACCTCACATATGTACAGCACCACTGTACACCACGATAGTACACCACCACCACTATACACCGCCACTGTACACCACCACTGTACTCCACCACCATCTTACACCATCACCACCCACCCACCTTCCCCACGAACCCGGCGCCTTGTGGCGCGCCCATCATGCCTTGCGCGGGCTGGGAGCACGTGACGGCAACGCCCACCTTCCTGCCCGCCCTATCCGTATATGGTGCAGGAGGGTGCCGACCGCGCTGCTCCTATTCTTCTTATATTTTCCTTCTTCCTCAGTTCCAGACATGCCTCCAGATCCAACTACCCACTTCTTTCATCCTCATCTCTGCACCTTTTTATTTCTCCATGCAAACACCCACTCACCTCCTCGCCCTCGAAATGTACATACCCTCCAATATAGGCAAAGCACGCAGCACTTCCCCCCTATAGTCTTAGTCTTACACCCGGTCCCGTTATTAACATGTTTCACCATTAGCACAATCATCACTCGTATTGTTTTTGGTTTTAGGGAGTTTTCAGTCGCATTGATCTGCTGAAGGCTGCACATCTGCAGCATTGTATGGGCGCAGCCAAAGCCGGTCACATGCGGCCGGGAGTTGGCTTCCGGTGGGTAGTGGTCAGAGAATTCAGGGGAGGGTGGAGAGAAAAAGGTAGTCTAGGAGCCCAAGTCATATAAGAGGGCCAGGGGAGGTTAGTTGCTTGGGGTAGTTTTATGCCCTAGCAAGACCCTAGGCCATATATGGATAGGTACCGACTTGCGACAGTGCGCGCTCATGGTGACTTTATAGTGCTGCCTCATATCGTAATCACTAATACCACATCATTAGCATTAGCAGCATTGGAAACATCACCATCACTAGCAGCATGACCACCATTATCACTAGTACCATAACCAGCATCATTTCTAGTACCATCACCGTCATTAGCATTATCAACCGGACGTGATGGCCGATTCGGTAGAGCGCACATTTCCCTTGTGGAAGGTCGGGAGGTGGAATCCCAGCCGAGTCAAACCATGACTGCTAGCCTGGCGCTCTACATTATTAGGATATGACAAGCACTGGTTGATCAGTGTCAGGTTAGTGAGACTGAGTGGGATATCGGGTCATGGTGTCGGTAGCGCGGTCTCTCAGTGGGGCAATGCTATAAAGTCGCCATGAGTGCGCTCTGTCACAAGTGGGTACCCGTCCTGACATGACAATAGATGTTGCTAGGATGTAAAACAAATAACATCATAATGACTTGTACGACCATCATGAGCATCAACAGCATCGTTATCATAACCACCACCGTCACTAGTACTGTCATCATTACAATCACTAGCATCACTCACTATCATATAACTAGCATCATTACTGGTAATCATTATCAATATTTTCCTGATACTCAGCTGACCAGTCGTTCAGTGCGAAAGATAGATCGGAGAGTAGCGACGAGTGGTTGACGGAAAGTTAGAAAACAGTTGTTTGTGATCTGGGCCGTGTTCAGGCTCCATCTCAGAGGCGTCTCGGCGACATCTCGGCGATGCTTTTAGGCTTATTTGAATTCAGGGTGCATCTCAGCGACGTCTCGGCGATGCCTCCCTTTTCAATCAGGAGACAAAAAGCGCCTCGAAAATGGCCGCCGTCTCCAGTGGTTTCAGCCTATCACAGCACAGCTTTCCCATTGCAAATGGCCACTGCCTATGGGGGCGGCCATTTTCGAGACAACAAACTGCCTTTGCCGTTCAGACTAGCATGACGTCAGGCCCGTCACCGAGGCGCCTCCGAGACGGAGCCTGAATGCGGCCCTTGTGATAGTTCAATCGGTGAGTCACAATTTCAGGCATTGCTTAAAGCCGCATAGTCCGAATAAGCATCACATTTTTAAACCCAAAACAATTATCTAGAATTGATTCTACATATCTAACCTATACAGTGTTGCACTTATTAAGCATGGATTGCCACATAGAAGGATATACTGGGTCAATTTAATAGAGCCTGTTTCAGCTGAAGCATGTGGTGTCAGAGTTTTGGCGGGCTTTCCCACATGAATTTGACATAGTTGCACTTAAAACATCTCAAAACTTAGCCATTTAAAGTAAAAATTAGTTCAAACTAAAGTCAGGTAGATCATAGCAATCAATTCAATATATTTATCTCAGAAAAAGGGCAGAAACTCATTCCATCGGACTATGCAACTTTAATATAATTAAATAAAATCAGAAGAACAATGTATATTTAAAGCTGGACAATCGAAGAACAGTATCAACTTTTGTATTGGTACATTATTTGATTAAGCAGGGGAATTTTCAATCACGAAAAATTGGCCCTCCTCATTCTCCTTGCCTTCTTGCCTCCTTGCCTCCTTGCCTTATCCTAGTAATGCCGAACCCCAAGCTCGGTAGTGACAAGTACACATTTCAAAGTCATTGGTTTGATTCGACTGGGGACGGGGGCTCAACTCATTCGACCACGCCGTCTTTAACTTTAAATGGTTTAGATCTGTTGGTCAGGGGAACTTCAACAACCTTTTGTTCACCTGTGTATTTTTCTACTGGAAATATGTGGCATACCTCAGTGTTGCCCGTCTTGCGCCGGATCCACAAATAGCTTACTCAAACCGCAAACCAGAAACCGCGAGTTTGTAGGGGGGACGTGGACAGTGATAGCTAGCTGATCCAAAACTGGGAATACATATGATGCTGTGTCACATTTAAAATGCCGCTCGTGGTGTCATTACTTCGAAGGTCCTGACATGTAGTTGACGGGTCGTGACGTCACATCAATAAACGCCGGAGATGGTGGTGGTGGGGGGGGGGGGGGGGGTGCGTGGAAGGGCGCGGGGCGGAGACGCTGGGTGATGCGGTGGTGCCTAGTGGCAGCAAAGACCAAACTATGCTAAGACAGTCCACTCATTGCATGTAAGGTGGATGCAAGTAGAGTAGTCCGTACATGAGCTCCACCACCACAGAGTGGATGCAAGGACTACGCCATCTACTGTCGCAGTTCTTCTGCAATAGGTGGCAGCACGCTAGCCGGTGGGTTGGTTCTGGTGTGGACTGCCCATAGACCTCTTTCAATGTTTACTAACATCGTGTATGCGTGCGCAGCTTGGCTGCATAACGAAGGCACACTGCCATTGAGCTTGCCGATATGCGCAGTTAAACAGGTCAGTTTTATTCAAAATTAATAGAAATGTAGAAGCTTAACCTTATAGATTTAATATAATCTGTTATTTGAATATGTTTTCTATATGTGTTCCAAGTGGTTTGTTTCTAGGTGTTGTAGTGTTAGAAATATTTAACTTTTTCTGTATGAAGATTGCCCACGGCCATTGACAATGCAGGGAGTTTGCCGGTACGCGCAGTTCAAAACATCAATATTATTCAAAATTAATAGAAATTCAGAACCCTAACCTTATGAATTTAATATAATTTGTTTGTTGAATATATTTTCTATATGTGTTCCAAACAGTTTGTTTCTACGTGGTGTATTTTTAGAGATATTTCCGTTTGTCTATATGAAGATTGCTCACGCCCATTGACAATGCATTGACTCATTGAGTTTGCCTATATGCGCAGTTCAAAACGCTGATTTTATTCAAAATTAATAGAAAGACAGAACCATACCTTATAAATTTAATATAATCATTTCGCTGAATATGTTTTCTGTATGTGTTCCAAGCAGTTTTTTTTCTAGGTGGCATGTTTTTAGAGATATTTCACCTTTTCTCTATGAAGATTGCTCACGGCATTGACAATTCACTGCGTTTGCCGATATGCGCAGTGCAACACGTCGATTTTATTCAAAATTAATAGAAATACAGAACCCTAACCTTATCAATTTAATATAATCTGTTTGTGGAATATGTTTTCTATATGTGTTCCAAGCAGTTTGTTTCTAGGTGGCGTGTTTTTAGAGATATTTCACCTTTTCTCTATGAAGATTGCTCACGGGCATTGACAATTCATTGCGTTTGCCGATATGCGCAGTGCAACACGTCGATTTTATTCAAAATTAATAGAAATACAGAACCCTACCCTTATAAATTTAATATAATCTGTTTGTGGAATATGTTTTCTATATGTGTTCCAAGTGGTTTGTGTCTAGGTGGTGTGGTTTTAGAGATATTTCACTTTATCTGTATAAAGATTCCTCATGGCCATTGACAATGCATTGAGTTTGCTGGTATGCACTGTGAAAAACGTCTATTTTATTCAAAATTAATCAAAATGCAGAACCCTAATCTTATAAATTTAATATAATATATTCGTTGAATATGTTTTCTATATGTGTTCCAAGCGGTTTGTGTCTAGGTGGTGTTTTTTTTTTTAGAGATATTTCACTTTTTCTGTATGAAGATTGCTCATTTAAAGTCATAGCCATTGCGTTTGCAGTGCAACAGTGTGTCTAGCTTGTTCTCGGTAGAAGGGTACAAAGCTACAGTTTGTCGTCCTGCAGCCAAGCAGGGTGCGCACTGACCTAGATACCTATGCTGACGTCATTTGAAATAGGTCTATACTGCACCTGGCTAGCGGTTCCTCCTACCGTGAAAGGTTAACTGCGACCTGGCTGGTCAAGGGGTGGTCACTTGGTCTTGTCATGCCACAGTGGGCGGAGAGGAAGAGTAAATGTTAGAATCAATGAAATATTGGAAGATTAAATGAATATCCTTCATTCTACATGTACAAAATAGGATCCCATATTTGCAAAGCCTGATTGTTACGTGCTTTCTCTATATTGTTTATACCACTTCATCAATTCATCCGTGAATAGTTAATGTGCGACATAACTGCTAAGACATGTAGACCAGTTGTATAGTCGGATGAAAGCATCAAATTCTCAAAATTGAAACTCTGACAAATATTGTATTCTACATAGCTAACCTAGATATTGATCATGCATTTGTTGCCATGCAGAAGGGAATACCAAATTGCCGGATAGAAGTGAATACCAAGTTGCCGTATAGAAGGGAATATTATGTCAGTTTAATAGAACCTGTTAGTGTTACTGCAGAATCTTATGATGTCCCCGTCCTGATATGTCCTTAGATGTTGCTAGGACGTAAAACAACAACAAACAAACAACTATGATGTCAAGACTGTTTTATGTTTGCCTAAATTAATTTGGCATGTTTGCACTTCAAATATCTCAAAGGTTAGCCATTTAAAATAGAAGTTACTTCAAAGATAAATATGATCATCATGCTGTTGGTCATGATGCGACAAAGACTGCTTTCATTACTTGACTGCCACTCTCCATTTAGCTCTCTGCTGTGAGAGTGATGTCCATGAGTCGGTCTTAATATCTCTCAGCTTCAGGTTTCTCTTGATGGTATCCTTGAACCAGAGACGAGAGTGCCTTCTCATTCTGTAACCAGAAGACAGTTGAGAGTATAGGATCTGCTTTGGTAGCCTGAATGATGACATCCTCATGAGGTGTCCAGTCCACCGGAGATTCTTTTTGATCAGAAGATCTTCCATAGAGGGCAGCCCATCCGTTTGAGTGTTTCCTTATTTGTCACATTGTCCTCATGATTGAACGCAGATGTCGCATCATGAAGTCATGCAGCTTTTTCACCTGTCGTCTGTACACTGTCCAAGCCTCGGGTCTGTATAGTAGGGTGGATAGCATGATTGCACGGTAGATCTTGCCTTTGACCTGCATGGACACATGGTGGTTGTTCCAGAGTCTCTGGTGTAGTCGGCTGAAAGATGCACTAGCCTTGGCCATCCACCTCTGTATTTCAGCATCAATGCATCCATCACTTGAAATAGCGCTTCCGAGGTAGGTGAATTCCGGAACAGAGTTCAGCTTGTTTCCGTCATGAGGTTGATATATGATAATCTATCTCAGAAAATGACAACAATATACAAAACCATCGGAATATGTATAACGCCGTCCTGATATGACCTTAGATGTTGCTAGGACGTAAAGCTCCAACAAACTACAACAATGTATATAAAACGAACAAGGCAGTGCTTTCTGCCACTACGAGTGCACCGTCTTAAACGCGTCTTTAAAGTGTTTTATAGCAGTCTAAGAGTTAGCGCCCCCCAACCCCTACCACCTCCTCGCCCGTGGCCCGTGGCCCGTCGGGTGGGCTGGGTGGTAGTGGCACCGTTGCCATCGTTACAAGACGGCCCATCCCTCATCACGCGCTGACAGCTGGTAGTAGCAAAAACACGTGTTGTTTCTAGGAAGCCGAGACCAGAAACTGCGAGTATAGACGAGATCACCGTTCCGACTGCGCATGCGCTGAAAACAGCGTTGGCAGCAAAGCAAGGGCCTACGGCCATAGAGTTTGCTGGTATGCGTAAAGCAAACCTTCGATTTTATTCAAAATTAATCAAAATGCATAACAATGCGTCACAAACATGGATGGATGGATGCAATATAATAATATAATGAATATGTTTAAGACACAACTCTCCATAATTAAGCATTTTGAGCTAAGAAACATACAACTTACAATTTCAGTCACTTTACAGGCTGATGTTTACATCACCATTCGGTCCATTGATTAGACATAAGTAATTTGTGTTCTAAATATTAAAATGTCAAATGTGTCAACAAAAACTTGGTTCAAAGGAATATATAACCAATGTCTGATTAACCCTGCCCATTTCCTAGCCCAACAAATGCTAGTAAACATAGGATATAAATAAAAACACAAATAAAATGAGTAAACCTGACTCTGGCTATGGCTCTAACACTAGTCTGAGTGCACAGATTTTTCTCAATCTAAATGCAGATGGTATAAGGTGTGCTGATTAGATTGATTTAAATTCAATGCTAGATAAAAGATTAACATCTTAATATATTATATATATTTTTTAGTTGGTATTCTATGTTTCAAACAAGGGCTGAGATGAGCTGAAACTAGCACATTTCACAGCTGCACCCAGTGTCTTAGCATTAGCCATGTGCTTCACAGGGGTTTGTTTATCTTCCACGCATCCCACAATGCACCGCGCGGCTGGAATGGCGATGTAGTCTATTTCGTGGGGGTTGGTGAGAGTGTGTGTGGGTGGTGTGTGTGTGTGGTGTGTGGGTGTGTAGTAGGTGATGTGTGGTGGGTGGTATGTGGTGGGTGTGTGGGTTTGTGGGTGTGGTGGGTGTGTGGAGGTGTGGGTGTGTGTGGTGTGTGGGTGGGTGGTGTGGGAGTGGGTGTGGGTGTGGGTGTGGGAGTTTGAGTGTGAGTTTGGTGGGGGATGGGCAGGATAAGATGGGGAGGGTTCTGGCTTCCACACCATCATGTGTGTATCTAAATGAATGAGATGTCCTTTAATTAAAAGGTCACATTTTCATCTATATTAAATTAATATATTTCACTATCAGAATAACAGCAATTATAAATGTGCCAGATTAATGCAAATGCACCACCTCGGTAGCGAAGAACATCAACTATGTAGGATTAGTACTACTACCAGAGTCCACGGTTAGAATGGTGTTTTGTTTGTTTGTTATTGTTGTTTTACGTCCTAGCAACATCTAAGGTCATATCAGGACGGGTACTGACTTGTGACATTGCACACTCATGGCGATTTTATAGTGCTGCCCCACTGGGAGACCAGGCCACCAGCACCATGGCCTGATATCCCACTCAGTCACATTATTCTGACATCGAGCCAACCAGTCCTTGCCCTAACCTAATAATGCCGAGTGCCTGGCTAGGAAGCGACAAGTATCAATGATGCAACTTGATTCACCTTCAGTGATTGGTTTGACTCGACCAGGCTTCGAACACGCAAACCCATGGGTTCGAATCCCCCAATCTCCCAAAACAGGAGACAGACGCTCAACTCATTTGGCATGTTATTAAAGCTGCATTGTCCGATGAAGCAACACATTTTCAAAACCAAACCAATTATGTAGATTTGATTCTATATATCAAACTTAGATACCGGTGCACTTATTAAGCATTTGTTTCTGCATAGAAAGGAATGCCAAGTCAATTTAATAGAATCTGTTACTGCAGAAGCGTGCTTGCCAAAAGTAATTTGACATGTCTGCACTTCAAACATCTCAAAAGGTAGCCATTTAAAATAAAAGTTACTTCAAGCTGAAATAAAGGAGATACAATAATGATCAATCTAATATATTTATCTCAGAAAAAATGAGAGAAGCTAAAAACTATTAGACTGCAACTTTAGTGCCCATAACTGTTTGTGTTTTTTGGGGTGTTTTCTAGGTCAGGTGTATGGTGTGGTTTTTTTATTGGGGGGGGGGGGCGGGTAATCTTAGGGCATCCCATAGAGCAACATTTGGAAAGTTGCGACCGAGTGCAATAACAAAATATGACCCCACTCATAGCGCTGACAGATACCGCATATTAAAAAGGCCTCGCAGGTACGATTACTTAAAGGCAATCTCACAAGTTGGCGGAGGTGGCACCTCTCGGAATACCACCAAATATCCCTGTGGGGAGATACCTCCAATTTCGCACACGTGTCATTCTTATTTTAAGAGGGGTCGCTTTAAAATATCACTGGTCAGTATCCTTAGCGTCTGTTTCACCAAGTGTTCGCCGCTCATACTAGCAAGCCACCACAACATGGCGCTTCAGTCGGGGAAAGCTGTTGAAATAGAGGACTTTCCAAACAAAGATATACTGTATATATATATATATATATATATATATATATATATATAGTCATACATATATTTATATATAGATTTATATATATGTGATATATAATTTAATATATGAATATAAAGGGGCGGAGCTTCTATCCTATATGGGTTTTATGAACCTTGCATTTAATTGCTGCTATTTATTAATAACGTTGTATTTATGTGTGCTATTTGCTGAGGGCCGGAACCCGCTGCGCTATCCTGGCGCAACCACCATTTAGGCAGATGCCATCCAGAGCGCGTCAGGATCACATGAGCGCCGAATTTTACAGGTGGAGTATTATTCGCTATCTACTTATGCATTTATTGATTAAGCCGCTTATTTATTACTTGCTGTGGGTCAGCTGCACTCAAGCACACGTTGCGCCTCTTTTCATCCACATGGGATGGGGGGAACTACTGGACAACGTCACACACTCCGATGCCAATTTGTTATGTATTTCTATTAATTTAGAATAAAGTCAAAGTTTTGACCTACACATATCGGCAAACTCAATGGCCGTACGTCTGTGTTTTGCTCTCGACGCCGTTTTCAGCGCATGCGCAGTCGGAATGACAATCTCGTCTATTGAAGACAGGCACTACTTCGCTAACACTCACAATTGCAGCAGATTTGTTTGGATTTTGATAGCTTTTAAAGTTTGTATAGTCCTGGTTGGTGGGTGTGTAAAGATGTGTTAGTTAAATGCGCCACTGCGATGAGTGCATGGCGATAAAAGGGGAGCAGTCGCCCCGGGGCATGCGCGGTGAGGTGCAGCCTGGAGCAGCAGACAGGTTGACATATAATAATTAGACCCGACATCTGCACGCGTGTGTAGAGGCTGCGATCTTAGCAAGAAGAGGGCGCCACCCACCCACACACACCACACTTACGCCACGCAACACACACACACCAAACACACCATAACACACCATGCACCACCCACACCACCCGCATACCACCCATCCACACACACACACCACCCACCACACACCATACCCACCACTCACACCAGACACCATACACTACACCCACACTCCACCACACACCATACAAACCACCCACCACCTACCAGACACGACACCCACCACACACACCACACCACACCACAAACCATGCACCACACACCACATCACACACCACACCAACCAACCACACACAATCTAACCACCCACACCTCACCAAACACACCACAAACAAACCACCTCACCCCACACAGACACCACACACCACACCACACCACAAACCATGCACCACACACCACATCACACACCACACCAACCAACCACACACAAACTAACCACCCACACCTCACCAAACACACCACACACAAACCACCTCACCCCACACAGACACCACACACCACACCACACACATCATCCGCCACACACACACCACACATACATGATTGCTGAATCAACTACATACCACACACACCACACGCCACACACCACCCCACACACACGCCACACACCACACACCGAGGATGGGGATGGGGAGGCGGAGAAGGTGGGCCCTCAGCGCCCTGCTGGGTGCGTGTTGTTGGATGGTGCAGCACCTGCAGTATGCGGTGCAGCAGAGCGCACCGCCACACCCTCATCGGTCCGTCAGCATCAGCTCCCCGCCGCTGCACCTTGTTTACACCGGGTTAGCAGGTTAGAGCGCCGCCCGCCAGGCGGCAGCACCAGCCGCCTTTGTATGCTGAGCGCGCCCGTTTTACTAAGTATATTATAGGTAGGCAGGCAGGTAGGTTTGTTTGTTTGTTTGTTGTTGTTTTACGTCCTAGCAACATCTAAGGTCATATCAGGCAGGTAGGTAGGTAGATATGATGGAGCTGGCACGGGAGGGGAGGGGAGGGAGGGAAGGGGAAGAGGGAGGGAGAGGAGAAAAGGATGTGGATAGAGCTAGAAGCTAAAGGAGGACAGGAACTCTGGAGTTATTTGAGGAAATAAAGTGAGTCTATTTCAGGACAAATATATATTTAGTAAGAGTATATATATATATAAGTGTATGTATATATGCATTTCCCTATATATGCATATATATTTAGGTATATATATATATATATATATATATATATGTACTCTAGAATTTAAATTGGAATATAAAGCCCCAGTCACACCTACCCGGATCAGGGGCCGGACGAGCCCCGAACTGTGATCTGGTGTGATCTCTGGCTCATCCGTGGCTGGTCCTTGGTGATCCTTGGTGATCTTTGGTGATCCCTGGCTGGTCAGGCCTCGTCTGGGGTCAGCCCCGGATGTCTTAAAATGTTTAAAACATCCGTGGCTGTCCGAGCGATTTTGCGAACCAGGCTCGATCCAGCATCATCCGGGATGATCCGGGGGTAATCTGGGGGTAGTCCGGGTGTGGACCGGGGGTAGTCCCTGCCACGTCCGGACCAGTCTGGGGCAGTCCAGGGCTGTTTTGCCACAGATGAGCCACGTTTTAGCCATGGTTTAACCAGGACCAGACCCAGACTTGCCCAGAGTTGCCCGGACTAGCCCAGACATAGCCATGGACCACTCCCAGACTGCCCGGATAAGACCCGGACATGCTGGATGGCCATGGATCAGCCATGGATCGCCATGGACTGCCCGGTTTACCAGGGATCACTCCAGGATCAGCCGCGTTTTAGTATATATATATAGCAGGCGCAAGTCCACTTCATGCATCACTTCATTCCTGACTCTCAGAGGGTGCACATCATGGATGCCTGCATGAGGCAGCGCAGGCAGCAACTTCAGCTGCTGAACTGGCAATTACAGCTACATCAACGACAGAATGTTAACAACATGATTATGTTGCAGGTTCTGCAAATCCAAAGAAGACTCATATAGAAAACAGAGAAGAAGTGTCTCGGTTCAACCATGGTTGGAGAGAAGAATTGAATTTGGCCAGTTCGCAAATCTAATGCAAGAGTTACGTATCGAAGATGTTTGAGCCTACAGAAACTTTCTCCGCATGGATCTGGGTATGTTTGAGGAGGTTCTCATCCCCCATCTCCACCCGTATCTGCGAGCTGGTCAAAGTGATAAAACAGTCTGTGATTGAGAAGACTGGGAGGGTTGTAGAGCAGCCAGCTAATGGTGCTGTCACATTACGACACTTCTCACTGGCGTGCCGCCAACGCAAAATCGCTTTTCATCGTCGAGAGACATCAAACATTTTGGCGTCAGCGCAACGTATTGGTAGCGTGCGGCCGACGTTGTGGTAAAAGTTTGGTGCGCCATCCTGATATGACCTTAGATGTTGGTAGGATGTAAAACAACAAAAAGGCAACCGTTTGCCGCAACGTGTGGGAACGACCCTCACACGCACATGGTGTGTGCCTAGCATTCGTTATTCCAGCGATGTTGACGTGCTTATGACGTCGCCATAATATTGGCACCTGTGCATTGTCGCGCATCCAAAGTTTTGTGCAAGCACAAAACTTCGCTGATCCCTTGACGCGTGCCGCCGACCGTCGCCGTAGATGAACGAATACCAACACGTGCCTAACACGTGCCTAACGCTTCCCGACATATCCCCATGTTGCGCCAAAAAATCACATACGTCGACGCGCGTTGGTGAGAAGCATCGTAATGTGACAGCACCTTAACACTAGTAACAGGGGAGAATATCAAATCGGTCCAATGACCTATTTGCACTCGGCGAGTGGATCTTACAATAGGCCCTACAGGCTCGGTTTAAAAGTCGGGGAGACCATCCCTGCCTATGTGCTCTACTGTTGGAGATTATACTATTAACTACAGTAATAGTAGGACGGCTTAGCTGATCAACTGTGCACTTTTCCTTAAAAGCATGAAACTTGGCACATGGTTACAGCAACACAATATTAAGATTTTTAGTCGAGGAGCCACCATCTTTAATTGCAAAATGGCCGCCATTGTGGACCTGTTTTGTTAAATATCTCCTTAACTAGTATAGAGATTGAGACAGTTGAAACGCCTATAAAACCTCTCTAACCGACCACATCCACATAGCGACCACACCCCTATATCAATCGCTTTATTTAGGTTCCAAACAATCGCTCATGGTATTATTGGAACAATTACAAAAAAAACTCCCTATGCTGACCAACTCCCTATTTGGACCATTTAAAGTCAGTCCCATGGTCAGTCAAAAACAGCAGGGTCGCGTTAAATTGGGGTTCACTTTACTGAATTACTTTTGAATTAAAGAACTCTGGGTCAAAGGAATCATCGCGTTATATCCGGATCCAGTTTAAATCGGGGCGCATTATAATGAGGTTTAACTGTAAAATGAGAGAGCATTAGCTCTCAAATCAACGCTGAATGCAAACCTTCTCTGCACCACACTCCCTACTGCAGCTCCTATCCTGATATGACCGTAGATGTTGCCAGGGTGTAAAGCTCCAAGAAACAAACAAACAAACACCAACAAACCCTACTCCAGCCACCTATAAACCGTAACCTGATCATGATAATTGTACCTAAATTGGTTGGTTGTTGGAGTTTTATGTCCTTGAAACAGCTAAGGTCATCCCAGGATGGGTACCGACTTGTGACAGTGCGCACTCATGGGAACTTCATAGTACTGCCCCACAGGGATACCAGGTCACCAGCACCATGACCTGATATCCCACTCAGTCACATCATTATCCTGACATTTTGCCAATCAGTCCTTGCCCTATGTTAATAATGCCGAGCGCCTGGCTAGGAAGCGACAAGTATAAATTTTTAAATCAATGGTTTGACTCGACCAGGGTTCGAAGCCATGGATTCGTATCCCACGATCTACCAAAATGTGAGACGGACGCTCAACTCCTTCGGCCATCCCGTCTGGTTTGTGAATAAGTAAAGTTGTTTTCCTCATGCTACATACCTGTTAACGTGTTGCCTGCGGAGTTTGTGCATTATTTACATCGTCGGTAAAACGAGTCGGCCGCAAAGAATGGCAGTAAGTTAGCCTTAGGTCTTCTCGACACTGAATGACACTGGGCACATAGGCACGCCTTAATAGTAAATGATGCGTCACGATAAAGGGCTAGTGACAAGCTAGGCACACCCCATCCTGGAGTGTGGAGGGGATTCACAATTCTACTCCTGATGTGAGTCGAGAAACGAAACTGAAGCCTACTTTATGTCAAATGAGGTCTCAATTGATTGATTTCAGTTATTTGGGATTTAAACTGTTGTTAGATTGTCCTATTACTACTACTAACCATGTGACAAAGTTTGGCAAAGAAAATAAAAGAATATATATATATAATATAAATATATATATATATATATATATATGTACTGTAAAACAAAATCTTCACTAAAAAAATGGGTCTAAGTATTTATTTCAGAACACACGGGATGACCCAGTGGGTCGGGCCTCTTCTTCCCGTGCGAGAGGTAGCTGGTTCAATTTCCAGCGGAGTCAAACAAATTACTTCCAAATTTGATATTTATCATTACTGTTGTAGGCTATAAATATAATGAGCCTCACTACTAACTACTAACTACCACAGTGTGTTGTCTCAACTATGCCGTCACTTGATGATGAGACAAACCAGCAGGTGGCAGCACATCAGTAGTAGTGGTGGTCCCGATGATGAACCATTCCGCCTATGACTAGTGGTCCTGCCCCAAACTAGAAAAGGTTACCTGTCACCTTGGCAGGGCAGTGACAGGTCACTTCAAGTCTGACCATGGTGGAATAAACTGGGGAAGAAAACCGAGAATTGAAGCATCTACGAGATCTTTCGTGATTATTCCTTCGGCAGTGCAGAAGGTGGTTCGGCACACTATTGTGTCTGGTTGGTTGTTGGAGTTTGACATGCTAGCAACATTTAATGTCATGTCAGGACAGGCACCGACTTGCGATAATGCACAATCATGGTGACTGTATAGTGCTGCCCCACTGGGACACCAGCAGGCTGCCAGCACCATGACCTGATATCCCACACAGACACTGAGCCAACCAGTCCTTGCCGTATCCTATTAATGCCGAGCGCCTGGCAAGGAAGCAACAAGTATCAATTTTGTAAGTCATTGGTTTGACTCGACCGGGAATTGACCTTCCGACCTTCCGCATGGGAGGCCTGCGCTCTACCGATTTGGCCACCACGTCCATGCTGCCTGATTCTCGGTATTACATCGATTGATGACTACGTTATGCTGTGTCAGTAGCGAAGGCCATAGTCATGGCAGTATTACAGGAATACGATTAAGAGCTAAGACTGGTCGGACCGGTTTTCACGATAGTCTGACTGAATTAGGTATCCGGTCATGAGTGCTGGTGTCACAATATCCCAATAGGGCAGCTCTATAAAGAATACCCATCAACTGACCGAAGAGACTTGCGCACATGAATGAAATATTATAGCTTCTTCTTAACCAGACAGGATGGCCGATTGGGTTAGAGCGTCCGTCTCCCTTGCTGGTAGATCGTGGGGTCGTGGGGTTGAACCCTGGTCGAGTCAAACCAATGACTTAAACATTTATACTTGTTGCTTCCTAGCCATGCGATCGGCATTATTAGGACAGGGCAAGGACTGGTTGGCTCAGTGTCAGGATAATGTGACTGAGGGGATACCAGGTCATGGTGCAGGTGGCCTGGTTTCCCAGTGGGACAGCACTATAAAGTTGGCATGAGTGCGCACTGTCACAAGACTTTACTCGTCCTGATATGACCTTAGATGTTGCTAGGACGTAAAACAACAAACAATCTTAAGGTAATAACCTAGCACTGTCATTACATTTGGTTGGTTGGTTGTTTTGGAGTTTTACGTCCTGGCAACATCTAATGTCATATCAGGATGGCTGTCATTACAACTTAGGTTTTGGCGTCCTAGCAACAACTAAGATCACATCAGGATTGAGGACCCATTCCAAACATTCAGTTCGGAGAAAGCAATTCTGGAAGCGAGAAGCTTTCAGTGGTGTCTTGGCTAGGAGTGGGAGGGGTGCATAACCCCCCCCCCCCCCTCCGCTCGTCCCCCCCCCCCCCACCACACACAGGTACTTAGAGAATGGAGGTGAGCCGAAGTCATCAGCAGCAGGACAGGCTGATATAGGAGAGGAGGGAGGGCCTTCCCCTGCTGGAAATTGGGGGTCAATAGGTCACGAGATGGAAATTTTGCCAGCAGAACTAGAGTTGTTAGTTCATACTCAACTTGGATGATTGCTGGAGCTGAGGTGGGTGGGGCAGGGAGTGGGGGTAGGGTCCAAGAGGGTCGGGGCATGTATCTCTCTATGTAATGAAGCTATTGGTCAGCAATTAGATAGGGGGAATCTACGCAGTATGGTGATGGGGGATATCTGGTTGGTTGGTTGGCTGTTTTTTTAAGTTTCACGGCCTGGCAACATCTAAGGTCATATCAGGATGGGTACTGACTTGTGACAGTGCGCACGCATGACGACTTTATAGTGCTTCACCACTTGAAGACCAGGCCACCAGCACCATCACCTGATATCTGACTCAGTCATATTATCTTGACACTGAGCCAACCAGTCCATGCCCTATCCTAATAATGCCAAGTGCCTGGCTAGGAAGTGACAAATGACAATTTTCAAGTCATTGCTTTGACTCGACCAGGGTTCGAACAACAACGTAGTGTAAATATGGGCGAAAATAGCTTTAGTATAGAACAGGAAGTAGAATGCCTGCCTCCAGTATCAAATGGATACTTATATAGGCAGAGAGTTGGTGAAGTGGGAGAGAATGCAAAAAGACAAGATGGCGGCCATAGAACGCCATCGATTTCACTTTTAAATCTGATTAAACTAGATGTTTTATTATACTTTTTAAATCAAAGGTAGCGGGTAAATATAAAAACATATATAAAGAATATATTTTGCTTCTTATATTGAGACATTATTCACTCAATTAATTTCCCCAGCATGTCGAAATTCTTCGCCAGCTTTTCTAATGGGTTGGTTTTCACCCCTTTACTGTCAGTACAGGGTGAATCTTTTATCTAGAGGAATCTATGCAGTATGAGGATGGGGTTGGCTCTCTGGAGAATCGGTCAAGGCACAGTGGTACAACATCCAAACACATGGGTGCTTACTGCTCTAGTGGTCCTTCAAATAGGGAATATGAAGGCGAATTAAAGAGGCTATATTAATTTCATTAAATTAATATCAGAATTAGACCAGGCGAGATGGCTAAATAAGTTGAGTGACCGCCTCCTGTTTTGGTAGGTAGTGCGATTCAAATGCCCAGGTTTGAAACCTGGCCGTCTCAAACCAATGACTTACAAATTGATGCGTGTTGTTTCCTAACCTGGCACTTGGCATTACTAGGATAGGATAAGGAGCAATGGAATGAGGAAGACCAGTCGGCTAAAATTTGAATTTCCCCTGCTTAATAAGCTAATGTACCCCCTGAAAAAGGTAAATATTTGCGAAACCAGTTTTGTGTCATCCTAAACGCTCTCGTTCCATAGCCATACTTTTATTCCCGAGAACAAAACAAACTCATCTAAAAAGTTCCTCCTTTCTTTTGCGAAAATATAAATATCGCTGGCGATAATGTTCCAATGTCTAAATTTTGAAATCTCTTTTTTGGGGACATATAAAACACAAGATGAATGCACCAGAGAATGTATTATTTATTAATGAAACAAAACATGTCATGCCATAAATAAATGCTATCACTTCTACATACGAAAAGATGAGTAATACACTGCGATGCGACCCCCCCCCCCTCCCCGCCAGCATGAGGTTTAATAAAAGTAAGACTATTAATCTGATACTATCGGTACTGAGGTATGATTGATGGATTGACTTTGGAGGCAGTCGGCCAATATGTATTTATTGGCATTGCCCACACTGATCCTAGCAGTGTGATTCTGAACAACTAAACGATACCATGACGAGTATTTCACCACATCAGCACAGTTTGCTATCCAGTCTTTACACGTACATATCCTGATGTTTTTCAGGGTTTATCCCACTTTTTTTCTTTAGATAACTATATTTGTTTGATTCTTATGATCTATTTCGCATTATTTTACAGAAACTTTTGTTTTAAATAGGTAAATTTGGAAATATTTGAGGTGGAAAAATGCCAAGTTAATTTTCGCAAGTGTGTCAAAATTCTGACTTGGGTAGTAGAAACGTTTTTCTTTTATTAAATTGATTAAAGCTGCATAGTCTGATGAAGCATCAACTATTCAAAACCAAAACAAGTATCTCAATTTGATTCTACAAATCTAACTTAAATACTAGTGCACTTGTTAAACATTTGTCACCACAGAGAAGGGACTACTGAGGCAATTTAATAGAACCTATTACTTCAGAAACCTATGGTATCAGAGTTTTGGCAAGCCTGCCAAAACTAATTTTGCTTGTTTGCACTTCAAATATCTCAAAAGTTAGCTATTTAAAATAAAAGTTAGTTCAAGTGAAAGTAGGATAGATTATAACGATCACCCTAATATGTTTATCTCAGAAAATGACAGAAACTCAAAACCCATCGGACTATGCAACTTTAAATATGCTCTTCTCTGTGGCAACACATGCTTAATAAGTGCACTAGTATCTAAGTTAGAGATGTAGGTTCAAATCTAGAAAAGTATTTTGGTTTTGAAACTTTGATGCTCTCATCAGACTATGCAGATTTAATAGAAAATGGAGCTCGCATTGCGAATATATATATATACATAATGGTCTGTGCGAGCATTATCTCTTTGATAGTTAATAAGTTATTAATACAACATGGAGATGGAGTGGAGGGTTGTCGGGCGGGTTACGGATAGAGATGTGGGGGCTGGAATAGAATGGGAATGGGAGGATAGAAAGGGTTTAAACCACACTGTGATGTTCTCCTCCTCATTTAATCACAATTAGTGAGCATACTTATTTGAAATATTGGATTGTTTGTTTGTTGTTGTTTTATGTCCTAGCAACATCTAAAGTCATATCAAGACGGGTACCGACTTGTGACTGTGCGCACTCATGGCGACTTTATAGTGCTGCCCACTGGAAGACCAGGCCACCAGCACCATGACCTGATATCCCACTCAGTCACATTATCCTGACACTGAGCCAACCAGTCCTTGCCCTATCTTAATAATGCCCCAGCGCCAGGCTAGGAAGCAACAAGTACCAATTTTTAAGTCATTAGTTTGACTCCACCAGGGTTTGAACCCACGACCCCACGATCTACCAACACGGGAGACTGACGCTCTAACTCATTCGGCCATCCCGTCTGGTTTGAAATATTGGTGAGGAGGGGGAGGGGGGGGGGGACAAAGGGAGGGGGGGGGGCGGGTGGTAAGAGGGATGATACAGCCATTTAGGTGAAATACTATGAGACTACCTGGAACCTGAGGCAACACATCTCTAGATGAATGACAAAGCCTTCCAGGTAACAATTACCACTGACCTATGTATATATAGTATAGTTATACGAGTCTTACCTTCGTACAGATGATGGATAACTGTTGTTTTACCGAGGTATAAGCCTCGGATAGATGTGGGCTAGGGAGAGGTAAGCACGTCCGGTATACCAGCAATCTTAACCTACTTATTGAGGATAAAAATGACTTTCAAACAATGGATACTATTACTTTACCGAAAAGGTACACCAACGGAATAGATGTGGCAGGGTGTGGCGGGAGGGCCCTAGCCCACATCTATCCGAGGCTTATACCTCGGTAAAACAACAGTTATCCATCATCTGTACCAAGGTAAGACTCGTATAACTATACTATTTTACCTCGGTAAACAGCCTCAGGCTAGCCTCAGGCTAGGGAGACCTTAACATAATTCATTTTTATCCTTAATATCATTCTTTCTTATTATTATAACATTCTAAATTTTTGTTCTCACCTATTCTTGTTAGTTGGCGAGAAGACGCTTTGCAACGCCGGTAGGCTTTTCTAGTCGTTTATTATAATGTTTTGCAAACAACTTAGCCGTCTTCCAGCCTGCATGCGCTAGTATTCTTTTCACAGAAATACCAAGCACCCGTGCCTTGGAGACCATGGCTCCTCTAGTTGAGTGGGAAGAGTATTTACTCGTATCCACTCCAGCCAATTTCAACACCGTAATTTCAACACTGCCATCTGGCAAGTGTGTCTCGTGAAATCGCCTTATGTGGCTTTATAAAGCTCACTAATAGTTGTTGTGATGCACGTAAATCCTTTGTCTTGTATATATAAGCCTGTATGGCCGACACAACACATAATTTCCGATCATTCGGAAAACAGTCTAAGTGAACCGTTGATAAAGGGTCACCTAACGTGTTCGATTTGAGCAATTTTCTAAATCAAACGTAGCTTGTTGCTTGTCTATTTCTAATCCAGTTAAGGATAAAGCAACAATCGTCTGTCCTCTGTGTCCGGTTACTAACAATAACAGGACCGCGACCTTAAAACCTAACTGTTTTATATCTAACCACGAGTTGTGAGGCCAAGCCTGAAACAACTTAAATACTATAGAAAAATCCCAAAACCGACTATACTTTGGTTTTGGAGGATTCCTTTGATAAATTGAACGAAGTAAATAACAAATAACATAATGTTTTTCCAACTGTTTCGCCATCAATTCTAGGTAATATAATTGATAACGCACATCTCGCCGCATTAATCGATCCAAAGGAAAGTCCTTCATCCTCTAGAGAACGAAGAAAACCGAGCTACTTGTGAAATCTTTGGATTTGTTGGTTTAACTTTCATTAACAAACAATGTAACAACCCCATTTCTTTAAATAGGTTTATACATTTTGACAGTTCCTGGCCTCCAGGCATCCGATACTATCCTATCCTCAGTAATTCTGTCCAATCCAAATTGCTGTAGCTGCTTCCTTAGAAAAGGAATGCCAATAGGGGCGTCGTTGACACGTCGCCGTGAACCACTAGCGGTCCGTGGTGCTCAGATTCCCGAGTTTTCTTGGGAATCGTATGCGATCTTTTGCCAGTTGTGAAACTGCTGGCAGCCAAGGTTGCGTGTCCCAATCGGGCACCACCAGTATCGCATGTGTCCCTTCCAAGCCGATTTTTCTCACTACTCGGCTGATAATGCTAAATGGTGGGAAAATATAAAAATAATTATTTTCCCAAGTAATAGCAAACGCATCTACTTTCCAAGCATCCGGTTCAGGATGCCAAGAAACATAACAGGGTAACTTGTTATTATTTCGTGATGCAAATAAGTCAACTTCAGGTGTACCCCATTTTTTCACAAACGAAGTTAAACCAAATGTGTAGAGAGAGACCACTCTAAATGGTCATGGAAATTTCTCACTTTTATAATCTGCAAGTGTATTTTGTGACCCTGGAATATGCGCTACAGTCAGCCAGACTTGTTGAGCCTGTGCCCAGTTCCAAATCAGTTTAGATAACTGATTGCAAGACTTGATTTGGTTCCACCCATGTTACGAATATATGCCATGGCAGTAGTATTATCAGTTAGTATTCTAACCTGTGATTTATTTATCTTATACTAAACTACGTAAGCCCAGATAAATAGCACGCAATTCTAGTGCATTAATATAGTCTGATTTTTCATCATCAAGCCATCTACCTCCTGTTGTGACCCCATCTCGATGAGCTCCCCAACCTTCTAACGAAGCATCAGTAGTAATTACTGTTATGTATCCGTGTCATAGGTAACCGTGACGTCATGTACGGGGCATGCTGGGTAACACGTATGTAAATAAACAGTTCCATCACGCTACTCAAGGTGTTCAGACGTACATTACATGGTGTCAGATACGTGGGAGCACTCGACGAAATGGCATTAACGGGATTGAAACCCCCGTCTGCTTTAAATGTTGAAGACAACATGGCCATGAACTGGAGATCATGGTTGCAAGCATATGAGATTTATGCGACAGCGTCGGGTGCATCGTCCAAATCTGAAAGAGTACAATGCTGCGTATTCCTGCACGTCGCAGGTAGGGAAGCCCAGAAAATCCACAGGACGCTCAGGATAGAGGCAACAGATCGGGATAAAATTGCTCCACTCATTGCTGCTTTTAATGAATACTGTGAAGGTAAATCAAACATCACCGTCATACGTTATCAATTCAACTCGTATAATCAGACGAGCGAAAACATTGAAGCCTACATTCGGGAGCTTAAATCGCGGGTAGAACACTGTTGCTATGACAATATCGAGGATTCCTTGTTGTGTGACAGACTGGTCTGTGGTATCAAGGATAATACACTTCGAAACAGACTGTTACAGACACCGAATTTATCTCTCGATCAATGTGTGCAAATGTGCAGGTTAAGCGAGCACAAATCTACTCAGTTGGTTCATAATGATGTTCGTTCTGATGAAAATGTGGCCAGCATCGACACTGTCAATAGCCGTCGTCAAGGTGTGACGTCTCGCCCATCGCAACCATGGGTACCGCCATCTTCGAGATTTCGGCAAACAAGACTTACCTCATTTCAATGTGATAAATGTGGATATAATCACCCAAGAGGGAGTTGCCCAGCTCGTGGGAAGACATGTGATGGGTGTCATAAATTAGGACATTTTCGCAAAGTATGCCGAGCTCAGTTAAATGCAACTGTGCCAGTTAACGAGGTGATGGTTGACCCAAATAACGTTCATGACGCGCAAGAGGATCTGGGTCAAGCATATGATCTGTTCGTCGGAGCAGTTTACAAAAGTGACGGGTTGAAGGATGGATTGTGGTTTACGACTGTGCGGATTCAAGATTGTGATGTATCCTTCAAGATGGATACCGGATCAGAAGCGAACATTTTACCGCTGGATGTGTACCACAAATTGGTAAATGTAGTGCTGAATCCTTCCAAGTGCCATTTAGTGACGTACAACGGTGATCGGGTAATGCCAGCTGGAGAGGTGCATTTGGATGTCAGAGGGAGACGACTGAAATTTCAAGTCACAGATGCGGGGAGTGCCATCCTAGGCAAAGAAGCGTGTGTTACTTTAGGCCTAATATCTCGGGTTGATGTTATTCAAGACAGTACGGTTGTATCACAAGCACAACATCTGGTAAATAATTTTTCTGATGTATTTGAGGGTTTAGGCCTTATAAAAGTGAATGCCACAATTCATGTAGATGTATCTGTACCTCCTGTAATTGATCCTCCACGTAGGATACCTGTAGCAATTATGACGGATGTCAAGAATGAATTGGACCGCATGTTAAAATTAGGTGTAATTGTTAAGGAGGAGGAACCAACCCCATGGGTCAGCTCTATTACAATTGTTCGGAAACCGGGCAAAATTAGAGTGTGTTTGGACCCCACCAAGTTAAATAAAGCTATCCTGCGAGGCCCGTATCCTGTCCGAACGGTAGAGGAAGTTGTAGCACAAATACACGGGGCTAAATTTTTCTCCGTGCTCGACGCAAATAGTGGGTATTGGCAGGTACAGCTTGATAATAATAGTTCCAAACTTTGTACATTTAATACCCCATGGGGTCGGTTCCGTTACACCAGGTTACCCTTTGGTATTAAAACGGCAGGAGACATTTTTATTAAAGAAATGAATGACATGCTAAATGACATTGAAGGAGTTCATGTAATATCGGATGACATCTTAGTACACGGTAGAACTGTAATTGAACATAATAAGCGGTTAGAAGCGGTATTATCCCGTGCCAGACTGATGAATCTAAAGTTAAATCCACAAAAGTCAAAAATTTGCCAAACAAGTGTCAATTATGTAGGGCACTTAATTACTGCTGATGGATTAAGGCCGAATGAAGAGCGAGTACAGGCAATCATAGACATGCCTGATCCGACTGACAAACCTGCTGTACAGCGGTTCTTGGGAATGATAGGCTACGTCAGCAAATTCATAAGTAACATGGCACAAATAACAAAACCATTACGAACAGTCATACAGAAAAACATAGCCTGGCATTGGGACGAACCGCAGATAATGGCATTTAAGAAACTAAAACAGCTGTTAAGAGATGCACCGATCCTTAGGTATTTTGATTGTAGGGAGCAAATAGTCTTGCAGGTCGATGCTTCCAAATATGGATTGGGGGCAACCATTTTTCAGGATGGTCGACCAGTTGCAATGGCTTCCAAAGCGTTAGATAAATGTCAAATAAGTTACGCAGTTATAGAAAAGGAGCTTCTGGCTATTTGCTTCGGGTGTAAAAAGTTTCACGAGTATATATACGGTAATAATATTATTGTGCAAACAGATCATAAGCCGTTAGAATCCATTATGCTGAAACCTATACATGAACTCTCAGCTCGCATGCAGCGTATGAGAATGAGGTTACAGAATTATGATTTAACAGTAGTTTACACTAAGGGGTCAACACTTTATTTTGCAGATACACTGTCAAGAGCACACACGTCTAGCATAGAGCCAAATGATCTTTTTGATCACGATGTGTCGGTGGCAACCGTGGATATTGAGACGGATATGGTACAGCGAGTCATATCAGAAACCAAAGTGGACAAAACCCTGCAAAAGATAATTGGTTACGTTCTTGATGGTTGGCCCAGTAATAACAAGATGGTATCACCAATGATTAAGCCGTTCTACACTTATAATAGGGACATCACATCATCTCACGGTTTGGTATTAAAGGGCACACAGATAGTTATTCCTAAATCGTTGCAAGCGGATGTATTAAATAAAATCCATGAGTCCCACTTAGGGATCATTAAATGTAAGCAATTGGCGAGGGATACTGTGTTCTGGCCGGGCATGGGCACTCAAATTGAGGACAAAATTGCTAGATGCCAAATATGTCAAGAATTTAGGAGTGCACCTCATAAAGAACCTCTCATGAATCACCCGGTAGTAGATGTACCGTTTTATAAAATAGGGGTCGACTTATGTCATGTTAATGATTGTAATTATTTAGTGGTGGTTGATTATTATACCAAGTTCCCCGAGGTTATTGAAATGCAGACCACCACTAGCAAAGCTGTGATCATAGCGCTAAAGCAGATATTTGCCAGGTACGGTATACCTAAGTATGTCGTTTCTGACAATGGACCTCAATTCAAAAGTATCGAATATACCAATTTCTCTACCGGATATGGCTTTGCACCTGTATATACAAATCCGATGCACGCCCAGAGCAATGGCCAGGTAGAGAGATATGTGCAAACTATAAAGAATATAATAAAAAAATCACAACAGGATGATGGGGACATGTATCTAGGCCTGTTGAACTACCGTAACACTACATTGCAAGGCATAGGGGCGTCACCAGCTCAACTGCTGATGTCTCGCAGGTTGAGAACACGCTTACCTGTGTTAGATATTAAGTTGAAACCGTGTGTACAAACGTCCAAATTGTTGTTATTGAAACATAATCAATTAAATCAGAAAGAACACTTTGATAGGAAAGCTGGAACACCGTTGACCACACTTAAGCCAGGTGATAACATTAGGTATAAGGATCACATGGGACAATGGAGATCAGGGAAGATCGTTCATAATAATACACCTGGACCAAGGGATTATGAGATCGTTAACAGTGGCAATAAAATTGTGCGCCGAAATAGGAAATTCATATATAAATGTCCCCCGGACAGTCCACATGAAATGCCAAATGATAGGACAGCTCGGGATGACAACGGTGACCACAAAGGTGATATGACGCATACATATCAAACACGTTATGGTAGACACATTCGTCCACCGAACAGGTTAGGGTTTCTTTAAGAACTTTGCTTTGACTTACTATTACGGTGTTGGCATGTGCACCTTTGGGGTTCACATCGGCTACATTTGGAACACTGAAAAAAAAAAAAAAAAAAAAAAAATCAGAAAAGGGGAAAATGTGTTGTGTTAGATTAAGTATATATTACATTTAAGACAGGTTATCTTTGTTAACTTGTTCACTTAGGGTTGTGTGTTCATGCGTGTTAGGCTCAATAATTCCATGGAAATGAGATGTTATGTATCCGTGTCATAGGTAACCGTGACGTCATGTACGGGGCATGCTGGGTAACACGTATGTAAATAAACAGTTCCATCACGCTACTCAAGGTGTTCAGACGTACATTACAATTACTGTATTAGGTTCCGCCATGCGGATTGGATTTGGTGAACTTGCTATATGTTGCATCCACCATCCAATATCCTGTAACCCTTCTTGCGAAATAAACATCTTTCGCTCAAAATTGCCTTTAGTTCGTGTTAACGCTAAATTTTTATCTATTTCTAGCGACTTAATATGGGCCTTCCCATATAACACAGCAGGTGCATATGAGGTCATTATGCCAATAAGAACAGCAACCTGTCTAATTTTTGGCTTTGATAACTTAATAAGCTGAGTCGCTGTAGTCATAAACTTAATTAGTTTTTGTTCTGTTATCGACACTGTAAGGGACTGTGTATCCAGAATAAACCCTAAACATTTGAGTTGTTTTGTTGGTTTAAACACTGACTTTTGTTGATGTACATAAAACCCCAATTTAGTGAGTAATGCACATAAATCCAAAACTGCATTCACACAACCAATTTGTGTTGAAGCTATAATAAAAGAATCATCTATGTATGGAAACATTATGTGACCCTTCCTCGCCATTACCGAGAAAACAGGTTTAAGCAATTTAGTAAATAAACGTGGCGCACAAGCTAAGCCATTCGGCATGCAGGTAAACTCATAGAGTTGGTTATCCCAAATAAATCGAAGAAATTTTCGGTATTGTTCCATTATGGGAAGCGTATAATATGCATCCTGTAAATCAACACTAGCCATCCACGCATCTGGTGTAATCAGATCTCGTGCCGTATCTAGAGAGAACATTTTAAAATGTCGATATTCCACCCTTTTATTAAGGATTGTTAAATCCAGGATCATTCGAACATCACCATTAGGCTTCGGTCTCGAGAAAATGTTTGAAATAAACTGTCCTGAACAGTGTGTCACTTTTTGTATAATTCCTTTCTCAAAGAATTTATGTACCTGTTTAGTTAGTGCGTCTCGTTCAACTGGTTGAATGTTATATGGAAAAGGTATTATACTTTGTACAGGAATTTGTGTAAAGGGAATTTGAACACCCCTAACTATTTCTATAAATTCTTGGTCACTAGTAATTTTGTGCCACTCAGAAATATGATTACTAATATTACCAGCCACAAAGTTGCTTACAGTTTGTGTGTTTTTAGAGGCTGCAGGGACTTGTAAAGTTTGTGTTTGGACCTCTACTTGGACCCGCCCCTGGGGAAAGGTCTCGACGAGTTGAACCCTCGGCCTATTGGCCGTGCGGTGTTGTCGGTCCAGCCTGGGCGAGCGCCCCGGCCCCGAAACCCTTGACCGAAGTTTGAACTCGGTCTGGTTCCTCTGGTGAACCGTCGTGGACGAAAATCCCCTCGTGACTTTTTGAAACGAGGAGCTTCCTGTTTCTTCTTGCCATCCATGTTTTTGCCACTCTTGGCTGCAGTCTCTACCTCTTTATAGAGGTATTGTAGTTGACCGCCAAACATCTTGGTGTTATCTAAAGGTTTCCCTTTAATCGGCTCTGGAGCAAGATAGAGCGTAAACTCCTTCCCCTCATTATCGGTAACCTTCTTAGAGCGAGCCACTTCTTTGCCAGCATCTGTGCAAACTGACTTGAAGACATTTTCATATCTTCGAAACGACAGGTAATTACCTGCCGCCGCTAGCACTGCAATGCCTTTGTCCATTGTCTTAGCCAAAGACGAGAACTTATTTTCACTCTGCATCCTATTAGCCACAGGAACAATAGCTGTTAGGGTAGCCAACACTGCCTTATGCACTGTGTGCAACACATCCTCAAACTTCTTACGGTCATCCGTCATATTGACATCCCGATCCATTTCTTTAATGATGGAGTTGGGAACACCCTTTATGCCTGTTAACTCATCTCCTAACTTGGAGATAACCTCCGCCGGTTTGAACGTGCGAAAATGACCATTCACGGTCTCGCGCATAAGCGTAGTGGTTTTAACCCGCTTAGCCTTTGGCTTCTCCACCTTCTTAGCCACTTTAGTGCCAATGTCCGCATAGACCCCTTCATATATGGTGTCTGAGTCTGATTCCGTAGAAGTAGACTCAGTGGACGACTCAGAAGAAGAATATTTCCTCTTCCTCTTCTTCTTTTTGGACTTAGTCTTCCGCTTTTTGCGCAAACCAGTCTCTGCCCGCTCCTTGGTGAATTCATCACCCGAAGAAATCACCTGTTTCTTCTTCTTCCTCCGTTTAGGAGAAGGAGGAGGAGGAGCCTTAAGCTCCACCGCCGAGTCTGTGTCCAAGAAATCCTCAAATGAATCCTCTTGGACACTCGGCCTACGCCGCTTCCGAGACACAGGCGATTTGGCAGTCAAGATGTGGCTTTCCAATCTTGCAAAGCGAGCCTCCCAATCTGGAGGCGCAGGCACATCAGGCACTGCGTCCTCGTCCGGGTCGGAGAGGATATGCGCCCGGGGCTGTGTCGACGGCCCTGCCGACAACACGGGTGAGGAGTCGTACTCCTCGTCCACTCCACTCGGAACACGCCCCTCGGCTGCTGCTGCACCGCGCTTACTCCGCTTCGTGGCCATCGGGAGCTGAAACAAACATTTTTGGTCAGTCCCGGTATATATATATGTCACAATATGGTTGTTTCAAACTCATTTGGACATCTATTGGTGTTAAAGAACGTGTTTATACCGTTATAACACAGGCGTAATAAGCTAAATTTGTGCGTGGGTTGTGGGTCAAGCCCAAACCTTACGCGGGGTCGGGACCAGTGTATCGGCCCGCCCATCCCTCTGTTCCGCACACTTCTCCCACCTGTGACTACTACGTCAACAAGTTGGAGAAAATGCTACGAAACTCGGAGAAACGCCTGAAAAAGTTTTGTCTAGGGGAATCTATAAAAGAAACCCAGGAGCATCTCCAACATTACTCTCTATTAGAGTACGAGAGAATTTCCACATGAGATAGGGCGAAACCCACATCTCTACCCATAGTCACACGGTGACCCGGGTGTTGACATAACTGCTAATGACCGGTTTGGTTCCTTCGAGAAACCCACTCGAGTGTTCTATCCTTGGTTGTTTATAACCAAATAACTCGTCCAAATTGGACCAACGAAAGTCTAAACTTTCCATAAAGATGCTCTAATGCATCATAATTAAGCTAACCACAGTTTTTATTATACTTACTGCGTATTTGCTTGTATGTAGACTAATTTTGCCGGAGCAACCCAACGACACGTTATCCAGTCGTGAGTTGTATATGCTAATTGCTGGTACCGGACGTGCTTACCTCTCCCTAGCCTGAGGCTAGCCTGAGGCTGTTTACCGAGGTAAAATATATATATATGTTTTGGTGTTTGTTGGCGTTTTACATCCGGGCAACATCTATGGTCATATTAGGATGGGTACTGACATGTAACCGCACACTCATGGTGACTTTATAATTTATAGTGCTGCCCTCTGTGAAATCAGGCTGCCACCACTGTAACTCGATAT
The DNA here is from genome assembly GCA_030323885.1 of Branchipolynoe longqiensis. Lineage (NCBI taxonomy): Eukaryota > Metazoa > Annelida > Polychaeta > Phyllodocida > Polynoidae > Branchipolynoe > Branchipolynoe longqiensis. The sequence continues at coordinate 30,111,811 of CM059191.1, forward strand.
CCCACAGAGTCACATTGTCCTGATACTGTGCAAACCAGTCCTTGCCCTATCCTATTAATGCCGAGCGCCAAGCTAGGAAGTGACAAGTATCAATTTTGTAAGTCATTTCTTTGAATCGACTGGCAACCAAACTCCCCTTCTCCCGCAATCGAGACATGCGCTCTACCGATTCAGCCACCGCTTCTTGTAAACGAATGGGAGGTATTGGTGGTCGAAAAATAAATAGATTAGTCACTTACACAGAAACCTTGGATTAACTAACATTTTACCTAGGATAATGAAGAGAATAAAACACTAAACAAACTCCAGTAGGTGAGATGGACCTGGGCGCTCTGCCGGTCTCTACCTGGGTGGTCACTTATTGAGACTCGATCACACGGGCCACTGAGCCTATCCCCGGGATCAGGTTCACGCCGGGGTCGGGCGGAGGACGACCCGGGCCCCGGGACCCCGGGGTCGGCTAATTATGGGTGAGCCCCGGTACCGGCCCGCTAGTGCCCGGCAATCTGCCTTCTGCCGTCTGCCTTATGCCTGGCGCTGGTGACCAGCGGCCACCCCTTCCTACGCACCCCCCCCCCCCCTCCAACTCACCCTACCTCCACCACACACCACCTCACTCAAGCTCACCTCCACTCCCACCTCCACCCCACCTCCAGTCCTCCATCCCACCTCCACAACCACCCCACCTCGCCCCACCTCATTCTCATCTCCCCCCTCCCCGCACCTCCTCCCACTTCTCCCCCACCCCCACTCCAACCTCAACCCAGTTCCACTCCCACCCACCTCCTCCATCCCCACGTCCACCCTCTCCATCTCATCTCCACCCCCTCCGCCCCACCATCACCCATCTCCGCCCCACCATCACACATCTCCACCCCAATGCACCCTCACCTCCGCACTCACCTCCACTGACTTCAATCTGCCTCATCCCACCCACATCCACCCGCCTCATGACCACTCCACCTCATCTCCACCTCAACTCCACCTCATGTCCACCTCATCTCCACCTCAACTCCACCTCATGTCCACCTCATGTCCACCTCATGTCCACCTCATGTCCACCTCATGTCCACCTCATGTCCACCTCATGTCCACCTCATGTCCACCTCAACTCCACCACATCTCCACCTCATCTCCACCTCAACTGCACCTCATCTCCACCACACCTCCACCCCTGCACCTCACCCCCCACCCCGTCCACCTCATCTCGCCCCCAACCGACCCTCACCTCAGCAATCACCTGAACTCCCTGCACTCCGCCTCATTCGATCTACGTCCACACCCCCCTCCCCCACCCCCCACAGACACAACCCTCCACCGCACCCCACCTCGTATCCCGGGTGTCCACTACCTGCGGGTCGGTAATTACGGCAGGAGACAGGTAAGTGGTATTCCGGCTGCGCAGTCGGCGATCCAGGTTTTACTGGTAACCACTCAATTCTGCCTCTCCTGTCGGAACTCAGACAGACTTGAAATATGTGGCAATGCCAGGGTTGTTTTCGATCGTTGGTTATCTACACATACACACAATAATATATATATATATATATATATATATATATATATATATATATATATATATATATATATTATTATTATCTACACTATATATATATATAATTATATGTATACATATATTCTGTAAATATTATAAAATATATATATGCATTGGCCATTGTATAAACTGTATACAACTGAATACAAATAACGAAAGATTCTTACGGAAGTATAAGATATTAGAAAATATTATAATATATATACGTATAATTTATTTTGTAGATACAAAAAAACGAAACATGTGTACTTGTGCAATAATATCACCCATACGAATTGTACCAACCTAGATGCGTGGCGGGTTGGTCGGAAGTCTTGGTCTCTCACGTAGCGAAGTAACAAGTCGTCTCAAGCATGTCCACTTAGCGAATAAGGCGTGTATTATGTATCTTTAGTTAGATACGCATACACAGCCCTGTGCCAGTGTACTTTCCCTACCTGTTCTACCATCACGCCTCACTGCACACGGGGTCATAGGACCTCGACTTCTGCGCCTGTGCGCTCCGGCCACTCAGTTTGCGACGGTCACGCCTCGCTGCACACGGAGTCACCTGACAGCTACATGGGTGGTTGCGTGGGTGTGCTGACTACTCACTATCCTGCCGTCATGCAATCGTGGGATTCGAACCCTGGCCTTGACCTTTGCCCTGGCCCTGGACCTGGACCTGGACCTGGACCTGGATCTGGACCTGGACCTGGACATGGACCTGGACATGGCCCACGGGTTCAAACTCTGGTCGAGTCAAACCGATGACTTAAAAAAGTGCAAAATCAGGTTGGCTCAATGTCAGGATAATGTGACTGGACAGGATGTCAGGTCATGGTGCTGGTGGCCTGATAACCTAGGGGGGGCAGTGTTATAAATTCGCCATGAGTGCCCACTGTCACAAGTCTGTACTCATTCTGATATGACCATAGATGCTGCTAGGATACACAATCCAAACAAACAAACAATAAAACAGATGCCTATTCCCAACGGTGCTTGCATTATCTTACAAATCGTACAGATTCTATGTGAAGCTTCTCAGCTGGGCGCATATATTTCAAATGTAAACTACTCTTTTAAAGCTACGTAGTCCAACGAAAGCACCTTTTTCTTGAAAGCCTAAACATTGACTCAGATTGTATTCTACATATCCTCAGACATTGGTGCATTTATATTATAAAAGAAATAATTCAGTTTGGTGCCCTGAGCTATGCTCAGACTGCTGTCATCAGGTTATGTTAAGCGAAATCGGCATACAAAGCCTATCACCAGCATTTCAGTGTGCGCACCAAAATTAATTTGACAGGTTTTCACATCAAATATCTCACTTCAAAGGTAACCCTTTAAAATAACAATTATTTGAAACTAAAGTAAAATAGATTATATTGAACACCCATAGATATGAGAGGTCACGCTCGCGCAGACCCGGATGTAGCCTCAGTTTTCGAAGTTGGAGGGAACAAAAAACCTAATAATTACTTTTCAGGAAACCTACCCCCCCCCCCCATCACCTTGTTTTCTGAACCTTGTTTTGATTGTTATACTCGAGTAATTATGGTCCTTAATCTTTTTAACACAGTGTGGGTGGGCAGGCCCCTCATCCTTACCTTCGTATTCGTAGATTCGTAAGAATCTTAGTAATATGTCAACTTACAAGTAAGTCTAGTATAACTAAAATATTCTTACTTCATCTTCCGAATACCAGAAGTTAAGTATCCGGGGAGAGTCTTCGTAGCCTGGTTTTTTGGCATCCCAACCTCATTTCCCGTCTACTTTTCCTTCCTCAGTATGGCAGCAACTCAAAACTACCTGATTATGAATATAAGACTGGTTGGCTTATGGGATGCAGGTATTGCAAGTATAGCAATACCTCAGGGAGCTTGACGCCCCTGCCCTGCAGAGTTGTAAACCACTGCCTTGTGGTACAGGTTCTTGACAGAACCGAAGGCTGAGGGAGCAAACCCTAAACAGAAAACCATGTCACTGTGGCAGCATTAAGGGCGGTTGATGTATGGAACTCCCAACATCTCCCGACCAGCCACTGCGGGGACAAATAGTTTTGCGCCTGTCTTGACATGTTCTTGCCGGTGTGAAAGCTCTATTTGCTCCCCGAGAGAGTGCTGCTGGTAACTTGCAAAAGCCAGCAGCACTTCAACACTTTTGCAGGCAGCTTTCATGAAATATGGAGAGCGGCAGTCAAGTAATGAAAGCAGTCTTTGTCGCATTGCGACCGACAGCATGATGATGATGATGGCTCAGTGTCAGGATAATGTCAATTGAGGGGGATATCATTATCAGGTCATGGTGCTGGTTGCCTGGTCTCCCAGTGGGGCATCATTATAAAGTTGCCATGAGTGATGCGGTGATGTGGTGATGTGGTGATGTACCCATCCTGATATGACCATAGATGTTGCCAGGATGTAAAACTCCAACAACCACCCAACGGTACCCGTCCTGATATGACGTAACTATTGCCAGGACGTAAAGCTCCATCCACCAACCAACCAACTTTAAATAAAATATGATCGATCAATTGTTAGTAAAGCTGCAACGCACAGGTGACCTCTGAACTTTGGGGCTCCGGTTGTAGTACTACGGAACGCCGCCACTACTACTACTAGTACTACTCCGGCTCCTACCACCAGAGGAGGGCTGGTAGGTGGGTGGGTCTGTCGGTGGGTGGGTAGGTAGGTGGGTGGGTGTGTAGGTGGGTGGGTGTGTGTGTAGGTGGGTGGGTCTGTTGGCGGGTGGGTGTACACGTGTTGTCGGCACCGGGCAGCGCGGAATGCCCGGCCCTTCTACTAGTCCCTTACCGCGCATGCGCTAACTATTAGCGGCACGAGGGGCGGGACGCGCCCGGCACGCGCAGAGGGGGGTTGGTGGGGGTAGGGGAGCCAGGGGAGTAGGGTGTGTGTGTGGGGGGGGGGGGGGGGAGGAAGGGGGAGCTGGGTCACGTGATGTGCCGGGAGGAAGGGAGCGCACTGAGATAACTGGCTGCTGGTGGGGGGGGGGGGGGGTATGGGGACAAGGAGAGTGGGGAGAGGACCGGAAGGCGGGAGGGGGGGCTGCGGGAGGGGGGGGGGGGGCTGGGGAGGGGAGGGGCGGGTGCAGCGCCGTGGGTGCGGTGGTGGAAGGGGAAGGAATGAGTGTCTGGAAAAGATGTGTGGAGGGAGTGTTTGGAGAGTAGACCCCGCATGGTTACCTAGCAAGCGATTAAATAGTTGGAGTGAGTGTCAGGTGGAGAGCGCGGAGGTCAGTAAGTGTGTACGTGTGCGTGGCGGGGGTGCGCTTGTGGCGTGGCGGGGGCGGGGAGTGTTGGAGGGCTTGCCTTATGATGGTTACCGACTGCAGAACTGCAGCAATATAGAAAGGCCCCGATAAATCGGTCCAATCTTTGGTTGAAGATTAATCTTCAGGTGGGATGGTTGTAGAAGCTGGGGATGTCTTTACAACATTCAAAACGGTGAAGCATTGGGGCGACCCCGAATCAATCTGGTCAGGCGGTAGCAGAGCACTCGTATCCAGTAACAGTACCAAGGGTGTAGGAGGAAGGGACGGGTGAAGGTGGGTCCAGCGGTTCCAGCAACAAGAACAAAGCGAGAGAAATGATAAGGTAAAGGGCCCCACCCAAGCAAACAACTCCCTTGATCAGGGGGAGAAGTAAGCCTGGGAGAGAAACAAAAGGGTAGAGTATAGGACAGAGAAATGAGGAGAGTTGAGTCAATGGACCGTGTCTATTTGCTCTATGGTGACCAGCCGGCGAGCCAAAGACACGGACAGAGTAAGAGTAGAAAGTGAAATGCTGGCTGGCTCCCCCGCCTGGAACTCTTTTCAGACATTATCAAGGAGGAGCATAGCCAGCAGAGAGGAGCTAGAGAGAGGTGTGGACGAAGTGCAGTCTGGATAGCAAGTGTGTTGGAGGGTGTTTGGGTAGTCTCTAGAGAATGATTGGCGAGTGTTTAGAGAGTATTGGGAGAGGGCGTGGATGTGTTTACAGGGTGTTTGGAGAGTACATGCTAGGACAAGGACTGGTTAAGACAGTACCAGGATAATGTGGCTGTGTGGGGTATTGTGGCATGGTACACGCAGCCTGGTGTCCCAGTGGGACAGCACGATGAAATCGCCATTTTTTGTTGTTGTTGGTACATTAGTTGTTTAAGCAGGGGAAATTTCAATCGTGGATGATTGGTCTTCCTCATTCCACTGCTCCTTGTCTTATCCTAATAATACCGAGCGCCTGGCTAGGAAGCGACAAGTATAAATGGTTAAGTCATTGGTTTGACTCGACCAGGGTTTGAACCCACAATCCTGTGATCTACCAACACGGGAGACAGACGCTCTAACTCATTCGGATATCCTGTCTGCCAGGAGTGCATACTAATACTATCACAAGTCGGTACCTGTCCTGATATGACCTTAGATGTTGCTAGGACTTAAAACAACAACAGGCAAACAAATCAATTTGAAGCCTTTTGAATATGCCTTATATAAATTATAAGTTATAACCTGTGTAAATACTTACTACCTTCCCTTTCCTGTGTGACGACACAGGACTATTAATAATATTTATCTGACTGTAGGGTCCGCAGTGTTTAATGAACCTGGCCAGACCAATCCTGACCTACTGCGTTCGAGCTGAAATATTCCATTCTATATTTGGTCTTTCATTGAAATAGACAAAGTCTTAATGTCAGGAATACATGGTAAAATCACGTGACTAGATTTTGGTGTTGGCGGTATGAGTATGTGTGTGTCGGGGGAGGCGGGGGAGGCATAGTGTGAAGGCAGGGTGGTTCTCTATGTGGTGTGAGTCTCTTGATGTTTGTTTGTTGTTGTTTTACATCCTAGCAACATCTAAGGTCAATCAGGATGAGTACCTACTTGTGACAGTACGCACTCATGGCGATTTTATAGTGCTGCCCCACTGGGAAATCAGGCTGCCAGCACCATGACCCAATATCCCACTCAGTCACATTATCCTGACACCGAGCTAACCAGTCCTTGCCCTATCCTAAATCTGCCGAGCACTAGGCTAGGAAGTGACAAGTATAAATTGTTAAGTCATTGCTTTGAATCGACCGGGAACCAAACTCACAATTCCTGATCTTCCGCACGCGAGGCCTGTGCTCTACCCATTCGGCCACCGTGCCCGGTGAGTCTCTTGAGGTGGAGATCTCTGAAAAAAAAGAAAATATATAAAAATATTAAAAACTGCAAAGGAAAATAAATCCCAAGAAAATGCTAGATGGTACATGTTGGCGAGTTAGAAGAGTGAAATGATGCCTGTGGTGTGTGCCACCACCCCACCCCCATCCCACACCCCAAAACCCCTCCATCACCTCATCGCCATCCCATCACCCCATCATCCCCATCCATACACCCCCCATATCGCCACCACTCAGAGGTTTTTTAAGGCGCGTCGTGTTTCTCTCCTGTTACATTTAAATAACAGTCGGCCAGCCATATCTTCTCACACAGAACACATTTACATAGCATATACACATGATTTGTTCATGTTTGATTGTTATGAAGGTTTTGCGTCCTAACAATACCTGAGGCCATACCAGGACACGCATCAACTTGTGGTAGTGAGTGGGCGATCGTGGATGCGTTATAGTGCTGCCCCACTGTGCTACCACGGCGCCATCGCCATGACTTGATACCCCGCTCAACACACACACACAAGCTGAAAGCAAGTTAACACACTTATCCGTTATGAGCAGGGTAAATAAATTCATCAACAGTTTGTTTGTTTGTTGTTTTACGTCCTAGCAACATCTAAGGTCATATCAGGACGGGTACCGACTTGTGACAGTGCACACTCATGGCGACTTTATAGTGTTGCCCAACTGGAACACCAGGCCGCCATCACCATGACCTGATATCCCACTCAGTCACATTATCCTGACACTGATCCAACCAGTCCTTGTCCTATCCTAATAATGCCGAGCACCAGGCTAGGAAGCAACAAGTATCAATTTTAAAGTCATTGGTTTGACTCGACCAGGGTTCGAACCCACGACCCCATGATCTACCAACACGGGAGGCGGACGCTCTAACTCATTCGGCCATCCCGTCTGGTCGATTCATCAACAAGAATATTACTTACCAAAAAGAAATCCTGGCATTGAGCCAACCAGCCCTTGCACTGTCCTAGTAATGGCAAGTGCCATGCAGGATGGTGACATACATAAAATGTTGCAAGTGTTTGGAATTACTTAGCCAGGGTTTAAATGTCACCACCCTTTGCTGAACAATGTTCAGGAAATGGATATGCGGTGGTTAAAACAATTAGCAGAAACCTACTAGCAAGAAGTTGATGTCGGGTATTTTGTGAGTCCCTGTAGGCGACATGCTGACATGGATCCATGTCTATGGGGTTAGACGATTGGTTATATATACCCTACTTTAATTTGGCTTTGAATCATGTCATACGAACGTGGCACTGGCAAGCAATGACTTGGATGCAGCCTAACAGTAGTACTAGTAATATTAATATATATTAAGAACAGAATTTAAAATAGCTATTCATCAGAAAATACACCTTTTCCCTTTTCAACGCCGAAATAGTGGTTTTCCGGCAATGTGTTGATATGAGGATGTGGCGATGTGACGATGTGATGTGGCAATGTGGTGATGTAGAAATCTGGTGATATGGCAATGTGGCGATGTGGCGATGTAATGTGGTGATGTGGAAATATGGTGATATGCAAATGTGGTGATATGGCAATGTGGCAATGTGGTGATATGGCAATGTGGTGATATGGCAATGTGGCGATGTGGCGATGTAATGTGGTGATGTGGAAATATGGTGATATGCAAATGTGGTGATATGCCAATGTGGCAATGTGGTGATATGGTAATGGACCCATGTGGTGATGTGGTAATGTGGTGATATGCCAATGTGGCAATGTGGTGATATGGCGATGTGGTGATATGGCAATGTGGTGATATGGCAATGTGGTGATGTGGTGATGTGGTGATGTGGTGATGTGGAAATATGGTTATATGGAAATCTGGCAATGTGGTGATATGGCAATGTGGTGATATGGCAATGTGCTGATGTTGTGATATGGGAATGTAGTGATGTGGTGAGATGGCAATGTGGCAATTTGGAGATATGGCAATGTAGCGATGTAGTGATGTGGTGATACGGCAATCTGGCGATGTGGTGATGTGGTGATATGGAAATGTGGTGACGTGATGCCATGGCAATGTGGCAATTTGGTGATATGGCAATGTAGTGATGTGGTGATATGGCAATGTGGCAATGTGGTGATATGGTGATGTGGTGATATGGCAATGTGGCAATGTGGCAATGTGGTAATATGGCAATGTGGTGATGTGGTGATATGGCAATGTGGCAATGTGGTGATGTGGTGATATGGCAATGTGGCAATGTGGTGATATGGTAATGGACCCATGTGGTGATGTGGTAATGTGGTGATATGCCAATGTGGCAATGTGGTGATATGGCGATGTGGTGATATGGGAATGTGGTGATATGGCAATGTGGTGATGTGGTGATGTGGTGATGTGGTGATGTGGAAATATGGTTATATGGAAATCTGGCAATGTGGTGATATGGCAATGTGGTGATATGGTAATGTGCTGATGTTGTGATATGGGAATGTAGTGATGTGGTGAGATGGCAATGTGGCAATTTGGAGATATGGCAATGTAGCGATGTAGTGATGTGGTGATACGGCAATCTGGCGATGTGGTGATGTGGTGATATGGAAATGTGGTGATGTGATGCCATGGCAATGTGGCAATTTGGTGATATGGCAATGTAGTGATGTGGTGATATGGCAATGTGGCAATGTGGTGATATGGTGATGTGGTGATATGGCAATGTGGCAATGTGGCAATGTGGTAATATGGCAATGTGGTGATGTGGTGATATGGCAATGTGGCAATGTGGTGATGTGGTGATATGGCAATGTGGCAATGTGGCAATGTGGTAATATGGCAATGTGGTGATGTGGTGATATGGCAATGTGGCAATGTGGTGAGGTGGTGATATGGCAATGTGGCAATGTGGTAATGTGGTGATATGGCAATGTGGTGATGTGGCAATGTGGCAATGTGGCAATTTGGCAATTTGGTGATATGGCAATGTGGTGATGTGGTGATATGGCAATGTGGCAATGTGGTGATATGGTGATGTGGTGATGTGGTGATATGGCAATGTAGCAATGTGGCAATGTGGCGTTGTGGTGATGTGGTGATATGGCAATGTGGCAATTTGGTGATATGGCAATGTAGTGATGTGGTGATATGGCAATGTGGCAATGTGGTGATGTGGTGATGTGGTGATATGGCAATGTAGCAATGTGGCAATGTGGCGTTGTGGTGATGTGGTGATATGGCAATGTGGCAATGTGGTAATGTGGTGATGTGGTGATATGGCAATGTGGCAATGTGGCAATTTCGTGATATGGCTATGTGGTGATGTGGTGATATGGCTATGTGGTGATGTAGTGATATGGCGATGTGGTGATGTGGTGATATGGCAATGTGGCGATTTGGTGATATGGCAATGTGGTGATGTGGTGATATGGCAATGTGGTGATGTGGTGATATGGCAATGTGGTGATGTGGTGATGTGGTGATGTGGTGATGTGGTGATATGGTGATGTGGTGATTTGGCAATGTGGCAATTTGGTGATATGGCAATGTAGTGATGTAGTGATATGGCAATGTGGTGATGTGGTGATGTGGTGATGTGGTGATGTGGTGATGTGGCGATGTGGTGATGTGGTGATGTGGTGATGTGGTGATGTGGTGATGTGGTGATATGGCAATGTGGCAATTTGGTGATATGGCAATGTAGTGATGTAGTGATATGGCAATGTGGTGATGTGGTGATGTGGTGATGTGGTGATGTGGTGATGTGGCGATGTGGTGATGTGGTGATGTGGTGATGTGGTGATGTGGTGATGTGGTGATATGGCAATGTAGTGATGTAGTGATATGGCAATGTGGTGATGTGGTGATGTGGCAATGTGGTGATGTAGTGATATGGCGATGTGGTGATATGGCAATATGGTGATGTGGTGATTTGGCAATGTGGTTATGTGGTGACATGGAAATGGGGCAATGTGATGATATGGCAATGTGGTGATATGACAATGTGGTGATATGACAATGTGGTAACTTGGTGATATGGCAATGTGGTGATGTGGTGATATGGCAATGTGGTGATGTGGTGATATGGCAATGCGGTGATGTGGTGATGTGGCAATTTAGTGATGTGGTGATGTTGTGATATGGCAATGTAGCGATGTGGTGAGATGGCAATGTGGCGATTTGGTGATATGGAAATGTAGTGATGTAGTGATATGGAAAGGTGGTGATGTGGTGATATGGGAATGTGGCAATGTGGCCATGTGGTGACGTGGTGATGTGATGATATGGCAATGTTGCAATGCGGTGATGTGGTGATATGGCAATGTAGAAATGTGGTGATATGGCAATGTATCGATGTGGTAATGTGGTGATGCGGTGATGTGGCGATGTAGCAATGTGGTCATATGCCAATTTGACGAAATAGTGATGTGGTGATATGGCAATGTAGCGATGTGGTAATATGGCAATGTGATGATGTGATGATGAGGTTATGTGGTGATGTGGCGATGTGACACTATGGAAATGTGACAATGTAGCAATGTGGTAATGTGATGATGTGGTGATGTAGCAATGTGCTGATATGTCAATTTGACAAAATAGTGATATGGTGATATGGCAATGTAGCAATGTGGTAATGTGGCGATGTGATGATGTGGCGATCTGATGATGAGTTAATGTGGTGATGTGTTGATGTGGCTATGTGACAGTGTGGAAATGTGACAATGTGGCGATGTGGTCATATGGCGATTTGGTGATGTGGTGATGTGGTGATGTGGTGATGTGGTGATGTGGTGATGTGGTGATGTGGTGATGTGGTGATGTGGTGATGTGGTTATGTGACAATGTGGCAATGTGGTGATGTGGTGATGTTGCAATGTGGCAGTATAGCGATGTGACAATGTAGCAATGTGGTAATGTGGCAATGTGGCAATGTGATGATGTGATGATGAGGTTATGTGGTGATGTGGTGATGTGACAATGTGGCAATGTGGCGATGTGGTCATATGGCGATTTGGTGATGTGGTGATGTGGTGATGTGGTGATATGGTGATGTGGTGATGTGGTTATGTGACAATGTGGCAATGTGGTGATATGGTGATGTTGCAATGTGGCAGTATAGCGATGTGACAATGTAGCAATGTGGTAATGTGGTAATGTGGCAATGTGGCAATGTGACAGTGTGGAAATGTGACAATGTGGCGATGTGGTCATATGGTGAGTTGGTGATGTGGTGAAGTGGTGATGTGGTGATGTGGCGATGTGGTGATGTGGTGATGTGGCGATGTGGTGATGTGGTGATGTGGTGATGTGGTGATGTGGTGATGTGGTGATGTGGTGATGTGGTGATGTGGTGATGTGGTGATGTGGTGATGTGGTGATGTGGCGATGTGGTGATGTGGTGATGGGGTGATGTGGTGATGTGGCGATGATGTGGTGATGTGGTGATGTGGTGATGTGGTGATGTGGTGATGTGGCAATGTGGTGATGTGGTGATGTGGTGATGTGGTGATGTGGCGATGTGGTGATGTGGTGATGTGGCGATGTGGTGATGTGGTGATGTGGCAATGTGGTGATGTGGTGATGTGGTGATGTGGTGATGTGGCGATGTGGTGATGTGGTGATGTGGCGATGTGGTGATGTGGTGATGTGGTGATGTGGTGATGTGGTGATGTGGTGATGTGGTGATGTGGTGATGTGGCAATGTGGTGATGTGGTGATGTGGTGATGTGGTGATGTGGCGATGTGGTGATGTGGTGATGTGGCGATGTGGTGATGTGGTGATGTGGTGATGTGGTGATGTGGTGATGTGGTGATGTGGTGATGTGGTTATGTGACAATGTGGCAATGTGGTGATATGGTGATGTTGCAATGTGGCAGTATAGCGATGTGACAATGTAGCAATGTGGTAATGTGGCGATGTGGTCATATGGCGATTTGGTGATGTGGTGATGTGGTGATGTGGTGATGTGGTGATGTGGTGATGTGGTGATGTGGTGATGTGGTTATGTGACAATGTGGCAATGTGGTGATATGGTGATGTTGCAATGTGGCAGTATAGCGATGTGACAATGTAGCAATGTGGTAATGTGGCAATGTGGCAATGTGGTGATACATAGGGATGTTGACATGTAGGAGGTGGTGGTGAGGAGGTGGGGAGGGAGGGGGGAGGGGAGACCACAGGCACCACTTCATTCTGCTATCCCGACCACACCTACTAATAGTATCTTCCCTCTCCCTCTCTCGGTTAATTCATCACTTCCAATATTCTTTCCTTTCTACCTGATACTGCTCACACATATGTTCTGCTCACCCACACATGACCTGCTTACACATATGTTCTGCTCACACACACGACCTGCTCACACAGATGCTCTGCTCACACACATGACCTGCTCACACAGATGCTCTGCTCACCCACACACGACCTGCTCACACAGATGCTCTGCTCACACACATGACCTGCTCACACATATGTTCTGCTCACACACATGACCTGCTCACACATATGTTCTGCTCACCCACACACGACCTGCTCACACATATACCTATCTCCTCAGGTATCGAAGCTGGCTCCTGCCTCACTTAGAGCACCCCGATATGGCTGCGCATCTTACCCTTCTCGGGCGCGGTTCACTAACTCCTCCCTTATAATTCCACACATGTGTTAACATTATTAATAGCCGAATAAAACAATGCGATTTGTAGGTAACATTTTCAGAATGAGATGCAAATGGCTAGCTTTAAAAGTTTAATTTACTACCACTTATTTATTATTTGTTTCGCTGAAGATGTTCTTAATCTTATCAATGACTAGTTCAGATTATGGGGATTTTATCGATGTGTTGTTATTAGAAGAGATCACAAAGCCTGTTTGCACAAAAGTGTTCAGCTATATCTTGGCGCAGGTACTTGCCGCGTACAGATATAGACATACTTACCACACACACACACCACACACACCACACACACCACACACACCATCCACACCACACACACTGCACACACTACGCACACTACACACACCACACACACCACACACACCACACACACCACACACCACACACCACACACGCTACATATACAACCCACTGCACTGCCAGGATAAGGTGACTGTCGGATATCGGGTCAAAGTCGCCTTGAATACGCCCTGTCAAAAGTCGGTACGCGCCCTAATATTACCTTAGATGTTGCTAGGGTGCAAAACAACAACCAACCAATCACCCTGCACAGCTCATACACCAGATGGACCACACACATTACAGCGCATCACACACCACACGCCACACGCCACACGCCACACGCCACACGCCACACGCAACACGCAACACGCAACACGCAACACGCAACGCGTGACACGCCACACGCCACACGCCACACGCCACACGCCACACGCCACACGCCACACGCCACATACAAGGTGCCTTTGGGGACATGCTCAACTCAAAAACAAGCTGCTACCCAGGTGGCATAACGCGCATGCGTACTATGCTTCCGGTAGACACGACCAACTTCTTTTTGCTTTCAATAAAAAATTTAATAAACACAAGGTAGATGAGGAAAGGTAGTGAGTTATAGAAGCTTGATTAATGGCCGATAATTTGCTTCCAGAAATACACCTTGGTTTCTGCACGGCGTCTGCGTGAGTGAAACAAAAAAGTGAATAAAATAGCCCCGCTTTCAAAGGTGCCGATTTCAGAGAACTACGCACGCACGGGGGAACAACTGCGATCCATCAAGCAGAGGTTAAAGCTGCATAGTCCGATGAAAATATCAAATTTTCAATACCAAAGCAATTATCTAGATTTAATCCTACATATCTAACATAGGTACTGGTACAGTTATTAAACTTTGTCGCAACATAGAAGGACATTCTGAGGCAATTTAAGAGAACCTGTTACTGAAGAAGCCTATGTTGTCAGAGTTTGGACATGCCTGCCAAAATGAATCACCTATCTCCAAAGTTAACCTTGTACAATACAAGTTACTTCAAACTAAAGTAATGGGGCTGTCAGACTACGACGTTTCTCTCCAACACGCGTCGACGCGTGTCATTTTTTGCCGAAACGTCGGGAAATGTGGGGAAATGTTAGGGGACGTTATGCGAACGTCGGTACACGTCGGTGCACTATCCTGGACATTGACAGTCGCCGGAGGATGTCGGCGAGTGTAGCAGGTCGCTAGATGTTTTTAGCATGTCAAAAAAAAACAACGACCGACAGCGTGCGCAAATTTATGGGTAAGGAGGTTACGAGGATGTTAGGCGGGCGTCAAAACATGCCCAAAGCATGTTAGAAGAACGCTGGCAGGACGTTGCGTAACTTTGATTGACGTTGATATTGTGTTGATATTGTTTTAAACGATTGGGTGCGTCCGGTCAATTCCAAATTGTTTTTGTTTTGCTTAAACGTCGACACCCGTTGGACGCGTGCTAACAACACGCTACTCACACGCTGCGCCAACGTCCAATTTCCCCATATTTCCCCTAAAAGTTTAACTTTTCTCGATGCTTTAATTTTATTTTCAACGCTGATGGGCCGCCGGAAAAAGCGTCATAGTGTGACAGCCCCATAAGGTAAGTTATACCCATCAATTTAATATATTTATCTCAGAAAATTACATAACCTCAAAAACCATCAGACTCTGCAACTTTAACTTCTGCTGCAGGAAACGCTACTTGCGTCTGGCAAACTACAGCCTGATTCCAAGCAACTGCTTGTGTAGCGGTTGTTAGCACAAGCTGGACGTATTCGCTAAAATATTGTGCTAATTTGCATTTCATAATTATTTCTATATTATGCAGTATGACCCCGTTATAACGCGATCGTGCAGGTCCATATAATGTGATCGTGGAAAAATCGGAGTCGTGTTAAATCGGGGTTCACTTTATTGAATTACCTTTGAATTCAAGAATTCGGTGTCCAGTGAATCATTCCGCTATATCCCAATTCGCGTTAAATCGGGGCACGTCATAATGGGGTTTCACTGTATATAAATATATATGCGTTATATATAATATATTATATTTCCATAATATATTATATTTCCATAATATATTATAGAGTATTATATGTGTATATATGTGTGTTGCTTAATTTATTTTGGGTATATAAATAATCAATATGATCTTACAGCTATGTAATAGACGATTTCCACCTCCAAACACCTTTGATGGTTTATTGGGATTTTGCATACTATCACTCCTGGTAGTGCCCACTCATGGTAACTTTATAGTGTTGCCTAACTAGATTTGTTGTTTGTTTGGTTGTTGTTGTTGTTTTACGTCCTAGCAACATCTAAGGTAATATCAGGATGGGTACGGACTTGTTACAGTGCACACTCATGGCGACTTTATAGTCCTGCCCCACTGGAAGACCCTCCAGGCCACCAGCACCATGACCTGATATCCCACTCACTCACATTATCCTGACACTGAGCCAACCCATCCTTGTCCTATCCTAATAATGCCGAGCGGCAGACTAGGAAATGACAAGTATCAATTTTTAAGTCATTGGTTTGACTCGACCAGGTTTCGACCCCATGACCCCACGATCTATCAACACGGGACACAGACGCTCTAACTCATTTGGCGATCCCATCTGGTTAGAAGACTGGGCCACTGACAACATGACCCAATATCCCACTCAATCACATTATCCTGATTGCGAGCAATCCAGTCCTTGGCATATCCTATTAATGTTGAACACCAGGCTAGGGAGTGACAACTATCAATTTAGTAAGTCATTGGCTCGACTCGGCTGGGTTCAACCTTGCAACTACCCAGATAAGAAGCCAGCCAGTACTTTTGCCGATTCAGCCAGCCTATTCACTTCCGGCGACAGCAGTTGAATGACGTAATACTGTGCGTAGGTAAAACTAACTGTGCAGCATGCTTTCTGTGAAAGGCATCATTCATAGAGGACCTGGGTCGTTCTCAGAAATTTTGTACCACTTTGGTGACATGGAAACCCAAAGTGAACATGTTTTAAAAAAATAGACAAAATTCCAAATAATAGCCAAATTGAAGCCAATATGAACGTTTTTATGTAGTGCATATGTCAGAATTGAAATTATTCCCCCCCCCTATTTGATTTTGACCTGATACAGATTGAGAAAGCTGTTAAAATTAACCATGTAACATCCATCCGTATCATCATTTTAACAAACATCCATCTCATCATTTTAACACACACAATAAATTTAAAAAAGATTTGATTGATTACAGTTAAACCAAAAGAATTGTTTCTTACAAGAAGAAAGTTGAAAAAAAACTTGTTGGTAGATGGATGTATGGTGTCAATTAGATAAAAGATTCACCTCGTACTGACAGTACAGGGGTGAACACCAACCTATTAAAAAAGCTGGTGAAGAATGTTGACATGCTGGGGAAATTAATTAAGTGAATAATGTCTTAATTTAAGAAGCAATATTTATTCTTTATATATGTTTTTATATTTCCCCGCTACCTTTGAGTTGAAAAATGTAATAAAACATGCAGTTTAATAGACTTTAAAAGTGAAATCGACGGCATTCTATGGCTGCCATCTTGTCCTTTTGCATTCTCTCCCATTTCACTAACTCTGTGCAGATATAAGTAACCATTTGACACTGGGGCCAGGCATTCTACTTCCTGTTCCATACTAAAGCTATTTTCGCCCGTTTTTAGACTACGTTGTCGTTCACCCCTGTACGGTAAGTACGGGATGAATCTTTTATCTTGGTGTCAATATGCAAATATTTATATTTTCACTTTAGCACAAAATCAAATAAGCATATTTGGATACATTTTGTGGGAAAGATTAAATACAGATAGCAACGCTAACATACTTAATACACAGAGTCAACAATAACTATATGACTTACTACCCCCAAAAAAGAAGGCAACATCATTAACAATGTAACATAGAAACCAAAAATGTGGTACAGAGTTTCTGAGAATGACCCTTTTCCACTACCAAACTGCCCTCTGGTTGCAATAGAAATAATTAATGTTGGTTGAACCTCCCTGAGCATGCTCCATGAAAATGATTTACACTCGACTCTACTTGCTAAGTAACACTCCATATGCTGCAGCTTATTTCTATGGTGGCGCCAACTGCGGCAGTCTACCACACTAAAACCCACTGCCCGGCGTTCCCACTATGAAAGAGATAAGGCTGGGGGGAGGGAGGGGTCAAGAACTGGTGCCAAAATAACAAGGCAGGTGGCGCCAGTAGCTACGTAGGCGGCGGTTTGCCTGCAGGGGTGGACAAGGACAGTAAACAGGTTTGAGTTATGTTTATAATTTATATTCACAGACTACATTATATTATATATATATATATGAGTGTTTTATCGCAAACATTCAGAAACATAAATCTGACAATGCGTACCGCTGACCAGCCCTAAAGCAGCAATCCAGAGTGGAATTATTAATTTGGGCTTATCTACTTCAAATTAATTTGGTCTACATAACCTCGACCAGATGAGATGACTGAATGAGTTGAGCATTCGTCTCCTATTTTGGTAGATCATGGGATTCGAACCCACGGGTTCGAATCCTAGTCGGGTCAAAACAATGACTTAAAGATTGAAACTTATCACTTCCTAGCCAGGCACTCGGCATTATTAGGATATGGCAAGTACTGGTTGACTCAGTGTCAGGATAATGTGACTGAGTGGGATATCAGGTCATGGTGCTGGAGGCCTGGTCTCCCAGTGGGGCAGCACTATAAAGTCACCATGAGTGTGCACTATCACAAATCGGTTCCCGCCCGGATATGACCTTAGATGTTGCCATGACGTAAAGCTCCAACAACCAACCAACTGCAAATACAAGTTCAATTTAGGTATGACTTGATATTCATTAGCCATTCGATTTACACACAGAATTTTAAGTTCCTAACCTGACTTAAAAAACGGATATATAGTACTTAGGAGCCTTGTTATGACAGAATAAAAAATAAATTATGACCAACTCCAGCTCATTAACAATAATTGGGTTATAGGTATGATCTAACCAAATTTAGTTCTCAACCAGAGTAAGCACTTGATAAGGCCCTGAGGTGAATTAATGCATCCCATATTGTAGGTTCCCTTTACCATTGATCTTGTACTCATACTATCTTGATCGCCTTGATTTGTTACAATCTTATTAATTAATAGTCCCCTTTCCACCGAGCATGCGCACTGAACAGCTACTCACAGCATTAGTTCTTGCCACTGCCACCAGAGGGCAGGCTGATGATAGAAACCATCTATAAGACCTTATCCATAAAGCATGCTACACAGCGCTGTTTCTTCCAAAATGTTCCAAGGAGGCAAATGTCAGAGGGCGGGTTGTTGGTGGAATTCGTCTATGAACGTAATAACTAGTATTTATTTCATTCATTAAAAAGAGCAGTAGTAAAATTATCATCCAATGAAAAAAGACCTCAGTAAAACACTATCTAATTGTTTAATGCGACAGGTCTACTCATATTCGATGCTTACTTGTGCCTTTAATACGATTTCAATATCATTGCAGTTGATTTTCTTTATGACAACGTCCAACATATCGCTGAATATAGTGATATTGACATGTCACATTCCAGGAACAAAATGTAAGGAAGATCTTCAACGGTTGTTACAGGAATGCCACCTATCACTGTGCACCTGCTTCTAATATTAAGTGTTTATTTATTTGAGCTTGATTGTCATTAAAGGCACATCATACGCTTGACTTTGAAGTTTTGTTGTAATTTTGAAATAAATATATATTAGTTTACATCACTTAGTTATCATAGCAATTCCTCCGAACTGAACCAAAATAAGTAGATATGCAATAACCGGACAGTCGCGTCTGGATGGCCAGACGGATGGCCGAATGAGTTAGAGCGACCGTCTCCCCTGTTTAGTAGATCGTGGTGTCATGGATTCGAACCCTGGTCGAGTCAAACCGATGACGTAAAAATTTATACTTGTCGCTTCCTAGCCAGGCGCTCGGCATTATTAGGGTAGGGCAAGGAGCAGTGAAATGAGGAAGACCAATCGTCCACGATTGAAATTTCCCCTGCTTAAACAACTAATGGACCAACAACAACAAAAATAAAATAAATAGTGTGTGTGCTCAGCAGGTGAAGCCAAGTGCAATACACCGTTGTCATGCTAACTAGGTCACATCACTCTTTATTGAGGTGAACAATTTTGATGTTCCAAGGAGGTAAATGTGCAATGAAATGATCAATGAATGCAGCATTACATATGGTGCATATGTAGGTAGAAGTAAACTGGTAAGGTTATGAAAATATCCTGGTATTATAAACTGGTAAGATTATGAATATATCCAGGTATTATAAACTGGTATTATAAACTGGTACGGTTATGAAAATATCCTGGTAGTAAAAACTGGTAAGGTTATGAAAATATCCTGGTATTATAAACTGGTATGGTTATGAAAATATCCTGGTATTAAAAACTGGTAAGGTTATGAAAATATCCTGGTATTATAAACTGGTAAGGTTATGAAAATATCCTGGTTTTATAAATTGGTACGGTTATGAAACTATCCTGGTATTATAAACTGGTAAGGTTATGAAAATATCCTGGTATTATAAACTGGTAAGGTTATGAAACTATCCTGGTATTATAAACTGGTAAGGCTATGCAAATATCCTGTTTTCATGGAGGTTTGTAACTTTAAGCGTATCTATTATTTAACAACTTGACTCCGTATGAAGCATTTTTATTGTTATTTTCTTTTTGTGTTAAATATGTTTATTCTGCTGAATAAGTCTTTTGTCAATGCTGCATCATTAAGTCCAGATAAGCGAATAATGAGCAGTTAGTTTGATCTTGTTTGCACCAGGATTGTCTGTTTGTTTGTCTATGTTTTGCGTCCTGGCAACATATGTGGTCATACGGTGATAATTTTGACCTGCATGCCGAAAGTAATTCGGTATGTTTTCATTTCAAATAACACCAAATATACATATAACTTAAGTAAGGTAGATCATAATGATCATCCAAATATATATATATTTTACCTCGGTATGCCGCCTCTGGCTAGCCGTAGGCTAGGGAGAAGGAAGCACATCCGGGTCCAGCAATTAGCATAAGTAACTCACAACGGGAGGACGTTTGTGAGTTGCTCCACAGGATTTATCTACTACTACTGCTTTTATCCAAAAGTAAGTACTGTTTTCTTCGATAACTTTGTTTATCATGCTCTATAGCATCTTTTTATGAAAGTTCAGAACTTTCTTCAGTCCTGTTTGGACTTTGTACGTTTTTTAACTTACGGATAGAACATTGCGTGCCGCTGGCACAAACGAAACCGATACTGAGTTCTATCGACACCTGTTTTTCAGACAGGGAGAAATGGCAACCCGAGTTGCTCATTTCCTAAGAAAAGTCTCCCGGATCCTAATAGAGGATGATGTTGGGGATGCTTCTGGGTGTTTTTTATAAACACCCCTGACCGGTTTAAGGCGAACCTCCGAGTTTCGTAATATTTTCTCCAACTTGTTGGCGCTGTAGCCACAGGTGGGAGAAGTGTACGGAACAGAGAGAGGGGCCGATCTCACGATCGATGCCCTCCGTTTGGTTGGTTTCGTTACCACACACCTACGGCAAATTTAGCTTCACGCCTGTACTGACACGTTGCAAAACACGTTCTCTGTACCATGTTCCTCAACCCAGTTTACTGGCTTACACTTGTGTAGTTGAGATGATTCCGGGTTAGTAACGCTTTGGTTTCGTTACAGTTCCCGATGGCCACTCGCCGGAATAAGCCGCCCGCTGCAGCGGTGGGTGTCCCCCCTACGGATTACGATTCGTCTCCACCGGCTACGGCTCCGCCGTCCCCACATCCTGGGGCTCATGCCTCGGATCAAGACAGTGATCACGCCCCTCAACCAGTGGGGTGGGAGGCGAAAATGGCGGAGATGATGGAGGAGAAGATGCG
The DNA here is from genome assembly GCA_030323885.1 of Branchipolynoe longqiensis. NCBI lineage: Eukaryota > Metazoa > Annelida > Polychaeta > Phyllodocida > Polynoidae > Branchipolynoe > Branchipolynoe longqiensis. Next base: position 30,133,404 of record CM059191.1, read on the forward strand.
CCTTTTCCAGGCGCAGACCTTTCCAGATCCTTCCCAAATCCCTGATGAGGATTGGGAAGACTTTTCTGAGGACGAAGAGGACACGCTTTCGGCACCTGAGGTTCCGAAACCGAAAGCGCGGGGCAAGAAACGCCGCCCAGTGAGCAGTTCTGGTGACGAGTTCACAAAGAAAGCGAACTCTAAGCGCTCCAAAAAGTCCAAAAAGAAAAAGAAGAAGAAGAAGAAGGACTCCTCTTCAGACTCGTCGTCCGACTCTTCTTCCACCGAGTCGGATTCCGACACGGAACGAGCGGGAGTCTACGCCAAAATAGGCGTTAAAGCTGGCAAGAAAATTGTCAAAAAGAAAGCTCAGAAAGTGCGCACCACTACCATGATGCGCAAAACGGTGAATAGCCATTTCACTACGTTTAAACCGATCGAAGTCATCAACAAGTTGACTGAGCAGATTTCAGGAGTTAAGGGCATTCCTGCTTCGGTTTTCAAAGAGATGGATTCCGGCATTCATCTTTCCGACGAACGCCGTCGTTATGAAACTTCCCTCTGCCTGATCCATAAGGCAGTTTTGGGTGCCTTGACGTCTGTTATCCCTGTGGCTAACAGGATGCAGACAGAGAACAAGTTCTCGTCTTTGGCGCGGGTTATGGACCGGGGCATAGCTTTGTTAGCAGCCGCTAGTAACTACATGACCCATCGGAGATTTGAAAACGTTTTCAAATCGGTCACCACAGATGCCGGAAAAGAGGTTGCCCGCTCTAACAAGGTAACGGACCATGATGGTAAGGAATACACCGTGTATTCCGGACCTACCCCTATCAAGAGCAAACCGCTTGATAAATCCAAGATGTTTGGGGGTCAGCTAGCTTACCTGTACAAACAGGTAGAGGTCGACTACAAGAGTGCTAAAAACACTGAACCAAAGAGTCGTCGCTTCCAA